>JALGBA010000720.1:0-356450 GCA_023970755.1 Azemiops feae | reverse complement strand
ATCTGAGTATGCTCGAAGATTTGGTGTGCCAGTGATTGCAGACGGAGGCATCCAGACTGTTGGACACATTGCCAAGGCCCTTGCACTTGGTGGTTCTACAGGTGAAATTAGAATTACAAATTACTTACTAATACGTACTTTCGGCTCATGGGATCATGATAATTTCCAGTCATAGTCTTTAGAAAGGAATGGAGCTGTTTGTGAATATAAGACCATAGAGCAGGGGTGTCAAAACTGCCGGCCCGCGGGCCGGATGCATCATGCCATAACCGCGCCCGCCCCATTGCCGGCAATGGGGGAAAAGTTGACATGTCGCAACACATCACATGACGTTGCGAGTTTGACACCCCTGCCATAGAGAGATCTTGTATTGTACTATACGCCATGTTTGTGGCTCAAAGGCATGGCTAGAAACCATGCCTACATTGCGGAACTTGTTGGGAAGAATAGTTACAGATACCTATAGAGATATAGATAGCACTGTGTTATTATAGCTTCAGAAAAATACAGTATATTACATCCATATATCTACTTTTGGGGAAACTGATGGGTTTTCACAATATGCATGTCTTGATAAGCTATATAAGCTTACCTAGTTTTATGTGTATAAACAGCACATGAATGCAATTAGCTTTATCTAAGCTAATTTATCTAAGTTTTATCTAAGTTGCTGATATCTGAGCTTTATCCAAGATGCTGATATCTAAGTTAACCTACTTCCCCAAATTCCTGTCCTATTTCCTGTTCATTTCTTTCCACATTCTCTCACACACTCTTGCTTGCATTTGCTTTCCCTGATTCTAGTGATGATGGGGTCCCTTCTAGCTGCTACCTCAGAAGCCCCCGGGGAGTATTTTTTCTCTGATGGGATCAGGCTGAAGAAATATCGTGGCATGGGATCTCTTGATGCAATGGACAAGAACCTAGGCAGCCAGAACAGATATTTCAGGTAAGAGGAATCGGATACCGTGCAAACAAACAAATCCATGCAGAAAAGGGAAGTTATGTACAAAGCTGAACTTGCAGGACTGTTTCACCTTCATAGGATTGCCTTCCTCTAGAACAGTGATGGCGAACCTTTTACAGACCGAGTGCCCAAAAACCGCCACTGCCCCCACCCCGCCCTGCCTGCAGGGCCACCCGCCTCCACCGCCTGCCAATCGCCCAGGCGGCCCAGCAGCAGCATGGTGGCCACACCCTCTGCCCGCGCCCCGTATCATCTGCACGCGACGGGGTGTGAGGGCGGAGTCTTGTCCCCGCTGCCCGGCTGCCATGTCCCTGGCTGCGCTGCTCTGCGTAGGCCACGCCCGGGGGCAACTCTCCTCCAGGGGGGCTGCTGGTGAGGAGGGGGCTGTGGGGGGAGGCGGGGATGGGGCAACAGCGTGTGTGCCCACAGAGAGGGCTCTGAGTACCGCCTCTGGTATGCGTGCCACTGCTCTAGAAGGTTGTCAGAATGCGTTTCTGAATAGATTTAATATCCTTGGACAGGTATTTTAATAGTTTTTCTCCTTTAAAATATGTTCTCTTTTTTGAGGTAATTAATGGACTGAACAATCACAGTTCTGCAGTCCTCATAGGCTTTTCTGTTGTTTGTTCTTCTCAGCGAGACAGATAAAATTAAAGTGGCCCAGGGGGTCTCTGGGGCTGTGCAGGACAAGGGCTCAATCCATAAGTTCGTGCCATACCTGATTGCTGGCATCCAGCATTCCTGCCAAGACATTGGTTCAAAGAGTTTAACACAGCTGAGGTGAGAGCAAGAACAGTTTCTCCGTCATTACCCTGCTCTGTAGCTCAAATATTGTTTTGGAGCTGCTGTTGGCCTTGGCTGTACGCACGTGATGAATGCAAAGGGGTGTTTGGAAATCTTATGAAGCAAGACTTCCAATTCCTGGTACAAATTGATTTGGGCCTGTCCTGCAGCTCCACAGTTGTAGTGTCTTGTGCTGTGCGGATTTCTGGGGCAAATTGGAAACGTCACTTTTTCCTCCCTTCGATTGCCAGGGCCATGATGTATTCCGGAGAGCTGAAATTTGAGAAGAGGACAACATCTGCTCAAGTGGAAGGAGGGGTTCACGGCCTTCACTCGTAAGCCTGTTGTGTGCGCCCCTTTCGTTTTGAATAAGTGGAGAATTCAAATGGTTGATTCTGCCACTTATCCTACAGTGGAGGCAGGGCATTCTACACTAGCTCTCTCTCTCTCTCTTCCAGTTGTTCTGAAGCAGCCCTTAGAAAGGTTCTTGCATTGCTTTTTGTGGCAGAAGATACATCGTTCCCTGTTCTGGCTCTGCCTTCTTCCAGAGAGCAAGCATGTCCATCCACTCCGCCAAGGACTCTCTCTCAATTATGGCAGATCCCCAACTTCCCTTTTTTTTTTTTTTTTTTCCATTTGCTACTTCTTTGTCTTACATAAGCACAGTGGGTTTTCTTTGCCTGATTGGCAAGCCGACAGCAATGCAGTGATATAAATAAGTCAGAAGCCTTCCTTGATGTCTGGGGCTTAGCCGTGGGACCAGTTTCCAGCAATGCACCAGCTTACCTTTTTACCTCCCCATTCTGTTATCTTTAGGAGATGCTAGCTAATGTTGCAGCCGCTGGTTTGCCAGCCACAGATCTCAAATCTCACATCTGCCAGAGAGCCATTGCTGTCCCGCTGGGACATGTAGTGGGCATGAGTACTGGAGCTAATGGAAGCCAGCTGTGCTAGGCGCTCTATTCCAGCGCGTGCGCGCCCCCACCTTTTGGGCACCAGGGACTGGTTCCATGAAGATTTTTCCATGGCCAGAGGGGGTGTGGTTTTGTGTGTTGCCTGCATCCTGCAGATTGTTTGCGCGGCCCGGTTTTTGGCATGCTGTGGCCCGGTGCCGTTCCACAGTGTTCTGTCCCAGCCTACGTCCGTCCTTGTTGCGTCACAAGAACAACCCTTTTTTTATCAGTAGGCTGGAAAAACCAACCCTTTTTATTTCATATACAGTCCTGATAATTTTTCCCCAAAACAAAAACAACAGAATACTTTTCCAACGGATAGTTGGTTCAAAAGCAAGAGAGAGCAGGAGTTAAACAAGAAATAATTCTCCGGTAAAACAAACAGACCATGAACCCTTGACACTGAAGTTCTTTGCAAACGGTTACCTTCAGCAACCAGCACCGCCCATACCTTCCCTTTTTATTAAGCAGCCCCAAGGCGTGGCTTCTCAATGCCTTCTCCTCCTCCCTTGGAGTTGCCCTATTGTCTCCCTCTGACCTGCTCTAGTTAACTGCCTTCATTTACGAGCGTTAATGACTTCCAGCTGTGAGTCCTCAGAGTCTGACTCATCTTCCCCACACAGCTGAGTCTCATCCTGAGCACGATTGGAGGGGCCAGGCTCTTCATCAGATTGTGAGTCTTGTAACTCATCAGAGCCTCCCTCCAACTCTGATGACTCTCCAAACCCCTCCTCCTCCTCCTCTGATTCCCGGACTCCGCTGCATGGACTCACAACACAGACTGGGGGTTGGGGATCCCTGCTTTATTCACTAGTCTCCTTGGCTGGCTCCACAGGGAATTCCTCCCCCTCTCCCAACCTTCCACTTCCCAAAGACCTCTAGGGAAATACACACGGATTCTAGTCAGTCCACAACCTGTTTGGATAGTGAACACCCATCCCACAGGGGCCAAAATTGCTGGAGCCACCATTATGGGGCTACCCAACTGCATCTACTACTAGTAGTCACCTTCTACAGCGCTCTCCTCAGTCTTACCAGCCATACTTGGCCCATCCTCCCCTCCCAAAAGGAGATGGCTCCCTGCTAAGACTATCCACTCTCCATCATGCGAGATTTAAGCCCAAGTCAGCTTTAGAGCTTCTAGTGTGGAAAATTGCATTCTTGATAACCATTAACTTCTACCAGATGGGGGTCAAGGAAAGGAGAAATCTCTGTCAAGAAAAAAATTCCCATTAGCCAGCCAGACATCATCACTACTTGAAGTCAGCCTTCATTGTTGAGATGAATTTGGATTTTTACTGGGGCCAGAATATGGTCCTCCTGCTGCCCAAGGTTCAGTTAGAAAGGAAATCAGTGTAAACTGGATGTGAAATAACAAGGCAAGAGATAGATGATTTCCAAGTAGCCAGCTGTCACCCCATTTCCTTCCTTCCTTCGCCACATTTTGCCGTTGCTCAACACAATTCCTTTTGTTTCCTAGATATGAGAAGCGTCTTTTCTGATGATGGGTCCCTTGCGCATTTCCAGAGCCTCTTTTGTCACGCGGGGCTCGTGCAGCCACGGTCATGAACTGCTCCCTTCACAGAAGTGCCATTTTGCTAAAGACACAGAGCTATGTGCCATTTCCCAAATCATCAGCTGCTCTGACCAAGGCTGAAGAGAACTTATTCCAGAGATGGTGCTGTATGCTGACGGAAGCCCTGTAGACGTGTGTTCTTGCACTATTTTTACAATAAAACCTGAGGAACGAGTCTTTTAACTTTTTCCAGTGCATCTGGGGATCAGTTCAGCCTGTCTTTTCTGTTGGTGGTTTCTAAAGGAGAATTTGATTGGCTGCTCTCCAACGTATGTCAACAAAACCTTTCGTATATGCATATATATATATATCCATTTTACTTCCTAAAAATGATTTTCACCCATCCCCTGTGCAAACGTTGCAACATGCACACTCCCTGTCACATTCTTCTTAAAACTCATTTCCAGCTGTTGCTTCGCTCCATATGGAAGATTATTTTTTGGAAGCAAGCGTTTCCAGCTTCCAGAGATGGTTTTATCCACCCCAAACTATGTCTAAAGAATCTACTCTGAGTGGATATTCAGATTTATATGAAAAGGGCATCTGTTGGTGCTCCAGCCCAATGTTCAGGTTTGAAGGAGAACATTCTTTTCTAGTTTCAAAGCAGAAAGATTTATCACCCTCCAAGATCAATGTTAGTGGGAGGACTGTTGGTTATATTACATTCTTAGGCCCAGTTATCTGCTTGTGTGGGTTAAGATCTCACACTTCTATGTAACTTCAAACATGAATACTGGTAGGTATTAATAAACAATGAAGCATTAGCAAAATTACAAATTTACTTAACTAAAAATGGTGAAATAAATGCATGAATACTTCCTACAAAAAGATGAAGCTTACACCTTAAAAATGCTTTTTATGCAGATCATTGCTATTACACGGAAGAGCATTCCTTAACATTTGTGTAAATATGTTATATTTTTACATATTTATTATCAAATATGAACTAAGCAGGTTCAAGTCTCAAAATCTTGGAATAATGTTTTTCTTCTCTGGTCCATTACCCAGGTCCTTTATTCTTCACAGTTGGGGCATTATTTCCTTTTTTTAATGGTTTTACAAAACAATAGAGTAACAAATGCACAGACATCTGGCTGCTGTCATAGTAGCCTACAATTCTTGCAATCTAACTTTAGGAAACTCTCTTTGTTAAAAATCACATGTTTCTCAAATTCAGTCTGTTCTTGTTTTGATTGGCCTGGGAAAGCTAACTATTCTAGAGGATCATATGGAAGAATGGACACGTTTATTTGGTGGCTTATGGGACATCTGTTGCTTATACAAATTGGAGAGCCAGTTTGGTGTAGCGGTTAAAGGCACTGGACTGAAAACTGGAAGACTTGAGTTCTAGTTCTGCCTTAGACATAAGGCCAGCCAGGACCCAAGTCAGCCCTTTCAAATCACTTCCCCAAAAAAGGTCAACCCAACTATGTGGATTTGTCTTTGTAGTCTTGAGAGACTACTCAAACAGACAAACATACTTTCAGTTTTTAAGGTACGCATGCCAATGGTTTATGCCATATCACAGTGAAGCATTCTGTAAAAAAATTTTGGGGAAAGATGCATTAATTAACTTGTACAGATTCCTTGATTTGATACACAAAATACCTGTCAACAGGACTTAAATTACCTTAAATTCAAAGGCAAATAGCTGCCCAGTCATTTGCAGATGCCCTTGTGCAGCAACAGCACCTGTCCTCAATTCCCTAAAGCAGCCACATCTTTTCCTGGTATCACATGACTGCCCTCTGCTGGGTGTTTCTATAAAAATAGGCATTTGGTTTAAACCAGGGGTAGGCAACCTTGGCTCTTTTATGACTGGTGGACTTCAACTCCCAGAATTCCTGAGCCAGCCATGCTGAGGGGAAAGGGAGAGGTTTCCAAGCTGAGCCATGCTGGCTCAGGAATTCTGGGAGTTGAAGTCCACCAGTCATGAAAGAGCCAAGGTTGCCCACCCCTGGTTTAAACAGTTACAGTTTGTGCCTCCAAGCGGAGCCACTTTTTTGTCTTTTGAATCAAATTATTAAACTGTTCTACTAAAAGCTCATTTCCTATTTTACCTCATGGGAAATAAATACAGGTTCATAGTAATGAGGCTATGAAATATGTTTAAAAGACCAGTTAGCTTTCCTGGAGCGCTTAAATGTGAGAACCAAAATCGCTTTCCCTTACTGTAAAAGATTTGGGATCCACTTAGAATATATTGTTGACTCATCTGTTGACTGTTCCACAAGTCCTGGCAAAGGGCAGCTCTGTCCTTGGTGCATATATTTAAATAATACCTCCTCAAAGTTCAGAGTTCACTCAGCTTTGCCAGATGCAGACGTGTGCAATACAGGTAGTCCTCGACTTATGACCACAACTGAGCCCAAAATTTCTGTTGCTAAGTAAGACATTTGTTAAGTGAACTTTGCCCCATTTTATGACCTTTCTTGCCACAGTTGTTAAGTGAATCACAGCAGTTTTTAAGATCGTTAAGTGAATCTGGTTTCCCCACTGACATTGCTTGCCAGAAGGTCACAAAACGAGATCACATGGCCCCAGGACACTGCAACCGTCATAAATATGAGTCAGTTGTCAAGCATCTGAATTTTGATCATGCGACCATGGGGATGCCGCAACAGTTGTATGAAAAACTCGGTCACTTTTTTCAGTGCCGTTGTAAGTTTGAACGGTCACTAAATGAACTGTTGTAAGTCGAGGACTACCTTTATGACATGTTCCTTAAAACTATGGGTCTGGGATATGCTTAAGCTAAGCAATATGGCATGCCAGCTGTTTGCTCTGCAGAATGGCAGAAGAGGCTATGGCCTTGTAACAGAATGCGTGGTTCCTATGCAAACTATCCCAGGTTCAAGAGGGCTTGGAGTATAGTCTGAGCTTTCATTGACAGGAAGCAGTCCTTCAGTAGGAGATGTGAGGGAACGGTGGTTAGAATGCAGTATTGCAAGCTAACTCTGCCCACCACGAGTTCGATCCTGACAGGCACTAGATTGATTCAATGTTCTTCCGATGTCGGTAAAATGAGGACCCAGATTACTGGGAGCAATATGCTGTAAAGCACTAGGGAGTGGCATATTAAGTGCTATTGCTATTGCTTCACCCATGTTCTGCCATATAGGCCTTTTAAATTTTATTCAAAAGACAGCTCATAGCTCAATGGTAAGACAACAAGCCTCACATCAATGCTGAGCTACAAGCAATAAGCTAACCATGAGGCACATCCCTCTCACTTCCTAAGCCGTGACATCGTCCTCTAGCTCTGGCATCGTCCTCTAGCTCTACAAACCCAGAACCCCCCTCCCTCTCATTGCAGCCACCATGTGCAGGCACACACCACATGCAGAACACAGAAAAACTTGTTATCATGGTCTCTGGCACGGGTTATGAATATTGACAATAGGGAGAGGAGATTTAGATACCTTCCTTACATGTTTTCACATGTTCCTTTTTACGATTTGTTCGCTGGGCTGCTTAAATAAAAACTTACAATTGCAGTTCACTGATAATGCAGGATATCCTAAGCAGGGTCAAGCAGAGGGTTGTATAAATAGAAATAAATAAATTAAATAAATAAATAACAAAATAGACGACACAGTGGGCAGAGAAGCCCACATTTAAAACTTCGTCTCAAAGCCTGTAAATCAATTTTGGACAAATAATTTTATTTCAGTCTACCCAACAGATTTCCTCCGAGGACAAAAATTCACTAGCAGCCTGCAGTTGTTTCAGATAACAACTAGATATAAGACACAAACAGTGGTGCATAATAATCACTTTCAGGCCGTCTTTTCCAAGCTGGGCTCATGCTGCAATGCAAGGAAGAGCAGCCAGCCTCAGATCTAGCTGTAAGCCTGGGAAAAAAAAACAACCCAGCTCTTTTGGTGATGTTTTGCTGCTGATGCTTGTCTGTGACTGGGAGAAGCAGCTGAAAGCTCCCTGAAGGGGCGGGCAGCCATGACAGTAGAGTCTCTTTCTCTAGCCTGCTTAGAACGCCTCTTATCTCATCTTACCCTTAAAGGCTTATTCAGACATGGTACCAGGAGGAGGAGGTATGAGTCCAGCAGCTGTCACGCGTCGTTCGCTTACCAGGAAGTTGAAAGTGGCGCAAGCGTTAGGCTGTGGAGCCAAAGAGATGAGACAGAATAACAGAGTAACACAATTGGGAAAGACCTTGGAGGTCTTCTCGTCCAACCCCCTACTCAAGCAGGAAACCCTACATAATTGTCCGATCTCTTCTTCAAAAACTTCCAATGTTGGAGCACCCACAACTTCTGGAGACAAGTCCTTCCACTGATTCATTGTTCTACCTGTCAGGAAATTTCTCCTTAGTTCTAGGTTGGTCCTCTCCTTGATTAGTTTCCATCCCTAAGGAGGTTACGTACAGCTGGGCGCCTGGGCCCAAGTTCAAAGCCAGCAGGGAAAAATGCACCCCAACCAAAGGAATCCGTATGGAGAAAAAGGATGAGAGCCTATTTGTATTGCTAGCCCATGCTTTAGCAAATCACTGTATCAACGCATATGGAGGAAAAGTGCAATACAAATTCCATTGCAAAATGCCAAAGGCATTACTGCCAAATTTCCTGGAGCATACGATCCAAGTAAAGACTCCTGGAGATAAAAATAAGCTCCATATGCATTTCTGTGCACTTTAAAGAAACAAACCACGAGGACTAGAAGTATGCAACCTAAATAAGATTGCTAAGCATGCCAAACACTGCATCAGGCAATGAGGTTTCGTGCTGCCTGTGCCATCCAGCTTTTTCTATTTTGAGGTTTCATGAAATCCTAGACCAGAAGAAGTAAAAACTCTGCTGTGTTGCTTTCTCCCCTTAATCTTTCTTGCTATCTGCTTCTTCCTGTCCTTAACCGCACCACCTCTTACCGTGCTTTGTACTTCCACAGCAATCCCACGTTGCTGCAAACATTTCAGGACGTCAGGATCCAGCCTCTCTACTTTGGCTCCCGTTCCCAGGACCACAATTTCTAGGACAACCAGTAGGGGAAGGCAGGGGAAGATGATGAGATGTTATTTCCTCCTCAAGACCAAAACTAACAAAAACCCTCTAAAACCCCAGCCCAAGACCCACAGTTCTTTTTGTTACCTATTTTGGGCTCCAGCATATAGAACAGAACAAGACTGTCTGGAATAATATCTTTATATGTGCCAACCTGGAATATGAAACAAAATAATATTAAGACTAACTTTTCCAATACTCAGTACGCAGCATAACAAAAAGCCGTGTTTCTCAACCTTGACCACTTGAAGATGTGTGGACTTCAACCACCAGAACTCTCCAGCCGGCATGTTGAAGTCCACACATCTCAAGAGGCCAAGGTTGAGAAACACAGCTTTAGATGGACTACATCAGGGGTGTCAAACTGCCGGCCTAAGGGCCGGACGCGTCATCCAGAAGCCGCGCGCACCCCACTGCCGGCAATGGCAAAACCGTCCCGATACGTTGTGCGGCGTCACGTGATGTCACGAGTTTGACATGTCTGGACTACATGATCTCTGAAGGTGAGCGGGAGTTTTATGCATTAAAATACATACAAGTTTCCATTAAAAACATTATTCTATGTCAGTGGTGGCGAACCTATGGCATGCGTGCCAGAGGCGGCACTCAGAGCCCTCTCTGTGGGCACACGCACCGTGCCCCGAAGATGGCAACCGTCCCTCCTGGCCTCGCATGCTCTCCTTTTCCTGGGCACGACCCACTGCATCGCCTCCTCAGCTGTCGGCCGGTCGTCCAGCTCAGAGGCGGCTTCTCTTAACTGCTGGCGGCGGGCTGCGGAGCCCCAGCATGCACGGGTTGAGGGACCAGCAGGTTGTGGCTGCTGATGGGACACTGTCGGCCTCCATGCGCTCGCTGGCCTCTGTGTGCGTGGAGCAGCTGCCCCGGCCCCTGCCTCGCCTTGCCCTGCAACAATGGCAGCCCCGCCCTGCCTCACCTCACCTCACCCCGCAGGACAAGCCTCCTGCCCACCGCGCCACCTGCCAGAGAGCCCCTGGATGTCCCCTAACCCTGCCCGGCCCCCACAGGCATCCCTCCCCACCTTGGCCACACCCACGCAGTCTGCCATGACCACCGCAGCCACGCCCACCCAGTGGGCCACACCTACCTGGCACCCGGCGATAAATAAGTGGGTTTTGGGTTGCAGTTTGGGCACTCGGTCTCTAAAAGGTTCGCCATCACTGTTCTATGTGAATCGCAAACTGGCATGTACAGGTGGCCCTTATTAAATGACACTCACTCAGCAACCATTCAAACTTGGGATGGCACTAAATGAGTGCTAGTGATGACTGATCTCATTGTTGCAGTGACCTTGTAGTCACATGATCACGATCCAGGTGTTCAGCAAACAGCCCAGATTTGTCAATCACAGCATCCCGCTATAACATGAACATAGTTGACAGCTTCCCACAAGCAAAATCATTGGGGAAGCCAGAAGGAAGTCAAGCTCATGAGGTTCTTGCGTAATGATGGTAATCTGGAACTGGCTGGAACTGCCAGCGCTAAGCGGTGTGATCGTGTACATTGCTCTTTACAACCATATTGCTTAGTAATAGAAATTCCCATTGTTATGCAAGGACTTGCTGTAAATGGATTTAAGGAAAAATATATTACAATTAGAAAATATATATCCTGAACTGAAGAGATTCATGTATCTCTATTAAGGAACTGAAAAGCTTACACACTCACATTCCACTGCAGGATGGCTTGTGGCAAAATAGCGCAAGGGCCTACCACTGTGTTCCCATTGATGGAGAAACCATAATTAGTGTAATTTTCAATAAACATGATGTTTGGCGATTCTCTTTCCAAATGATGGATTGTTGTTTTTTGGAGAAGCTCATCATCGGAAGGTGTGAGGCGATGATTTCGCTGAGATTGCCTGAAACTGAAAAGAGAGAGAGAACATGAGATAATGGCGGCAGGCCTGACCAGTAAGTCAAAATGCCAGTTAGCCAGCTTTCACTACACTTTTACTGGATGTTACATGAATCACTCTAACTAAATGCAAATCTGAGGGACTACCATCTGGAGTTGAGCTATATCCAAAAAGGACAGACAGCACAGTAACCTTGAATGTTGATTAAAGCTCTGTGCAGGATTAAGAAAATTGTGGCCGGTGGGAAAGTAAAATTGTAGTCCAGTTACAAGTAGTTGGCTTACAACCACAATTGAGCCCAAAGTTTATGTTGCTAAGTGTGACATTGAGTTTTGCATCATTTTACGACCTTTCTTACCACAGTTGTTAAGTGAATCACTGCAGCTGTTAAGTAATGTGGTTGTTAAGTGAATCTGGCTTTCCCATTGACTTTGCTTGTCAGGCGGCTGCAAAAGGTGATCACATGATCCTGAGATACTGCAACTGTCATAAATATGAGCATCTGAATTTTCATCATGTGGCCATGGGGATACTGCAATGGTCATGAGTGTGAAAAATGGTGATAAGTCACATTTTTCAATTCCAAACGGAACTGAAAATGGTCACTAAATGAATTGTTGTAAGTCGAGGACTATCTGTACTTCTAGGTACAATGTGAAAAAACAGCATTTAAATTATAGTAGGCAGGTTATTGTCTTGTCCCCTTATTTTAATCCAGAATAATTTACATCCCTTTATTGCAGTTTTCCCAACCTTAGCCATTTTAAAGATGCGAGGACTTTCAACTGCCAGAATATTCCAGCCAGCAATACAATTTTTATGAGGTAAATGTTCTGGACAGAATGGCATAATTAAATAATTTTAGCTCTCTCCCTTCTGTAAGGTTCAACTGCCCTGTTATTGTTGATACTGCTGGTTTCTCAATGAGTTTAAAGCTCTTGAAACAAGCAACACTAAGGACTTTTCAAACAAGATTTTAGCTTTTCAAGGTACAGGTAGTCCTTGACTTACAACAGTTCATTTAATGACTGTTCAAAGTTACGACGTCACTGAAAAAAGTGACTTATGAGTTTTTCATACAACTGTTGCAGCATCCCCATGGTCACATGATCAAAATTCGGATGCTTGACAACTGACTCATATTTATGCCGGTTTCAATGTCCTGAGTGCATGTGATCTCCTTTTGTTCCTTCTGATAAGCAATGTCAAAGGGAAGCCAGATTCACTTAACAACCATGTTACTAAATAACTGCAGTGATTCACTTAACAACTGTGTCTAGAAAGGTCGTAAAATGGGGCAAAATTCACTTAACAAATGTTTCACTTAGCAACAGAAATTTTGGGCTCAATTGTGGTCGTAAGTCGAGGACTACCTGTATTGCACACGCCTGCCTCTGGCAAAAGCCGAGTGAACTCTGAACTTTGAGGAGGTATTATTTAAATATATGCACCAAGGACAGAGCTGCCCTTTGACTTATGACCATTTTTCACACTTACGACCATCACAGTATTCCCCATGGTCACATGATCAAAGTTCAGATGCTTGACAACTGACTCATATTTATGACGGTTGCAGTGTCCTGGGGCCATGTGATCTCGTTTTGTGACCTTCTGGCCAGCAATGTCAGTGGGGAAGCCAGATTCACTTAATCGTGTTACTAACTTAAAAACTGCAGTGATTCCCTTAACAATTGTGGCAAGGAAAGTCATAAAACGGGGCAGAACTCATTTAACAAATGTTTCACTTAGCAACAGAAATTTTGGGCTCGATAATGGTCACAAGTCGAGGACTGAGCCGTAATTACAAATGGCCTTGAAAAGGGTGTGCATATAAAATAGTGTTCACCCCTGAAACCCTCTTCCAGCTGAGCAACAAAAGCCAAAGCGCCTTTCCCTTCCCATTGGATACTTCGGCACCCTGACAGGCAGCAGATCTCCCAACATCAAATCCAATTTTAATTCAGACTCCAACATAATTTACAAATCCATCCAGATCTGGGACTGCCCTGCACCTTTCTGAGCCACAACTAAACCAAGAAGCGATTTCTTTTTTTCCCTGCACCCCCTCACAGAAAAAAGGGGTTTAATTCCTCCCTCCTGCAGGCAAGCGCCTAATTTTAGGGGATTTTACAGCCACGCGGGCCAAGAGTTTTCTCAGCCGCCGAGACCGAAAGGTGCTTCCTCTGAACAGGCTTCTTCGCCCGCCCCAGGACCGCACCGGCGTTTCCCCGAGCGCCTCTATGGAAATCCGGCTCGCTGAGCTTCAGCCAAGGTCAGTTGGGAGCCAAAGCCCGGAGCCACGCGCAGCCCCGGGCATTTCTTTTATACGGGCACGGCGGAGCCTCAGCACCAGGCTGGACCCCGGGAGGCGGAGCTCCTCAGCGCCGAGCCGAAATGCAGCTGCAGCAGCTCCGGCCCCTCCCCGGCTGCAAAGGGGCGACGGGCGCTTTTCGGGCTCCAGCCCCATCGCTGCACTGACCTGCGGGCGAAAACGGGCCTTGCTCTCCAGACGAGAGCCGAGCCCAGCGACCGGAGGGCAGCCATGAGAGCGGCGGGAGGAGCGGGCGGGGCCTTGTCGGGGAGGGCCGCCCCACGCCCTCTAGCGGTGGTCGGAGCAAGGACGCGCAGCTGCCAATCACGCCCTGCTCAGCTTGTCCATTCTTATTCCCCCCCCTCCCAAAAGGCGGTGCACGCTGGCTGAGGAATTCTGGGACTTGAAGTCCACAAGTCATAAAAGGGCCAAGTTTGAAGACCTCCTGACCTATATACTAAGCAGAAATGTCTTCCTCAAGCATCTAAAATTTAAATTAATTCTAACCCAAGATTTCTTTCTTGTGCCACCACCAGATGGAGCTGAGTTTTATTAATAAGAAAACATTAAATGTTGATAGTCCTGCACTTAAAGTGAAAGAAAACAAAAGAGTAATTTTAGATGTGTTTGGACTGATTTTACAGCTGTTGAAGTGCTGGGGACTTAACAATTAATGGTAGCACTTCAATGCCTGGAAAACATGGGCAATGCACTCCCAAAAGAGAGCCACTGTAAAAACTTTTACTTAGTTGAATCTCTTATTTATAGCAAGAAGAGGCAAAGGCATCCATTTTCAGTAGTATAATTTGCTTTTTAATCCCTCAAACCCTTCCCCATCATGTCAATTAATTAAATACGAGGGCATTGCTGGCTACCTACATATACATGGCATATATGAATTTATTTTAAAAATACACCAAGGTGTTTTCCAGGATATGCTTTTAAATACAGCAATAGAATGAATTCAAATATAAAATCCAACTAACCAAGAAAAAAAATCCAATCGACCAAAGGGAAATCCATGCCCAGAGGAAAGACAAAGACAAGCGTTTTTTTCAGTTGTAAGTGGAAGCCAATTTGATGTAGTGGTTCAGGTGATGGCCTACAAACCAGGAGATGGTGAGTTCTAGTCCTGTCTTAGGCATGAAAGCCAGCTGGCTGACTTTGGGCCAGTCACTCTCAGTCTAACATACCTCACATGGTTGTTGTGGGGAAAATAGAAGGAGGAAGGAATAATAGATATATTTACCACCTTGAGTTACTTATAAATAAAGGTGGGATAAAAATCTAACAAATAAATTAAGTGTGTTTCATCATACTATTCATTTTATTAAACATAATTATAAACATAACATATTTATTATTTTGCACCAAGAAATTGAGGTATATACATATTGTAGCTTGCTGCTCTGCTGTGTAATCCTTACAGCGGACCTCAAAAATCTGTTAGGTTGAGAAATAATAATTGGCAAGTTTCCTTTTTCCAATGTTCTAGCGCAAATTTCCTCCAAATGGGGGTCCCCTGGATAAGTGGCACCCAGAATTTTCCTACATCTTAGAGCACGGGTGTCAAACTGCCGGCCCGCGGGCCGGATGTGTCATGCCGAAACCGCACCCACCCCATTGCCGGCAATGGAAAAAGTCACGATACATCGCGACACATCACGTGACGTTGCATGTTTGACACCCCTGCCTTAGAGGCACTGGCTTAGAGAAGGCTGTTTTAACTAGGATACCAGCCATTAAATATCTACCTATATTGCCTATACCAGGCGTAGGCAACCTTGGCTCTTTTATGACTCGTGGACTTCAACTCCCAGAATTCCTGAGCCAGCCATGCTGAGGGGAAAGGGAGAGGTTTCCAAGCTGAGCCATGCTGGCTCAGGAATTCTGGGAGTTGAAGTCCACGAGTCATAAAAGAGCCAAGGTTGCCTACCCCTGGCCTATACCAAATGTCTGCCTATTTTGTTTGGATATAGACACTAACTTCACACAGATGCTGAATGCATGACATATGGTGTACTCTTATATTAATGCTGCTTTTACTTCTCCAGTTCCAGAATGTGTTTAATTCATTACGGGTAGTTCTCGCCTTGCAACCCTTTGTTTAGTGACTGTTCAAAGTTACAACAGCACTGAAAAAAGTGACTTGTGACTGGTTTTCACACTTAAGATCATTGCAGCATCCACACGGTCACATGATCAAAATTCAGGCGCTTGTCAATTGGCACGTATTTATGACAGTTATACTGTCCCGGGGCCACATGATCACCATCTGTGACCTTCTCAGCCAGCTTCTGACAAGCAAAGTTAATGGGGGATGCCAAATTCACCTAATGACTGCATGATTCACTTAACAACTGCAGTGATTCGCTTAAGAACTGTGGCAAAAAAAATTCATAAAATGGGGCGCAACTCACTTAACAACTGCCTTACTTAGCAACCGAAATTTTGGGCTTGGGGTAAATTGTGGTCAAGGACTACCTATATGTAACATTTTTCAAATTATATGCTTTGTTCAATCCTCATGAGAAAACTTTCAGGTTGTAACTTGAAAATCTTTCCCCCCCCTTTTTTTGGGAGAAGGCATTGACTACTTTGCCTCAGCATCACCACTGTCTCTAGGTACACAGGGAAAACACTGATCCTATAAGTATCTTGTGATAAACTACAGCCTGAGTTCAAAACATTGGATTTTTCCTCCGACAGGGTTTAGGTTCTGCCTATCTGATGGAGCAACTTACATTATGATGCAATATTACCTAGTTTGGGTAAAGAAATGTCTGCAAGAAAACAACCAAACTCAGGGAGCACAAAGGACCCCTCAACTTACTTCTCCCCCCATACATCCCACTCAATCTAAGCTGTAATCACTAATGAAGTCTCATGTAAGTCCAACTCTTTATTTGGCAAGCCTGCTTTTAAATGAAGCTTGCCTGTTTGCACATCATGCCCAGTTTAATCCTTACTAATTTTAGGTGAGTTTAGTTAATTGTCCCCAGAACAGACTCTCTTAATTGTTCTAGCGTCACATTACATATATTCCTGAGAAGGTGGATTGGGAGCAATTTATTCTTTCATTTTTTTTACTCTTCTCTTTTTAATAGTCCTGTATTATTATTTAAAAATAAATGGGGGGGGGGGAACTGAAAGATAACCAGTAATTAAAGTATCTCTACTCCCCTGGGGGTAATTAAGAAGCTATGCATCAGTAATCTTCCAGCTATAAACAATGAGATGAAATCCACGGGCCGGATTTAATGATGGAAAGGCCCTTTGTTGAATGTATTTTCAAATAAACATTAGACAAGTCCTGGCCACGGGGACAGATACAGCGGGATAATATAGTATTATATTAAGTGCTCTTTAGAATATTCATTTCAGTTTGGTCTCTGGAGAACAGCATCAGTTCCTGATGTGGAAATTACCTTCTTCAGATCAAAATACTGAGAGTCAGACTGGAGTGGCCAATGGGTGCTGCGCATAATTACTGGCGGGGGAGAGAACTGGATGAAGGCTGCAATGATCTGGGTTGTGATTTGCGGGGGGGATTTTTAATCCAAATTTCAAGGGGAAATTTGGTGTTTCTTTGTTTTTACTCCGTGACTCAATTTTAGATCGCACATGATGGTATTCCTTGCAAAAATCTTTTTAGCAATGGTACTCTGTGCAGCCATGCTCACATTCAGAGATGCTGTCAGAGGAAGCCCAGAGACCTACAACAAAAAAAAAGGAGTTTGCAGTCTTAAGGCTAGAAGTTGCCACCTGCCATGGAAAGAGTTGGAGGAAGCCTTGCCCCTAATCTATGCCAGGGCTTAGTGAAACTCCAGAGGAAGATCCTAAGATTGATCTTAAGGTAGGAGTTTCCCCAGATGTGAATTAAGAGGAGATCAAGAGTTAAATTCACATTAAAAATTATTTTTCTTTTATGTGGTGAATCAGGCAAACACGCCGACTTGAATTTCAGGTCTTTATGTCCCCTGCGGATACTCGGCACCCGGTTTCTTTTCTCTGTACACTTTTCACACCTGCTCTGCATCCCTCATCAATTTAAACTAGAAGGGGCGGAAAACACCCAACCTTGGGGATGCTGGGGTATTTCCACCAGCCGTAGAAGCAGCACTTGCATGTTAATTAAGAACGCTAATAAATTTTACCCTCTCCAACAACAGATGGGTAAGCATGCCTATGAAATGTCCTAATATTGTATCGTGTTACAATACAGTTGCCAGGCTGAGTTTGGGCTGCAAAACTCTGAATGAGCACTGGGTGAGAACAAAGAAATATAAAAGCCTTAATTTTTTGCTGTCATCTACTGTTCATCCAGATTTCTGCAGCCGAGATCTGGAAGCTGCTTATAGCAAAGCAGACTCTGGCAAAATAATTCATATCTAACCATAATTCAAATGTTGGGTGCGATGTTTAATGAGAGACTGCTGAATCAGTGCCAGATGGTTGCCAGCCAGAGAAGACAGCTAACTCCCTACTACGCAAGCAACAGCCCAGAGAGACTTTCTATTCAGAATCAGTTAGACTGGGAGGTTTAACATTTATTTTGAACTCCGTTTTGTATCCATCACTAGTTAATAGAACAATGGTGCTAAGATGGGAAACAGATCCTGCAACAAAGCTGAATGTGTACTTTGCCCTCACATTTGCACCAACAGCACCATCATAGGCCCCCACCAAGCAGGTACACAACGTTAGAGATACCCTCTAGTGTAATATCAGCCATCTTCTGCCGGCAATGTCCATCTGGATGTTATTTATTTGCTTATATATATTTATATGCCACCCATCTCACCAGTAAGGCAGTCCTGGGTTGTATAAACAGAGGCATAGAATCAAGATCACACAAAGTACTAGTGCCACTTTACAAAGCCCTAGTAAGACCACACCTCGAATACTGCAGCCAATTTTGGTCACCATATCACAAAAAAGATGTTGAGAGTCTGGAAAAAATTCAGAGAAGAGCAACTAAGATGATCAAAGGCCTGGAGACCAAAACGTACGAAGAACAGCTGCGGAACTTGGGTTTGGCCAGTCTAAAGAAAAGAAGAAATAGGGGAGACATGATAGCAGTATTCCAGTATCTGAGGGGCTGCCACAAGGCAGAGGGGCTCAGGTTGTTCACCAGAGCACCAGAAGGAAGGACAAGAAACAACAGTTGGAAGCTGATTCAAGAGAGAAGCAACCTGGAATTAAGGAGAAACTTCCTGACAGCGAGGACAATCAACCAGTGGAACAGCTTACCCCCAGAAATCGTGGGCGCTCCGTCGCTGGAAGTTTTTAAAGAGACTGGGCAATCACTTGTCTGAGATGGTATAGGTCCTCCTGCTTGAGCAGGGGGCTGGACTAGAAGACCTCCAAGGTCCCTTCCAATTCCATTCCATTCCATTCTAATTTTAACCTTGCAGGGATACTCAAAAATAGCTATTTTGGAACAAGGAAATTTTACCGGCACAGTTGACCAAGACACTGGTGAACTCACACATATCAATAGA
This sequence comes from Azemiops feae, assembly GCA_023970755.1. Taxonomy (NCBI): domain Eukaryota; kingdom Metazoa; phylum Chordata; class Lepidosauria; order Squamata; family Viperidae; genus Azemiops; species Azemiops feae. The sequence continues at coordinate 337,462 of JALGBA010000720.1, read as the reverse complement.
TTTCTGACACTCTCAAAAGATCTCAACAAACACAATGAGTTTTTAACTCATTACAATTGCTAATTGATGAACAGCAGCCGGGTAATGAAATGTCTGCAAGAAAATTACCAAGGTCAGAGAGCACCAGGGACTATACAGTTCTTACTCTGAGCTACAAGTATTCTCTTCTGTTGAAAACAACCCAGCTTGGTGGCTATCTTTAAAACCTTGCAGAATTCCACTTGTTTCTTAGCAGGAAAGCCAAGAATATCTTGACAAGACAGAGTAAGGAATTAAAAATCTGTGCGATGGCAATAATTATCTATATACCTTTGATATGATATTTGTCTCAAGTTTGCTGTTTTGTCTCAGTAGGAGACTTAGGAGATTAGAGAGAGATGGATGCTCTGTACACCTGTATGTTGGATCACAGCCATACCTGAAACCCAACTCCCCTAAGCTGCTTGGTGAGGGTCTTGTGTTCCCTGCATGAATAGCCTGGGAGGCAGACATGACCCCTTTGTTGCCTCTTCCTTCCTAACTGGCATCATTTGAAGCCATCTGCGATCATCTGGACGCTGAAGTCACTTTGGCGCCTTGCATTTCTGTTCCTTCCCCCTTTCTCTCTCAGACAGGCACCCATATGCACCCTGGCTAAGACAAAAGCTGTAATTAAACAAAGCCTTTCTCCTCCCAGTTAATTTTATTTGGGTTCTGATATATTCAGCTGGGAGCGGCATGAGTTATGTGTAAGGCAGAAAGGAGACTTTATTGTACCTACTTGGATTTTCTGCAGCTGCCAGTGTCTGGAACAAGATCACCAACAAGGGCTTGAAGAATAAGGACCCTATTATTTGAAATAAAAATGACATGTAAACTAGGAAGGACTGATGGATGACTTACCTAGGAAATAGGCAAAAGCTGAGACAATTACAGCTCTCTCCAACAGAATCCAGTCTAACATGAGGCAAAAACAAAGTTCCCCTGCTACATTTGCTACAAAATGTGTGTATTAAAGGAAGAAACTCAGCCCGGCTGCCTCAAAGCTGGACTTGATCCAGAAAGTTGCCCAGTTGGTCTCACAAACACAGATTCTTTAAAACTAAACATAACCTTTCTCAAAAGAAAGCTTTTGAAACAGCACCAGAAATGTCCTTCTAAATTGCAGAACTCATTGGGGAAGCCAAATTAAATAAAAAAAAAAAGGGGGGGGGGAGAACAGTCTGCAAACTGATGCAGCACAAATTCATCAGGATTGCGCACGAAGAAAATGTGCTTTGAAGGAAAAAACAATATATTTTCCTGTACATTTAGAACTCCAACCTGAAGAATTACACAACAGATTCATCTAAAATGTAAAAGGAATTATTAACATAATCATGGTATTGTAATTGTTTTCCCTCTCTAATGGCTCTGTAGATAGTGACACCCCCCCCCCCCAGGGGTACGCTGGTCAGCTATGTTGTCACAGGGATCCGCAAAGGCTTGAAGAAGTGTTATGATTTAAATCTTGAGTCTTAGGGGTCCGTGGCTATGGACTGTGGCCACAAAAGTCATTTAAAGGGGGTCCGTGATCAAGAAAAGGTTGAAAATCACTGGTTTAACCCATTTTATCTCACCCTCCAAAGCCAAATGCAAGCGATTCTCTTTCTGTGAACAATTTAAGTCAGCTACCCTGGAAGTCCAGCGTTTTTATTTGGTTTGGTTGGACTCTATTCTCACCAAATAACGGGGTTACCCATTCATAAAATGGCCACTGTAAATGCTTATCCAGAACCCAATGCCCATTTCTCAGGAATCCAATAATTGAGATAGCTCCCTCACTTCACCATATCACACCTGTGACTTTTTTTTTCTATAGAGGTAGACCAGCTTCCAAACTAAAGAATGAGCTTTAATCACCTATTTTTTTAAAGGACTTTTTGGGGGCGTGCACAAATCCCATGTACTTTCTTGGAAATGATGATGTCAGAAGCCGGCAGTTTGCAGTTTGTCTACCCCTTCTATTCTTCTAAGAATCTAAGTTAAAACTAATAAGGTGGGGGCAGAGAATTTGGCAAGCACCAAGGGAGATGTCTCATGTATGTGGTCCTCACGTGGTCTAACCTTGGACTAAGGCAGTGGTTCCCAACCTTTTCTATACCCTGCATCCCTGGAACGCTTCTGATATATTCTTGCACCCCTTACAAAAGTTAGAAATAATGGCAACAAATTATGCATATACACTATAATTTTGAAAACCCAAGTTTTTGCACCCCCTGGAACATCGTCTCGCACCCCCCAGGGGGTGCAAGCACCCTGGTTGGGAACTCCTGGACTAAGGGGTGACTGATTTGACCAGCACACAAGTATCTTGTTCAAATCTGCTTCTTCTCTCATTCACCAGCCCGACTAGGCCTTTCAGTAGGAAAAGGACATCACAAATCTCAAAGAGTGGCTATATACAAATGTGCTCCATTCGGTCACGGTTAACTTAAATTACAGTTTATGGAATTAACTGATCCATATACCAACCCCTTGGGTGGGGTTCATATGACACCCTTTGCTAAAACATGATTGGCTAGTTCTGGTTGAATGTGTTGTGCAAATAACATACTCTGGGTTTACATAAAGGGCTTTGGGGTAACTGAATTAACCCAGTTTGCCACAGTCATACAATGCCTTGAACTATCAACTAAGCAACGGGGTTTCCACACTGTTCTAGGTCTAGGAGAACGAAGTTTGAAGAAAAAAAAACAGTATTTAATGAAGTGAGTAGTAGATTGGAAAAGCAGTATTTAATGAAGTGAGTAGTAAGTTTGATAAACGCAGTCTTTAATGTTGTAGGAAGTTTGAAAAAAGCAATACTAAATAGTCTGGAAAAGCAGAATCTGATAATTTGGGGGGGGGAAGTAGTAAAGTGAGTAGTAAGTTTGGGGGGGGGGAACAGTACTTAATGAAGTGAGTTTGGCACGTTGCATCGCAACTACTAGATCTGTAAGGGAGCACAAACTACTGTACAGAGGGGAAGGCCACGCAACCCCACGGCTGCCAGCAGGGCAATTCCCTCCGAAGACCTGTAACCTCCACCGACTCCAGCGGGCCTGTTCTTGCCAACCGACCCGTCCAAAAGCCTACGCTGCGATCCGCTCCAGGAGATTCCTCCGCTGAAGCGGAGGTATCGGACGCTCGGCCGGAGAGAGAGAGGGAAAAGCCGGGGCCGTTGGTGAGCTTGTAATAGGAGACAAGCGTCCGTCACCGCAGAGCCAGTAGCAGGGCGGGCACAGCCCAGGAGCGAACTCGCCAGAGTAATAGCAAAAGCGAAAGTAGCTGGGCGGCTTGGCGGCAAGAGCAGCCGCTGCAACGCCGACGGCAGCTGCTTAGCGAAAAAGCAGAAGTTAGTTTAGGCTTAGGGGAAAGAAAAAAAAACAATAGGGGGATTCCGGCCTGCCCCAACAGCCCTGATTGGTCGAGATGGGCTTCCCAGGAGGAGAAGGCGGCGGTGGGGGGGAATTCGTTGATCCTCTCAGCATAAAATACCCGGGAAGGAGCGGAGCAGAACGGTCCGGAGCGCAGCTTGTGCCCGCGGCGGGCCGGTCAGACGGCTGTCTCCCTGCAGGCGAGGCCTGGCCCGGCTCCTGCTGACTTCTAGGACGGTCCAGCAGGGCCAAGCAAGACCACCTGCCCGGCGATGCCGCCTTCTGAAGTCGGCCAGGTGAGAGGGAGGGAGAGAGGGAGGGCTCTGCAAACGGGGCAGGGGCAGCGGGAGAGCCGCACGTGCTCCTGCAGGTGGGCGCCAGAACGCGGGAGAAGCGAGACCCGCGAAAGCCCCGATTCCTCCTGCCGCCTTTCCACCCGTGACTTTTCTACGGGAGGCAAAGCGTTTCCAAGGGTGGACCCTGGGAGGTGGCGGCGGCGCGGCTGATCCGGGAGGCGGAAAGGACTTGCCCCCGGCCCTGGGGCCAGGGTGCGGCCGGGTTAAGGAAGCGGAGCGTGGCCTTCAAGCAGCCAGGAGCTGAGCGCCTTCCTGCCAAGGTAGGTTTGCCCCTCATCTTCTTCAAGGTAACCTCTTCTCTCTTTTTGGCCGTGGGGTTCCTTTAGTAAGTGCAACGAGTGGGAGCTTCCAGCTGATGGCTGCATCTTGATCAGGCAAGGAAAAATTCCTTCTGGGCTGTGAGGGCCTTTCCTGGTATATCTGGGCAGGGCCATGAGGGAAAAAGACAGAAGTGTGGGGTCATTTATTTCTTTACTCCTCATCTTGGGTGAAGCGGCCACGATTCATCCCATGGTGCCAAGTACGGTATTCCCTTTGTCTTGCCAGAAATTAATAGGGGTGACCTCAGGCAACCAATCTGCAACATGGGGATAACAGCAGCGGTCTTAGGACTGCTGTAAAATGAATCTCAGAGCACCCCCTAATTCCCAGGACCAGAAGTATCCTAGATACAGATGTGCTTCTCAATAAGTAATAGTATTGGTACAGGAAAGCAAATCTTACTAAAATGAACGAACAGATAACTACAGAAGATTGTGGCTTGAATTAAAAGGAAACATGTTGATCCAACTCAGTTTATTAGAACTGAATATACAAGTTCTTCTAAGAGCCCTTATTTCGGCCGGTTGCCTACCATATTAAAAAAAAAACAGAAAGCTGTGTTTTGACTCTCCTGCCTCTTATCTATGTATTTATTTTTAAGAAAAAATGTATTTGGGGAGAAATAGAAGCCAAACAATGCCTCTGCTGTTATTTGGATGTAAATTAGTTCCCCCATGCATTAGGGGAACTTTTTTTTTTGATGGATAGAAAGTTCGTGTCTTTCAGAAGATGAAGTTTCCCCCCCTTCTTGCATTTCCGTTCCAGAAAAAGCTGCTATTCATGGTTTCCTTAGTTTCATCTGTTGAAATTATGCAACTTTTAAAGACACAGCTCCTTTCAGAAATAGATTCCTGTAGATCCAATTTCCCTTCTTGTAGTAAACCTTCCTGCTCTGACATTGAGTATTTTGATTTTTAGGAAACAACCCCCCCTCCCCCAGTGGCTTACCTGGAACCACGTTTTCAGCATCTCTGCTGGAGAAAACACATTTTAAAAAAATGTGAAAATTGCTGTCTTTTAAATTGGGGTGCCAAATTGGTGGCACGTAGTTGGTTGGCGGTATTCACTGGTGTTCTTCATAACCAGTGGCAGCAAATTATTGCCACCATCTGCACTAAATAATTCTATTAATGTTGTTGAAATCGGCCAGTGAGCTGAATTCAAAAGAAGACTGGATTTCTGCTTTTTTCATTATCTAGGAAAAGGAATTTCATTAGATACAAGTGGATGATTTTTCCTCTACTAAACAAAAGGTGTTCTCTTTTGCATATGGCCAACCCTAGGTGGGTCCTGTTGAAAAAGGAATATTCTTCTGTAGAGCCAATGCCAATTCCAGGCATTTTGTGTGTAGGCTTAAGTAACCCCTCACTGAATTAGAGAGCTTTTAATAAAAAAATAGTTTAAGGCTAAGCAGAACAAAATGTCCAAATGAGCTGAGGTTTTACAAGTTATAAGACTAAGATTGGTTCCAGATTTAGTCATAACCTGAAAAGGGGCTATTGAAATCAGCAGCTTGTAAATTAGTCATGAATGACTTCAGTCCCATTGATTTCAATAGATTTACTCTTGTTATGACTATGCCTGGATGAAGCCCAACAACCACAGGTTGAATAATGATCCAGAATGATTTGTGTGCAGATTGTTTTCAGGAGTTCAGAAATAGCTTGGAGAGAATTTGGCATGAGACTGTTTCTCTTTTTTAAAAAAGAGGAAATTGAACACACGGTATATGTGTGTTCTGTTGATACTTGTCTTTTTGTTTCTGTTTTTTTAAAAATGCTTTTATGCACCACCTCCTTAAAAGGGGTGGGTTGGCTTTGTGAAGATTAAAGTACAGTTTAGAAAATCTAAGATTGCGGCTATGATCTAAGGTGGGAATACTGATAAAACTACATGGCATTAGGAAAGACTACTGGGCTTGTTCAGATAGGTGTTGGTTTGACCTCACTGAAACATGATGCATATATGATGCAGAGCTCTGTTCTTCATAAAGGGATGTGGTTTTGATGTAAGTTGTGGCTTCTTAGATAGCTGTACATATCAGAGTTCAGTAAATGTTCACCATATCCTTTTGAGTGTGGCTTACTTTCAAACTAAAAACCTTTTTAGCTTTTTTTCAACTGGGCTTTTAAACAGCATTTTCTGGTTTTCTTCTTAAAACTGAAAAGTGCACATGCATACAGTATGTGCAAATCTCCAGCCATATTACCAAAGGAATGTATGCAAAAAGTACCTATGTTGAACTTCTGCAACAGTGATTGGAAACATTCCTCTTTAATGTTATTGAACTACAGTTCCTAGCATGCCTCATTTTTGATCTGGCTGAGGAATTCTGGGAGTTGAAGTCCACAAGTCTTAAAGTGGCCAAGGCTGAGGACCCCTGGCTTAGAACACCTGTAGGATCACTGCTTCCCATCTCTGCTATATAATCCTATATTGCCATTCCAAAGCAGTACCACAGTATTAGTGCTTTACGTCATTAATACTGCTACTCCAGTGTTTTTAATCCACATGCCTCCATTATCTACCTAACATGCTGAAATAGGCTAAACTAAAATGAATATGGAGTACTATGGAAGCCTATACTTATAGTAATTGCATTACTCTTTCAGACTTCTTTTTAAAAAATGGGACACCTTCGAAGAGAACGTATTCTAACCTTAGCAACTTTAAGCTGTATGGACTTCAACTCCCAGAATTCCCTAGCCAGAATGCCGGCTGGGGAATTCTGGGCATCAACGTACATGCAGTTTCAAGTTGCTAAGGTGGAGATATACTGCTTTGAGCAGTTTAATACCGGAAGCAGTGCTGAGAAATGAAAGGTGATTACATCTGGATGTCTCTGCCTCCCAATACAGCTAGTCCTGAACTTACATTCTTTTAGTGATCGTTCAAAGTTAAAAACGGCACTGAAAAAAGTGACTTATGACCATTTTTCATACTTACGACCGTTGCAGCGTCCCTGTGGTCATGTGATCAAAATTCGGACACTTGCGCAACTGGCATGTATTTATGAAAGTTGCAGTGTCCTGGGGTCATGTGATCACCTTTTGCAACCTTCTGAGAAGCAGTCAGTGGGGAAACCATTAACAACCATTTTACTAGCATAACAACTGCATAATTCACTTAACAAGTGTGGCAAGGAAGATCATAAAATGGGCCAAACTCAATAACTTGTCTTGTTTAGCAGTAGCTCAATTGTGGTCGTAAGTCGAGGACTACCTGTAAAACGTGAGAAACTGAACATTATATTATCCACCATGATACTTCTGAAATTAGACAGGGGGCCTGAGAATCCTATAACAATTCTACTAAAAGTACTTAGGAATGTCACCCATTGCTTGTGCCATTGATACAGTTGCCAAGCAAGTAATGTGAAGCATGTCCCAGCCAATCCAGCGCTTGTTTTATAGCACAGTCTCTGGTGGAATCACCTTATCTTATTTTGGAGTGAAGGGTTGAGTCTACGGATTGGAGGGATGAGTGGAAATAACCAGGCAGGGGTGGAAAACCTATGGCCATCCAGAGATTAATGAAATACTGGGCCCATGCTGGCTGATGCTGTTGGTAATTCAGCAATATATACAGTTTCCCTAGTCTTAGTGGTACTTAGACCCTTTCAAGGGTGATGTACCTTTAAGAGTTACATAGAAAGGTGCTCTGATTCCTTTTATTACTGGAGCTTCAGGAATTTGTGGAATATGTGTATTTATTGGAGCCAAAGATATGGCTGTTGTTAGTGGCCCATTCCCCCAAAGCCAATATTTTCTCCTTCATTGAGGTCCTTCTCTCTGGTCCTCCATGTCAACCCTTCTCATTGTTCCCACGAGAGTCTCTTCCCCGGTAGGTTCTCTTCGTCTCTTATTTCCTGGCTAATAATACAATGGGTACATCTGCTCTGCAAGAGAAAGGGTTACAAGGAAGTTGAATAGCAATAAAAGATTTGAAATATGACCCAGGTAAATCCACTTGGCTGCACCCCAGAGAATATAATGGCTCTGGGGAACTGGGTGGCAACAGGCAGGAGGAAGATCATGGATACACGGGAAGACTTCCCCCCCCCCTCCCAAGTTCAATCTTTTTTCTTGTACGCAACATCAATAAAGTGAAAAGGGGATGGGGGAGAAATAATCCATCCAAAAAAGGTTTTGCAGCAGGAATGGATTGTGGCCATGGAAAAGGCCTGTTCTGCTTGCAGAGCAATTATCGAATTGCTTGCATGAGTGATGTTGGGATAGATCTCTGATTTGCAAACATTTCTCTCCCGCCATTCAGTACTGCATTAGCAACATTTCCAAACAAGTCTTGTGGGCTGAAAGGTGTTCTTGGTACGCTTTCAGGCAGAAATCTTTCTGCACACCTGGTGCTTTCAATCTACAGGTGGCTTGGGCTTCTTATAACGATACCTGAAATGGAATATGTTGCACCACACTGTTAATTAGCTGGTGAAAATCATTGCAACAGGATGTGGTGATGGTCAGTTGGCTCGGATAGCTCTGGAAGATTTGACCAATTTATGGCTCAGATCTACCAGAACCTGTTTGCCATTGTCCTAATAACTTTCTGGATCAGAGTTAATCGATTTTGAAGCAGAAGAAGTCTATGACTTCCCTTACCTATTTTCTGGTTCCTGAATTTCCAGGTATAACATTTTTTGATGGTACCAGAGCACACCTACCGTTCCTAATTTACTTAATCCAAATCAACTAGCAGTCACAGTGGAAAGGGTTCCAGCCATTTTGTTTTGATGATGATGAGATGGATGGCTGATGTGAAAAGGGGACAAAGCTTCAGTCATGTAGTTGTGGCTCCTTTATTAGCTTTTTCAACTCTTCTCGACAGCTAAGGTCTTAATCCAGTATTTTGTTTCCTACAGAGGCCAACGACCTGCCTTACGGGCTCACATGCAGGAGATGGAGGCATAGACGTCTCCTGATATGGCTCTTGGCAATTGGAACTTGGAGGCAAGCTACCCCCCCAACCGGAAAGTAACACGGAGTCTTCAAGATTAACAGCCCTTAAGAAATGTGTCTGTTAGGAATTTGCCCTATTTCTATGTGGCCGTCCATGTTGCCGGTCATCACCACATCTTATGGTAATGAATCCTGCCACTTAATGATGCACTGTGTGAAGATCTGAATCTTCAGAGGGATATGAATCCAGCTGCTGAGACTTTGAGATGGGTTTATTGATCTTCATTGAGGTTTGTCTACTTGCAGGATTTAAGCATGCAGTGTTACTGTCACTGAAATGATCCTCACACGCTTGCACTGTGTCATACGCGTCACTGTCCTCTGTGCGGTTTGCATTGTGCAGCCATGTCTCTCCAGTCCCAAAATTCACCTCCTATTTTGCTTTCAGTCTGTTACCAGCTTCTGTGAAGGCTTAAGAATGGGCAACGGAATCCCAAAAGCAGCTGTTTTGTTCCGTTTTCCAGCTGCACTTGGATTCCGTTCCTTGCTCTTTTGCCCACTTCTCCAGGATTTCATTCATTCCCTTCTGTAACTTATGGTGTGGCGAACTGTTTGGGGAGCCACTGGAAGAAACAAGAACTTTAAAAAAAAATAAAGCAGAGGACCCCATTCTGTTCAATCATGAGAACTAGAAACTTATTTTTAAAATGATAGGCAATAAATCCAACATACACCAAAAAAGTCTGAGCTGGGTACCACCAAGGGTAATGGATGCCGCAGGACAATCTGTTCAGTGGCAACAAATTAGACTGATTTAAACAGACTGGTAGTTCTTAAATCAGCTAAATATCAAAGATGAAGTAAATGTTGGGTAGAAGCATGAAACAGTAATAATAATAATAGTAATAAAACATGTTTTCCTCCTGGCTGATTCAATCTCGGGAATAATCTTGAAAGGTGAATTTTGCTGCTGTTCCTTCATGAGCTGCACAGTCAACTTAAGGAACTAATTTCAAAGTCATTGCCATTGAGGGTGGCTTTCCCCACATGTGTTAAAGGCTGCAACTTCTAGAAGTCTTAGCTTATTTGGAGAGTTGTCAAGTTGGGAGAAGGTGATCTTTGCCATAAAACCAATTCATGGACAATTGGTCTCTCAGTGGCAATTCCTCGCTTGTTTGGGGCAGCTATCCTGGTGCATAGGGTTTAATAATAATAAAGTTGGAAGGGACCTTGGAGGTCATCTAGTCCAACCCCCTGCTCAGGCAGGAAACCCTATACCATTTCAGACAAATGGCTGTCCAGTCTCTTCTTAAAAACTTCCAGTGTTGGAGCATTCACCGCTTCTGGAGGCAGATTGTTCCACTGGTTAATTGTTCTAATTGTCAGGAAGTTTCTCCTTAGTTCTAGGCTGCTTCTCTCCTTGATTAGTTTCCATCGTTGCTTCTTGTCCTGCCTTCAGGCGCCTTGGAAAATAGCTTGACTCCCTCTCTTTGTGGCAGCCCCTGAGATATTGGAACACTGCTATCATGTCCCCCCTCGTCCTTCTCTTCATTAAACTAGACATACCCAATTCCAGCAACCGTTCCTTATATGCTTTTAGCCTCAGTCCCTATCATCTTTGTTGCTCTTCTCTGTACTCTTTTTTCTAGAGTCTCAATGTCTTTTTTACATCGTGGTGACCAAAATGGATGCAGTATTCCAAGGTGGCCTTACCAAGGCATTGTAAAGTATTAATACTTCACGTGATCTTGATTCTATCCCTCTGTTAATGCAGCCTAGCACTGTGTTGGCCTTTTTGGCAGCTGCAGCACACTGCTGGCTCATATTTAAGTGATGTCCACTAGGACTCCGAGGTCCCTCTCACAGTTACTGCTATTGAGCAAGGTACCCCTATACTATACCTGTACATTTGGTTTTTCTTGCCTAAATGTAGAACCTTGCTTTTTTTTCACCATTGATTTCATTTTGTTAGATAGTGCCCAGTGTTCAAGTCTGTCCAGATCCTCCTGTATCTTAAGCCTGTCTTCTTGAGTGTTGGCTATTCCTGCCAGCTTGGTGTCGTCTGCAAATTTGATGATTTCCCCATCTATCCCCTCGTCCAAATCATTGATGAAGATGTTGAAGAGCACTGGGCCCAGAACAGAGCCCTGGGGCACCCCACTACACACTTCCCTCCATGTAGATGCGGTTCCATTGAGGACCACACGCTGAGTACGGCCGGTCAGCCAGCTACGGATCCATCTGGTGGTGATGCTGTCTAACCCACATTTTCCTATCTTATCAAGTAGTAGGTTGTGATCTACTTTATCAAATGCCTTACTGAAGTCCAAGTAAATTATATCCACAGCATTCCTCTGATCCACTAATTTTGTCATTTGGTCAAGAATGCAATAAGATTTGTCTGGCACGATCTGTTTTTGACAAACCCATGTTGGCTTTTAGTAATGACTTTGTTTGCCTCTAGGTGTTCGCTGATTCGTTGTTTGATTATCTTTTCCAGAATCTTCCCAGGTATTGAGGTCAGGCTGATAGGTCTGTAGTTTCCTGGGTTCATTTTTTTTCCTTTTTTGAAGATGGTAACTACATCAGCTCTTTTCCAGTCCTCCGGTAGTTCCCCAGTGCTCCAGGATCTTTGAAAAATATAGTTCAATGGTTCTGAGATCACATCTGCCAGTTCCTTGAGAACCCTGGGTGTAATCCATCTGGTCCTGGTGATTTGAACTCGTCTAGGCTGGACAGGTGCTCACTTACTGTTTTCTTCCCTATCTTAACTTGCGTTTCTATTCTGTTTTTATGGCACTATTTTTGTAGGTTGGTCTGTTTTTTCCCTTTGTGTAAAGACAGATGCAAAAAACGAGTTAAATAGTTCTGCTTTCTCCCTGTTGCTTGTCACCTTCTTGCCACTTTCACCCACTAATGGACCAATCATTTCTTCACTTTTTTCTTGTTTTTTACATGTTGAAAGAAGCTTTTTTTGTTATTTTTGACTTTGGTCGCAAGCCTTAGTTCATTTGAGCCTTAGCTTTCCTCACTTCATCTTTGCAGGCTTGGGCTATTTGCTGATATTCTGCCTTAGTTATGTGCCCCTCTTTCCACTTTCTATACTTGTCCTTTTTATCTTTCAATTTATCAGAGAGTTCTTTATGCAGCCATGCTGGTTTCTTTTGAGAGCTGTTATTTTTCTTCTTTGTTGGTATTGTGCTAGACTGGGCTTTTATTATCTCACTTTTCAAAATTTCCCAAGCTTCTTGAGTTGTTTTCCCCTTGAGGATTCTCATCCATGGAATCCTTCCCAAGCCCTCTCTAAGTTTATGAAATTAGCTCTCTTAAAGTCCAAGACTCTAGTTTGACTTGTGTTCTATTGCTTGTGCTTCAAATGTTGATTCCCAATATTGCATGATCACTTCCTCCCAAGGTTCCTGTGGCTTCAACACCTTCTATCATTTCATCTCTGTTAGTGAGAATTAGATCCAAAATGGCTAATCCCCTAGTTCCCTTCTCTACTTTTTGGGAGACAAAGTTATCTGCTAGGTTTGCAAGGAATCTGTTTGATCTTCCACTTGGTGCAGAGTTTGTCTCCCAGTTGTGTCAGGGTAGTTAAAGTCCCCCATTACTATTGAGATGTGCTTCCTACATACCTTAGTTAGCTGACTAACAAAAAGTTCAAAAAGTTCATCTATTTCCTCTGTTTGGTTGGGTGGCCTGTAGTATACACGTTTAGTGGACTTCCAGAGAGCACACAACAGTCTGTTGTTGCTAAGTGTTGAGGTCACATGACAATTTTTTCTTAAAGACTGCTTTGTTTAGCAACAACAATTCCAGTCCCAGTTAGGGTCATTAAATGACTACCTGTACTTCCAACGGAATATTAGTGAGGGAGCTTCCTTTCTGTTGAAGGTGGGAGCTTTGGTAGGAGATGAAAGGGAACAGACTAAGTGTGGGACTGTTGATAACTTGAGTTACAGCATTGTGTGTGTTTGTGGAGGAGGAACTCCTTCAGGTTTCCTCATACTTTTCTGTGCAGTGGTGATAAAAAGCTATTTCCTGGACAGAAGTCAGTAGAGCTGGGGCCTGCAAATGTTGCAGTTGGGTAGAGTTCCCTTTAAGGCAAAGTGTGCAGGATGTAATGAAGCAGGCATGAATTTTCCCCAAGTTCAGAGGAAATAAAGAGTTTGGAAATGGCCTGGCTGAGTGGGCCTAGTGCCTGGGAGGATAGCATTTGTTATTTGTCTTTTCTTGGGCTTGGAAACTGAGCCAGATCAGATCTGGTTACTCCAAAGAATAGATGGACAAGGCTAAACTCTGAAGTGAGAAAAAAATTCTCCAAATGAGGCAGTGGTAAACCACTTCCCCATTGCTGCCAGGAAAACGATGTGAATTTGGTCACGTAATCAAGGGATTGATTAATTTCTAAGTAACCTAATGAGTAATCTGAAAAGTGAGTTTTGCTGCTTCAGAGGGGTCAGTCTGGATTTAGATACCTCAGAACATGTCCTATGCTCATTGTGAGGCCAAAAGAGTTCCTTCAGCATGACTTTTATTTCATTCATTCATTCATTCATTCATTCAATTTCTATAGCCTCCCCTTCACACCAAACAAGTGACTCTGGGTGGCATACAATAAACCTAAACAGTCAATAAATACCTAAAAGCATTACATTATTAAAAACACATTAAAGCCATAAAAACCTATAAAAATAGAGCATAAGGTTCTAACTAACAAAATAAAACACACCATCCTTGGAGGCAAAACTGAAGGTGCTTTCAATCATGCCAATTTGTGTCCTCGTCAAGGAGTGCTTTAGAAAAAAAAAAGTGTAGGGATACAGTTGTTTTCCTTCATGATCAAAAATGAAGGCAGATGCCTCTACTCTGCCAAAAGAAGCTAACATCCTGAGCCTCTTGTCCAAATCTGAGCCTGACTGGGATGCTTTTCATTTTCCCAACAAAGGGGGTTGTATCCTTAAAACTGCTACTGTTTCTCGCATCCTTCTAAAGGTAGAAAAGCTCTTGCACCCAATATCACTGGGCTACAGAGACTTGAAGAGAGTTCTGTAACAAGGTAGTCTCTGACTTAAGATTGGTCACCATTTGAAGTTACAACCAACCTCCCCAGGGTTATTTAGTGCCCAGTCATGTGATCATATTTTGGATGTTTGGTAACTTGAGCGAAATTTAGAGCTGTTTGCAGCGCCCTGTCATGTGATCATGATTTACAATGTTTATTTCTGCTTTCCAGCAAAAAAATGCCCATTGGGTGCAATGGGTTTGCTTAATGACTCCCAGGTTCACTTAACAGCTGCCACGAAAGAGACTGTAAAATCAGGCATAGTTACTGTGGTAACTCATTTAACTACCAGCATGAGTTACGACTGTAATTCTGACTTCAATCCTCTAGCTTGCATCATAAATAGTTAATGTGGGTGCTCGTTCTGGGATAAAAGAGATCCCTGGTGCCTCTAGATTTTGCTGAATGACAGTTCTCCAGAGGGTTGAAAGGGCAGGCTAAGGCTGTTGTGAGGATTGACATCATTCTACCCCTTTTACAGAGTCAGCAGGAGAACGGCCGAAACTTCTTACCAAAATGGGGACACCCCCCCCCCCAAACCCAGTGCTTGGTCCTAGCATATTGATTGTGACGAGAAGGAATCCTGGGGGGAGAAATTTCTTCAGGGTTGTCCCAGTTGGTAATTTTTCTTCATGGATAGCATTTGAACATTTTTTTCTTCCCCAAACAAATTGAGATGATCCTAAAGAAAAACAGTCCAGTTGCCTCTTGAAAAAGCACCTTTGGGACAACCATGACGTGGATGATGACTGAGAATCTCCATAGACAAATTGAGATGATGCGAGATAAAACGGTAACTCCCCAAAATGGAAGGCATTTCTGCCCATTGGCGGGGGAGGGGATCAGAAGGTACATAGACTGAAAGGCCCTTGGGCAAACTCTAGCCCAATGGGAACTGGGAGGAGGGTTTTTTTTCAATCTTCGACTGTGTTGTCATTAAATTAGATTTAATGCCAAGGTATGTGCTTCAGATTAGCCTTGTTGAATTTGGTGTTCTCCAGATGGATTGAATGCTATCTTCCTGGCTGTAAAATGAGGTCTGATACCTCTGGTGGACATTAAGTTGGGGTAAGTAGCCTCAAAGCCTCATTTGGGAAAAGCATGCCTTTTTTTTTTGAATGGATGATTTGTTGGGCTTGTCAAGTCAAATTACTCATTGCAACAGATCCAGAATGTTTTTCCAGTGTCTGCCTTTTTATTTGACATATTTCATTAGTGTTGCTTCTCTTCTTAGGAATAGGTAGACAAGGCAAAAAGCAGGAAGAGGGATGCATGCATGTGGGAACACTTCCATGGTGAATCAGATATCTAGATGCTCAGGTCTGGAGGAAGATTCGGGAGGAGAAATTGCCAAGGAATGACACGATCACTCCCGCTGAGCGAGTGGACACAGAGCCACGGGGCTGTCGTGTCTGTCCTGAGCTTTTTCCAAGATCCCAGATGAGCCCATGAAAGGGGACTGGAAGCATCTGCTGTTGTGTGATGCTATTTGGTGTCTGGTCTCTTATTTACAATAGTTCTAATCCCAGTAGAATAACTGGGAACAAAGAGATTGTGTTCAGACAACACTTAAGTCAGTTAATCCGTTGCTCGTTTGTATACTACCCTGAACCATCAATATATTGCATTTTAGCCTAATGTGTGAACAGAGTCGTCGTAGCCGCCAAGAATAGATACAATTTTTCCTACAGTCATTTCCATATTGATGATTTTTAGCATCTTACGGTGTTACAGGTAGTAATGGTGTTGAAAAAAGTAACTTAGAACACATCCTCAAAAGTTACAACCATCACATTACCCCTATGATCACCATTGCAATTTGGGTGCTCGATAACCACCTTGCCTTTATGACAGATGCAGCGTCCTGCGGTCACGTTATGATTTGTGACCTTCCCAACTAACTTCCAATAAGCAATAAGATGGATTTGCTTAATGACCACATGGTTTACTTAACGATCACATGATTTGCTTAATGACTGCCATAAAAAAAATGGTAGTAAAATTAGGTCTGGTAATGTGACGACTTGTTTAATGACCATAATAGCAATTGACCATAATATTATAATGCTTGCTTTTATAATTGATTCATCACCAAGCATTAAATGATGCTATAAAGTGGCATAAATCATTATTTTGGAATAGCCTCAAATTGCATAATATTACACAATAAAGAAAAGAGAAGGGAAAAACCTTAAAGAGTTTTACACTTTGGATATCATGTCCAAGGCAATTTCTAGCATCTTAACATTAATAGCACGAAGTAGGGAACTTTTAACATTTTATGAGAAAATATAATTACAGTGTAGACAATTCATTATTGATTTAAAAGCAAAAGCAAACAATTAAATGGTTGGGGTAATAAATTGGTTAAATGTTTAAACAAATATACCCAAGTTTTCCTACTTATTCTGACTGGTGTATACATAGGCCGAAATGGGAATTATCTTGTAACATTACTGTTTGCTAATAAAATACTTATATTAAAGGGTAAGCATTGATTATTTTAGGTTTGCATATAGGAGTGAGGAATCAAACATTTTTGTAAATGACAGATGATGTACACCTGTAAATAAAAAAATGGTCCAGATTCTCCATGTTTCTGAAATCACGAAATTATAAACAGGAATTCCTGCCCTGATATCTTCCAGGTGCATTGAATGTCAACATCATTTTAATAATTTGACCATGCTAGACAAGTGGTAAGTAACCATGCAGTGCTGTCTTTTACCCAAGTAGAGTATTGGTAAAATTACCCCAAAATTATTTGCTTTGATGGTTTCCCTGGCAGGACTCCAGTTTGAGGCCATTATCCAGCCTTGTCTTTTAACAGCAAAAACTGGCAGAGTGAGTTTTGTGGATAAAATAATATGAATGCTTATTATGCCACGTTCCCATAATAGCTGTTTATATTAGTACCTCCAATCTTAAACGCTGATTTAGAACCCATTTTTATGGGGCCAGATTTGGCTATGAACCAATTGCGTTTTTGCCCAGGGTGTTACAGTCATGGTGGGTTAGCCCTTCCATTGTACAAATGGTAACAGCAGCTAAGGAGGCAGATGCTGACGATGGAATAAAGAATGGTAGCGACTGGGCAGATGAGAGAAGCAACATCATGGTGAAAGAGTCATGACTTAGAAAAGTCAGTCTGCTGCCATCTTCCATGAGTGGTGGTTTTTATCTATCCAATAGTTCAGATTGTATGAGTTAATGAAATTTATGGAAAAAGGCTGTTCTCTACCCTTTGTCACCTGTCCAGTTGAAACAAAAGGAATTCAAGATGGCGCTAATTGTTACTGTTTCTGGACTGAGACTGAAGAACCAATTTCCTTTGTGCATTTATTCAGAAACAGACACGTCCCACTAAGTTTACTAATCACGCATAAGATTGTGGTATAAATGGGAACTGAACAGCAACTATCAGTAATAGAATAATAATACAATATTTTTAATGTAATAATAAAGTTTTTTGTTAATTGCATCTTAGATACACAATTATCCATTTTGAAAATGTAAGTCAAAACTTCGCATTTTTAAAAGATGAGAACAGTCCAAACTTATCTGTACTAGGGCCTCAGATGGCAGCATTATGTCAGTGGGCTAACTGTTCTACTCGACACTTGCGATAGTTTTCATTGCTGCAACCATCTGCACGTCAACCCCCCCCCCCCCAAGGATGCCAGTTATGAGCATGCAGAGAAGGAATGAACACCCAACATCTTCCACCACTGCTGACAGTCAGTAGTTGGTCTGGGGTAAGCAGGAAATCTCAGATCATCTCTTGACTGTGGATGGTGTAGGGGAATTTCTTCCCCTTTTCTTGTTAGTGAAAAACAGAAAAACAGTGAAATAAGAATGGAAAACTAGAATGAAATTATCTGTGAACTCGGTGCTAAAAAAAAATAAAATATGTATTGCTGCTCAAAAAAAGCCTGAAATTTGTGATCTATCTTTTTTCAAGTGAATCAGAACTCTGCTTCCTGATTTGTAATAATAATTTTGCTTCTGCTGTTTATGGGGGAAATGTAGCACACAGAATTTTCCATAGTGGAAAATTATCTTCGTTGACTTGTATTCCTCAGCACTGCACACATGTGCGTGTACGCACATACACACCCTTCTGGTGTTAACTCATAAAATTTAAATTTATTTGCATTCCTCAAGGTTAAAAATACAAAAAGGAAGAAAAGGACTTATAATGCTGAATTTACAGACAGTGCAAATCGGATGAAAAACTTTGGGGATGACTCTCCTATCCTTTCCAAATGTTGCTGCTAGTTTTTAATCTCTCATAGTCCTAAGAAGAAAGCATTGGCAAGCCATTTCTGAAATCTTGCTAAGAAAACTGCAGGGACTTGGACAATTGCCAGAAATCAGCACTGACTCAAAGGCACCAAAAAGAGAAAAATGATTAAATACATAAGTAATCCTATTCAACCAAATGTTGGTTCTGTTTTAGGCTTATCTACTTTTAGGTGTGCATTCCTGGGATATTATTCAAATGCATTCATGCACCAGAAATCTATTGCTTTCACTTATTCTAATTCTGCTTGCTTTGAAGAGCTGAATGCCAAGCAAATATGGTGGCAAATGTGAATGTAGTGTTTGAAATATCTAGCAATACTGTACATAGAGAATATCCCTTTAATTGGCAAGGAAGAGCTGATTAGGTGGAGAAAATAAGATTAGCACCCTATTTTTTCAGCCTTGTGTCCAAGAAGGAGAAGGAATTCTGGCTTTCAGAAACCAGCTACTAAAGCAATAATTAATTCACTTGGTGAATTTTGAAAGGTGAAAGAAAAGTTTTATTTGATATCTGGATTTGAAACTATGCTTTTGGAATTGGGGCCACTGGAGAAAAGTAGAAAATGAGAGAAGAGGTTTAGATCCCTTAGATCAGGAACTTCTCATTTTGGCCTCAATAGTTGAGTGTTTTTAAAGGATTATTTTAATCAAAAAGGAATCTTAAAAACTATACATGAAAATTTATTTTGCACATATGGTTTTAAAAATGAAGCGGCCAAGGCCATGTAAGAGACAAAACAAAAGATTGCTGTTGAGATCAAAGAGGCTTGGCAAGTATAATCTTTCTTCCCTCTGTGTGTCTGATAAGCTGTAACCAAGAAAAAAATAAAATAAAAAGCAATATGCATCTTTTTCTGCTGGGAAAAAAAAGCAGAAAGAGAAGTGGATGCTTATAATCCACTTAATTGCTTTGCCTTTGTGTGGCATGCTCCTTCAAATATTCTGGACAGTTTGTGCTTTGCCTTGCTTTGCTGCCCAAATGTTGTTAAAGCCTCAGTTTCCTTCAAATAGAACTTGGCTTGTAATTACATCAATAAACCAATGTTTTCTCAAGAACCAAATTGAAGTGGTTTGTCATTGTCTTCTGGAAAATATTTTGGATTTCCCAAGCGAGCCTCCTATTGGTCCAAATTCTGTTCGACCAAGCTGAGCTTTCTTCAAAATTATTCAAGGCCAGCTAGGTGCTGTCCCAGATCACTCCCATAAATATGTCTCATTTTATGCACGTTGTGTTTCCACAGGCCTCTCTCCAGTAAAAGATTCAAAAGCAAACTTACATGATGAATTAATGGTCATTATTAACTAGGCCAGGGGTAGGCAACCTTGGCTCTTTTATGACTCGTGGACTTCAACTCCCAGAATTCCTGAGCCAGCATGGCTGGCTCAGGAACTCTGGGAGTTGAAGTCCACGAGTCATAAAAGAGCCAAGGTTGCCTACTGCTGAACTAGGCCAATAGCATCAGAGAAGAAGGACAACTTTATATGTTGCTCTTTGTTGGCCATCTGTGAGGATTATGTAGCAGAAAAAGATACAGTTACAAGTATTACCAGTATATGGCCACTCATCTCTGAATGGTTAAAAGCTTAAAGACAAAAATGACGAAAATATATCAAATAACTAGAAAATGTCACAAAGGATTGAGGTCTTTGGTAATTCAAAAAACTTCAGATATAGAAATCCAGTGCAGATACATATGGTACAACTTTGGATATTCAATAAAAATATGAAATGTACAAAGAAAAACTATTTCATTATCCACATTCTGTTTGTATTACTTTTGGTCCAACAATAATGTTTTACTGTTGGTTTTGATAGCTTTCAAGTTTCCTCATGCTTCTTATGAATGAATCTACCTAATGAAAGATAATGCTTATGTGATCAAACCTATTCACACAAATCCATATAAATAGACACATTTCCACCTCAGAAAGACTTGATGGCCAAAAACATGCATTTGGAAACAATACATGTAGTCCTCGACTTACAACAGTTTGTTTGTTTAATGAAGTTACAACGGCACTGAAAAAAGTGACTTGAGTTTTTCACACGACCATTACAGCATCCCCATGGTCACATGATCAAAATTCAGACACTTGGCAACTGACTCATATTTATGATGGTTGCAGTGTCCCTGGGTAATGTGATTACCTTTTGCGACCTGACAAGCAAAGTCAATGGAAAAGTCAGATTCATTTAGCCATGTTACTAACTTAATTACTGCAGTGATTCGTTTAACAACTGTGGCAAGTCGTAAAATGGGTCAAAATTCACTTAACAAATGTCTCACTTAGCAACAGAAATTTTGGGCTCAATTGTGGTCGTAAGTCGAGGACTACATGTATATGACTTATTAGCATGCTGAAATGAATAGCAATGAAATGGCTTTTCTTGACTGAAATGTGATTATATTCAGATCAGATTATTAGTCCCTGCAAACTACAATGCCATGGGATATCTCAAAAGAGAGCACTTACTGTGGCATAAAGTTTTCAAGACTAAAAAGTTAATAACGCAGCAAAGCCCATAAACGGCTGAGCTGTATTTTCAGGTCTCATACCGTATAATATACAGGTTTCAGATATACGTTAGTCCTATGTGACTCAAACTTGGCTGCTCTCAGATGTTTGGACTTCAACTCCCAGAATTCCCTAGCCACACATCTGAAAGCCGCCAAAGTTGAGAAACATTGCATTAGTCTAAGAAAGCAGCACGACTTAGTATCTTCCGAGAAAGAAAAACAGTACGAAATTGCGTGTTGTTAGTCTATTTAAAAATTACATGCAGAAGTAAACGCAGTAATTCCAAACCCACTTTCGGAGTACACTAGCGAGAAGTGGCAAAACACCCCGTTCTTTACAGATTTTTTTCCCTTCTTCCCCAACGTCACTTCCGTCAAGCTCGTGCAAGGAAACCCCCTCAGTTCCTGCTCTCATGAAGACTGTTGTACTGTAGAGTGTTTCCTCCCCCCCTCTGTCGCTATGGAGACAGCCAACGGCCGGCTGCGCGTGTCAGAGGCCTTGGCGGCATTCAACGCCGTTCTGAGAGGAAAGGCCGGAGATGGAGCTCGTGCCTCGCTTTGGTTCAAAGAGAGCAGCGCCCGAAATTTACGGAGCCGGGACTTCCTGGCCCCCAGGGCCGCTCTGAGGGCCATCTTCGCGAACGGACAGGTGGGGGCGTGGCTAAAATGGGCGGGGCATTGAAGGGAGAGGGGCGGGGCCGGCTGGCTGGCTGGCTGACCAGTAGGAGAAAAAAGCTGGAACGTTTATTAGTTGACGTGCGAATGAGTGACGTAGTTGCACCTGCCCGACCTTGCTGGGTCGTCCAAAGGCGAAACAATGCGACCTAATGCATGGATGGGAGGCCATCAGGAAACCTCGGGGCTGTAGGCTAGATTGGGAGTTGAAAAATCATCCCCGAGGAACACAGAAATAAATTAGTGCTGCCTTATTGCAAATGTAGTAGCTATGTTGCTTCAAAACTTTAGGCACTCTTGAGTTT
The DNA here is from genome assembly GCA_023970755.1 of Azemiops feae. Lineage (NCBI taxonomy): Eukaryota > Metazoa > Chordata > Lepidosauria > Squamata > Viperidae > Azemiops > Azemiops feae. The sequence continues at coordinate 315,623 of JALGBA010000720.1, read as the reverse complement.
GGCATGGAGCTGATAATTGAACCCTCAGTTTGAGAGATTTTTGCAAAGAGGTGTTTTTGCCCACTTGAAAATACGAATCACCAAAACATTCAAGCCCAGCAAAAAGCATTTATTTGGGGGGGGGCAGGTCAAGTCTTTATATATAAATGATAGATATGTTTGGTATATGTGATGCAACAGAAAGCAAGTGGTCAAATAATGAAAGGCATTGATTCCCTGTGAGTTTTGAATAGTAGAAAAACAATTATTCTAGATGACATTCCACAGGTGCCAAATTTATGAGTTAAGTTACTCTTTCCCAGCTGGGTTTGTATCTTTCCTAAAACTTACTAATGTATTCAAGGATTTTCAGAACATATTCTACCATTTAGCGTTGAGAAGTTCTCATAATACCAAAAGAAATGGCCTTGGCTAAGAAGAACATTTTCCTGAAGTTAGAAAAGGCCTAGACCTCCATGTAAAAACTACTAATATCAACTTTAAAAATGCTATTAATGAAGCCTAAAACTCTTAACCAGGTTGGTTATATATCTACCAATCTTCACATGTTTAATTATTAACCATTTCCTTGGCTCATATAGTGCACTGAATCATTTCCTATCCAAATGGGCTGCATTTCCATGACATACTAAGCTTAGTGTTAACCTTGATTCTGCTTTTATGGTTTAGCAAACACAGTCTTGTTAGGTTATGGTTCAATGTAATATGTGAATCCAGACAGTGGGTTAATTCAGTGATGAGATGGAACACACTGCTTTGTGTGAACATAGCCCATTCTACAAGAGTCTCAAAAGTTTACAGAACAGAAGCTTTGAGAACATGGAAGGAATGGAATCACATAACAAAAACAGAAATTCAGCAGTACACAAACACACAATTTAATTACAATAATAAAAGCAAATACAAACTAAACTCAGAGAATAGAAAGAAATTGCCTATTTAATTATCTTAAAGCTATCAGAGACTTTCAGAATGACAAGTTTGGAAAGCCACCTGATGAAATTACCTTCTTTCTTGAACTAAAATAAATTAACCACAAGAATTTAAAGAATTGAAAATAAACAGCAAAAAACTAAACAAGACTTTGATCCAAGAAAGTTATAAATGAATTAAGAGTACAGACAAATGTGGAATATTGATAATTTTACCAGTTTGGAGATTTTGGAAATAAATAAATAGCTTTTCATGGGAATCAAATTGATTTATCTATATTAAGTCATAACAGAGATCTGAGATTTTATAATTTCAAAAATTGGGCACTAGAGGGGACTAAAAACTCCAGGCAGAAAAGGAAAAGGGGGGAAAAAGTTGCCTTTGGTTTTTGATCACAGGGATTTTCAAAATTACACAAATATTCCAGGAGGTTTTTTTAAGAATGGGACCAGAAATTGTAGCTGTAATGTAAGAAATGTCAGCAATGTTGTCTACTTTTATTTATAGACTATGTCCAACAGATGTTAATGAAGGAATGACAAATATAAAACAAACTTTGCCTGATGCAGAAATATTAGAACATTGGGTAATAAAAAAGTGAGATTAGCTAACCCAATATCCTTTTTAAAAGCTCTGCTGTAGTTGTGATGGCTTGATCCCTTGTCTCCTGGCACTCAAACCTATCAGAGACTGCTGTCCTGTGGTCTCCTCATGAGGACCAGCCATCTGGAATACATGTGGGTAATCTCCCCATCCCCTCTTTATTCGGAGAGGTTGGAAGAATCTGTCTACTCGGTCATTCTTCAATCTTTGCCTCAGTCATCATCCCTACTTTTTTTTACACTTTACACTTAATTCTTCCATCCACTGGAAATTCCAAAATTCAAATGTATTTCTTAACGACATATGTTATGGCTTGTATAATGGAAATAGAATTGATTTATTTTCTTCTGGTTTCGTAAGAGAAACTAGTAGCCCTCATCTACAATGCCATTGTTGTGGTTTATTCTGGAGCTTTAAAGTGAGAATATCTTCATTTCTAAGGTGTGACATGCTTTGTTTCTGTTCTTGAACAACAAGCACCAGAAGGAAGTCAAATCTGCTTGTCTTTTATGTTTTATATTGTATTAGGTTCCCAAAGACATTGTTGAGAGTATACTTTCACTGAAGTGCCCAGGAATGCCTCCCATTCACAGCTGTCAAACTGTTCCAGCTGGATTGACTGTGCAATTGGATAGACCAACCGTCTTTGAGCAGGTTCTGACAGCTCTTCCTGTATATACAAAGCCTCCTTTGACATCCCAGGGACACTGCATCATCCTCAATTGTGTGCCCCTGCATGGGCGGAAAGACCTGAAGTCACTCAGTCTGGGTCATCTGAGGTCCATCCTGGTCACTGACCACTTGGCGGGCCTGCTCCAAGCTCAAGGGTTAGTGCATGGAATGAGCCTTTATTGTCAATCACTTTACAGCTCAGGCTCTAAAAACATGTATGACTTTCCTATTCCTTAAAGTCCTTTCATTTTGGGTTGTCAAGAGATTTATGAGATGCAAATTAGGTGCACTTCCATTGGCTCATGGCCCTTGAATCTCTCTTATTATTTTAGCACTGGTAATCATTTTTCAGAGGATTTTCTGCAGTTTATATTAGCAGTGGCATGAATTCAATGATTGTGAGTTTGTTTGCTGTAGAATTCCTTTGTTTGTTTTGCACAAACAGAATAGACGTGCAGCTGGTTCCAGCTTTTGTCAATGAGGAAATCCATCAGTTCTTGCATCAGATACAAGTTGATTGGCCTTCTGGGTCAGAAGCCTCTCGAGTTCCTGAGGACATTCTGGCCTTGAAGGAAACCCTTTGCCAGTGTCCATATACCACAATTATCCAGGCAGACCAGGATGAAATTGTATGTAAACTGCACTTGAAAGAGTTCCTGGAGAAGCAGGAGGGACTGGAAGGCTACGACCCCAACTTGGATGTCTTTCTTGGTAAGTGGCTGATATTCCTTCAGATAATAAATGAGCTGATTGATTGATTGATTGACTGATTGATTATATGCCATCAAGTTATTTTTTTGACTCCTAGCAACCATATAGATAGATTTTCTCCATGACGAATATAGGCAGATAGCATTATTATATCCACCCTCGTGCAAAAATCCTGCAAAATAGGTTGCTGTGAACACTTTAATTGTATGGATGGGACATTCAGGCTGAGATGATGACTTGCAGGATTTGGAACCCTATTACTGATTCAATTTGATTTTAGTTGCAATACTGCATTTCCTTCCAGAAAGCTTACAAAACAGCAATGTATATATACAGTGTTAAACCATCACAAGAAAATAATAATGCTCAGAAACAACAAACAAAGCAAGTAAAACAATATTTATTAAAAAAAAGAAGAAGAAGAGGGGACTGGCAACCTGAAAGACATTTCATGCAGTATTTACTATTTTTCAAATGCTGAATGATTGGGAAGATTTTAAATTGTAAAGTTATTTCTCTTTGGGGTCTGAGTTCCATAATTGGAACATGGTGGCTGAGAAAGCCCTTTTTTTTTTTTTACTTTCTTATTATGAGCTAAATCCGGTCCTGCTCTACTGTTTATTGTCCAGATGGATGTTATACAAGGGAAAGGGTTATAGTTAGAGCTACAGAGCATTTCAACTCCATATGATTCGGGGTAAACAGTCCATGAAGCAAGACCTCCAGGATACATACACGTAGTGATTTCAGCCTGAGTGTCCTCTTGGTAATCTCCTTTCGGGTTTCAGTAACGGAAGAGAAGTTGTACCATGTGGCTGAGCTCCAGCGTGTGGCCCAGCAACGCACAGTGAGTAGTAGCACATGCTCATGGTGGGTGGAAATAGCAGCCTTGCCTGTCTGTGACTCTCTTGGGAACTGCTGTTCTTCTCCAGGAGGCTGCGCCAGGGGTTTGCTGTAGCATTGTGCATATTGTGAACAACGAGGAGGCATTCCAGCAGCAGAAAGTGGATCTGTTGTGGAGATTAGTAACACAGCCACAACCTTTCACAACTCACCAGGTATGGAATGGTGTGTCTTCTGGGAAGGGTTTTTTTTTTTTTTTAATTATTACTATTTATTTTTGGTGCTTTCAAATCAATATTGACTCCTGGTGACTTCCTGTACAAGTTACTGCAGTTATCTTGGCAAGACTTTCATAAGTGGTTTGCCTTTGCCTTCTTCTTCCAATGGCTGAAAGAGGGTGGCTGGCCCAATCGTCAACTGGCATTGTGCCTAAAGTGGAACTAGAACTCTCAAGACTCCCTGTTTCTGGCCTGTTGCCTTAGCCACTATCGCCAAACTTACTTTTGGGGAGGACATACTGTATACAGTACAGCCAGACTTTCCCCACTCGATTGGATGGCCTTCTTTTTGCCATTACTAAAGCTACCCTGTCCCACGTCTCATGCTCAGCCCATTCCAGCAAACCCTGCTCTGTGACTTTTGATAAACAGTCCAGGTATCTTATCTACCCCCCAAAACACCTAACATCCTTTCATAAAAAGTGAAAAGCAATTTAACGATGGAAAGTAAATTATGTCAGGAGATTGCTTGTGATTAGCGGTTGGTATTTTTTATTTCTTAGAAACACCTTGTCTGTGGGCCTGTGAAAGTTACCTGCACCGATTCTTGCATGAATGCTTTTCAGTACTACCAGTAAGTTCCCATTCTCTCTCGTGATTTCGGCACAGTATCCCTTAATTCCGCTTATGTCTCTTTTCCTTTAAGAAGGACCTCTTTTCCTTCGTGAACAAGCTGCTGATAACACTTTTGCTTGGGTGCTCCAGAAAGTAAGGCGTGTCACAGCAGCTCACCAAGCAGAGCAACCCCCCCCCTTTTACTATCGGTTGATCTTGCTTGATTTGTCTATATCTGTAACGTTCTTGTACATTAGAGTCCCCGAGAAGGCTCCTAGAAATGGAAAGACAGGTTTAGTATTCTTGAGCTAGCAGGATAGTCCTGTGGGTGGGTAGAATTCTGTCCTTTCCTCATTTCACACTGAAACCTTTGGCAGAGCTAACAAAAAAGGGCAGGAGTTAATTTGTAAGTAGCGTGTAAAGACTGCTTCTTCCTGAGGAAGTAACCGTTTTCCATCACATCAACTTTGGCAGCCAATAATAAAAAGAGAGAATAGATAAAAGAAAAATACACTTTCCCCTTGACATTAAATATTTCGGTATTTTGGTAAAAGAGAAGCATGTGCCTGGTCTGAGAAAATATCCTAAAGAGGCATTGGTGGGGACATCTTGGGAAGGCTCCATCTTGGATCACAGAACTTAGACAAGGTGAATGGCAGCATCAGTTTTGAGCGGCCTGTATCAGAGCCAGCTAGAGAGCCCTGGTCAGACAGGTAGTTGGGCCTAATGGTTAGCAGAAGATGGGCCAACAGTCCCACCCACCCCATTTAGGATAAGTAGGTGAAATGAGCTGCTCCAGGGCTGAGGTGCATTACATTACTGTGGTTGTACTTTTTTTTTTTCTATTTCCATGTGCCTTAGCAACTATACGTAGATTGTTACAGTAGAATATAAAATAAAGGAAGAGTTGGACCACTATGAAATGAATACTTGAAGGAAGGGGAATTCTTCCTGGAAGAATTCTTAAGCCCTGTTTTTTAACTGTTGTAGAAGAAGAAGAAGAGTTAACATTTCAGTAAATAGAAGGATACTTCATAATAAATTTACTGTTTTGAAAATAGCAGCAGTGATATTGTAGGCAGATGAAGAAACATACATGGTTTTTCAGCTGAGATCTTGTTGTTTCTAACTTGTAGACTACGACACTCCCAGATGTATAAAGCTTCAGTGCTGAAATACGGAGATCTCTCTAAAGGTAATTGTTCATCCTGCTATATGTAATCATCATTTCCCTCTCATTTTATTGTGCTCCTTTTTGGAAACTTAAGATGTGTCACCCATGAGAATAATGATGATGTATCTTCTTGCTGGATGGTAACTTGCTTTAGTTAGAACAAGGGAAAATATCTGTAGCTACAGATATTCACCACTATTGCAAAGGGAAAAACCTATTATTTATTTGATTTGTTAGATTTATGTCTCAGCTTTTCTCCAGGAGAGAATTGACACCAATATATTATCCTCATAGCAATTCTGTGAGGAATTGCTGTGTGCTGAGAGAATGTTTTTTGGGCCCAAATTTATCCAGTGTGCTTCTGTTCCTGATACGAACTTTGGACTTTTATGCAGCAATGAAAGGCTCAAAAGAACACATTATATAGAGAGACTCTGTTAACCTATTCGTTAACTGCTTAAGCCAGGGGTCCTCAACCTTTGCTGGCTGAGGAATTCTGGGAGTTGAAGTCCACAAGTCTTAAAGTTGCCAAGGTTGAGGACCCCTGGCTTAAGCATTACAAACACAAATTTTCATACTCCTTTGCCTTGTTGCTCCATGGTGAGGAGGGACCAGGAGCATTCCTGTCAGGGTTCTTCTTCTAAATTGTGATTGTTCTGTTCTATCTACCACATCCAACATTTTAGTTCTGTTAACTCTTCCGTGGCTGCATGTTGTCTTGAACCTAGACCTTGCCAGTCATACTTTCAGTTTCTCCAACTGCTTGAAATACTTTCTTATGAGTCTTGTTGAATTTTTTAGTTTTTACATTCAACTTCAGAAAGAAACCAAAGGCTTCCCCTTCTAGATCCTCAATTGACTTTGGTGAGATTGTAGTATATAAATTTGATCAATTAATAAAATAAATTATTGAGGGTTAAGTTCCATAGAAGGGGTTTTTTTTTCATTTGTGATGAATTTTCTGTTTTTTCTGCCCCTTTTTGCAGATGCCTCGTGGACCAAAGTAATCAGCGTACTGACGTCAGCTGCTATCCGATTTGAGATGCTGAGTATAGTTCATCAGAATCAGGTAAGCAGTGAGGGTCAGTCTCTGAGTAGAAATAATAAGATTTCTGTGTTGTTGAAAGGTAGAATAATTTTGGAAAACACACACATTCGTATTTAGAATAAGAATGCTGAATTATAAACACAATGTGGTGATAAACTTACCTAAATTTGCATAATTTTGTTGAATACAGAATTTGTTGGCATGAGAATTATAAGATTAGGGGACTTGTTTATATTCCTATATTCCAGATGAAACTGAACATGAATTATGAGGAAAAGGAATGATATCTACCCTAGTAGCTTTTCCTATCTTAAAGTTTTCTGGATATAGAAACATTTTTGTTCTCATGCTATATATGGGATCATGGGAAATAACATTCATAACATCTAGAGGATCCACAAGGGGGAAGGCAGTGGCATATGGGACATTGAACAGAGATTGCTGTCACAAGGTGATGAATTGGGGGAGGGGGGGAAGAGCAAGTGAATCAACGCAACGTCACTTCTTGGCAAAGAGCAATTTTAGCAATTACTTCAGGCTGCTGGATGTGTAACTGGCCTTCCCCAACCAGACTAGGCTATTCTGGGAGCTTCAGTTCCAACATAGTTGGAGTCACCAGAAGGAAAAAGGCTGAATAAAAACAGCTTTTTATATAGACTGATTGGTGCCTTAATGCAGCAGAGCCCAACCAGTGGTTTGCATACTGTAGGTACGGTAGGATTGGGGGTAAGACACTGAAACTTCAAGTCTTCCTTGATAGGATCCTTGGTGGGATCTTCTCCTTGGTGGGATCTTCTCCGGAAATCTGGGCCTAAAATAGAAAATACTGAGAACCGTGTCTGGAAAAGTTGAATCATGACAACTGGACTTTTTTTCTTGTTGATTTGAAACGTTTTGCTGCTCATCCAAGTAGCTTCTTCAGTCTGATGAGAACTCAAATCTTCATCAGCTGTGAACCATGGCTGCAGTATTTTCTTTTAATTCATTTCTCACCGTGGGACCTTGTTTTATTTAGGGTAATCTGTGGGCGAGATTACGGGGGCAGGATTCAGGATCTCATTGGCAATGGGATTACTTTCTTGCCAACAGAAATCATTTTTTGCCCCCTCAGGTTTTCTTGGATGTAGAAGAAAGCAACATCTCTACGAAGGGGACCAAAGGCGGAGCTTTTGTGATGTATAATTGCGCTCGACTTGCCACGCTCTTTGACACGTACCAGAGATCAGTAGAAGAAGGTGAAAGTCTTGTTGGCTTGTATGCTCCATGTTTCGGCCTGGCTGAATTGGCAGTCTTTGCATTATTTTGAAAGAGTTTTGCGTTAGATGTTCTACTCTATGTGTTTCTAAGATTTGGCTCCAAGCAGAATAAAATACTAAAAAGAAAAGTTATTGAATAAATATTGAGAACATTTAAGAAAAAAGATCCAGTATTTCTTGCTTAATGACCGGTAGGTAGCTTAGTGACCAAAGTTACCAAAGACCCTCTCAAAAGACACTTACAACCTAATTTCAGTTCTAATGGCTGCACCCTCTGCATGGTCACGTGATTGCATTTTGGGCACTTGGCAACCGTTTGCAGCATCCCGCAGTCATGTAACCATAATTTTGTATGCTTTTTGCCGGTTTCCGCCATTTTGTTCCTGGTTTCTAGCAAAAAAAAAGTCATTGGATATAATGGATTCAATGAATGCTGCATTCGCTTAATGACTGCTGCCAAAAAGGTCATAAAATCAGTCGTGGTCACATAGTGATCTGCTTAACGACCACCATAATCCCAAACTCAATTTCAGTGAAAACTCAAGGAATATCTGTATACTAGTCACTGTCCCTTCAGCTTGCTGACCACCGAGAAATGGCACTGGATGAACTATCTTGAACCGTCTGTTGTGAGTTTTTTTTCCTGAGTCTGGGATTTCACTGAGGTTTAAAGGGTGTGGGGACTTTTTGTCCTTTTCTTAAGTGGTAAGGAGTATAAAAAAATAACACCTGGATAAGGCTTAGTGGCACATTTGATCAGTGTCTCGATCGTAATTTAAACAGGTGACTCACTGCCAGGGATATTTTAAATATAACGGGATCTCTAGACTAGAGGACAACTCCTGGGAATGACTATTAAGAGATCTTGCTAATAAGTTGGGAACCAGATAATTCAGCCTCTGTCAAAGATGTTTATACTTGTGATAATATTTCTTACATACCATTACTTTCCTCCTTTCTGCAGGTGTTAGATTAGAGAACTCATCGCCTCTTTATCTTAACTGTTTACGTACAGCAGTATAAATATAGAGTGGTTTGCAATACAGTCAGGCAATCTGCAATGCTTGTAAGAAGTGTTAAGTGTGCAAGTGGAGGAATTTGTAATAGAAAGCTCGCTAAGTTGCACACAATTTGCAATGACTTGTTAGAGTATTTATCTTATAGATACAGAAGGAAATAGTGGATCATACTAGCAGGTCCTCACCAATCTTCCACTGTGCCACTACAGTGCATTAATTAATTTTGTTTTCAACTCTGACTAATCTTATTACATTTCTTGTTTACTGTGGTAACTAATATCTGCCATCCAATTCAGGTCTGTATCCAGTCTTTCCCCAATCTTCTGAACTGAACTACTCCTCTCTCAGGGAAGAGGTGAGCAAAGAATTACAAAGACCCAAACCTGGAGACTTCTCTAGATTCAGTTGAAGAACACAGTGTGTTGGAAATGAAAACTTCATTTTCAGGATAGAAGGTGGTTTTACCTAATTCCCCAATAAAAAATAGGTCCCAGTAATTTGCCTTCCACGATCAGTGTATATGATCTTCCAGTTTGTTATGTATATCACAGGAAGAGGGAACATCTATTGCACAGACGTTGGCTGCTGAAGTGGAGTCTCCTTGGTTGATCATTTCCCTCATTTGTATACTATAAACTAATAAAAGTTTAAATGCAAAAAGATCATTTCCCTCCTAGTTTGCAATTTGGAACAGATTTTTTTTCCTTCCTTCCTTCCTTCCTTCCTTCCTTCCTTCCTTCCTTCCTTCCTTCCTTCCTTCCTTCCTTCCTTCCTTCCTTCCTTCCTTCCTTCCTTCCTTCCTTCCTTCCTTCCTTCCTTCCTCCCCCATAGCATATATGCAATACCGCCTTATGACACCCCACTCTTTTCCTCCATTCTCGTGCTTAAGCTGAGTGTTGAGAGAAAGATTGATAATCCAGTACTTTATTCATACATGGGAGTGGGAAGAACAAATATTTTGGGAAGGAATCATGGTTTCCACTCTCCCCATCCTATTCACTAATGACCCCAATGAAGCCAGGTTGATGCTTCTACCTATTGGGTGCAATATGGAAATAGCATTTGGAATGAATTCTGTTGGACAAATCGAAGCCTCTGCTCTTATGTTTTTCCTAGGGGGAATGGCTCTTGTTATTCAATAGTATCCTGCCTTTCCAGGAGGTCTTGACCCACACAATGCAGTTCCTGCTCCCCAGTGGTGGGATAAGAATAACAGTTAGCACGGAGGCGGTAAGCTGGGACATTGCATGGCAAAATTTTGTGGTTCCTTTCTCTTCCTTCATCTTGTTTGATTTTTTTCAATGTGTTGGGGAACGATTTTAGCATGTTATGCCAAACCTCAAACACGAATTGCTGCTGAAGTTCAGACTCCAGACAGGGGAGATATTTTTTCACTTGAGAGGCTGCTTTGATTGGGATAGTCATTAAATTCCTACGGTAGGCATTAGATTGCATCTGATTTAGTCTCTGTAATATCTAATACCTAATGAGAAGGAAGGACTCACTGGAGAAGAGCCTAATGCTGGGAAAGATTGAGGGCAATAGAAGAAGGGGACGACAGAGAATGAGGTGGCTGGATGGAGTCACTGAAGCAGTAGGCGTGAGCTTAAATGGACTCCAGAAGATGGTAGAGGACAGGAAGGCCTGGAGGAATGTTGTCCATGGGGTCGCGATGGGTCGGACACAACTTCGCAACTAACAACAACAACAACAATATCCAGTTAAAATAGACCTGAGATAGCAGTTTTGGAGAAATGTTTAATCAACTCCTAGACACCAACTGGCAGCAACCTTCATTCTCCCAAGGTATTTGCACTAAGAGAAATGTAATTGTCTTGCTTTTGTTATAGATTTGTAAGTTCCTCATTCAGCTAAGCATGGATTTCAGTTCCTACTACAACCGAGTGCACATTCTAGGGGTAAGTGCTCTAGAAAGGATATGAAGATACATAACATTCAGAATGTAAGTCCAAAAGGCACCATTTAATGCCTCTCCTTATAGTAAATAGAAAAAAATGATGGGTTTACTGTAAGTCAATAAGAGACTTAAAGCACTATGAATAATTTAACCTGGCTTATAAGTCCTGTTAACTATAGCTTGAAGACTCCTACAAACTGTTTATAAGATAAACTCCTTTTATTTCATTCCCAACCCACGATGGAGGAAGGCTGAATTCATCCTTAGCTCTTCCAGTTTTAAAGTTGAGTTTAGATTTCCCCCCCCCCAATACATGTCTTGGCATACAAATGGTCTATGACACTTCATGCACAATCTGGGTGATGTCATCTCCTCAGTATCTATGGACTATGGACACATCCTCTCCTGATGTTGTCCTTCATTGAGATTTTAGGTTCACTGCTGGAAAAAACTATAGACAGTTGGAAGCATTTGCCCGTGTAATGGGTCATCTGCTCTTTGCAAAGCAATATTCTGGTGGGCTTCATATATACCAGTGATGGCGAACCTTTTAGAGGCCGAGTGCCCAAACTGCAACCCAAAACCCACTTATGTATTGTCGGGTGCTGGGTGGGCATGGCCCATTGGGTGGGTGTGGCTCATTGGGTGGGCGTGGCTGTGGTGGTAACGGCAGACTGGGTGGGAGTAAAAAGTTCAATCAATCAATTCCAACTTTGCGAGATCTTTTTTTTCCCCGTGAGAAGTTAAAATTGATTGATTGATTGAACCTTTTTTTTTTTGCACACGGTGGCGGAGGCCTAAAGCGAAAAGGTTTTATAAAACCCAGCTGAAGGCCTAGGACTGGGGCGACAGCGCGCGTGCCCACAGAGAGGGCTCTGCGTGCCACCTGTGGCATGCGTGCCATAGGTTCGCCACCACGGGTATATACAGTGGTATTCCAGTCTTTTGGAAGACTGCTAGACCTGTTGTTCAACAGGTGTAGAGTGGCTTTTCAAAAGAATGGTAAACCTTTATGTTAAAAAATAGAGGAGGGGAAATGCTGACCAATAGAGATTTATTGCTGATTTTGTCCCAAATTAGTGTATTAAACATTTTTCTTCTGTCAAAAGGGATATTGTATGGCCATGTGTTTTTACTACTATTTGGAGGCAATCAAAGCTCAGTTATCAGGGCACAGCAAATTATGACTGGATTTTTTTTTGCTGATTCAAGGATTGAAGGAATAAATATTAACATGGCAATGAGAAAGAGCCCTCCAGTACTAAGTGTGGCAGTTGGTGACAGCATTGATCTTGAAAAAAAATCCAAACAGCCACAGGCTGGTTCATAATTTAGATGGGAGACCACCCAACAATACCCAGGCTGTGGGCTAGATTTACTAATTTAGTAATATACTCAAGAAAAACAACAACTGATAAATATATTTTACAAACATTCTAATAAAGCTGATAGAATTTTGCGGACAAAAGGCTTAGATTTGTTCTTGACAGTGTCCCCACAACATTATGTGAAAAAAAGCAATGGTAAGATTTCAGCTGCCTTTACCATTTTTACAAGCGAATTGTTACCTGTGGGAACCCTTTTCTTCGATGCGATGACAGCAATACCAACTTTATACTCCAATAGCATTTTCCCTTCCTGTTGGTCAAAGGTCTCATAACATTGGGAAGTCCCATAGCACAAAAGTTTCTTCTTGCCGGTTACTAAAAATGAAATCCCCCCCAAGGATGGCTGTGTATTGTGTGACTCCATCTCATTTCTGGATGGTGAAATGTATCTTTTCCAAGCACAGCCACAGAGAGAGAACAAGAAAGGATTTCATCCCTTTTTCTTCCCGCCCTCAACTTCACGCACAAGAAAGCTGTATTTGTTGATCATTACAGTACTTCTGCCTCCAACAGGAACCACGTCCCCATTTATTCAGCCAGATGTTTGCCCGGCTGCAGCTGATGAGAGCTGTGAGGGAAGTGTTCCGCAGTGCCCTGGCCACCTTCCACCTACCTCCTCTAAGTCAGATCTGATCAGATTGGTCTCAGACCTGCGCTTGGGAACTGCATCAGCCTCCCTTTGGTGAAGAGGAAACGGAGGGCACATCCCTATGAGGGGGACTAGAGCGTGGAAACGTTACACTGAACTGACCAATGAACAACTACTTAGTATATCCTTGCGGGATACGTATTTCGTTGCTGAAATGAATGCCCTGAATTGATAAAAACAGGACATGTAAATTTCCTCTGAAATGATTCTGAAATTCTTGGGAGATCATGAATTCCAGTCATGGAACAGAGAAAGAGGCAAGTATTCTGTATTCTGTTTCCGAAGTTTGTTTCAGATCGCACTGGGTTCAAACAGTGTTAAGAATCCTTATGCCAAATGAATATAAAGCTGATGGATGCAAATGACTGTTTACTGACATGTTTTTTAAAATTCTGTTCTAAAATTGGAAACGTTTATTTTCATACAATAAAAATTGATACCAGTAGCAGGGCGCAAGAGTGTGTCAATAAAATAATGCAGACGCATGGAAATCTGTGACTGCAGTTCTGCGAGGGTTCTCTGTACAAGCTTTTCTGTGCTGTTGTACTGATTTTATCCAAACGATCAGAAGGTGAACCAAGGCTCAGATTCAAAGCATTGGCTCATGGCTTATGAAAAGACAAGGGAAAGAAGGTTGAGATTATATCAGCAGAGGCAGACTGTTCAGCATCAGCTCTCACGAACCGTAACATTATAAGGAGAACAAAGTAATGCAATAAAATGTGTGCTATCCCCACTTTTATTTCATAACTTTTTTTCCCTAATGTGCCCATCACGTAATGGCATTTTTTGTGTCCATCAGTTAGTATTGATTAATGGATATCAGAGTTCTTTGTCTAGGGCGGCGAGTTTGGCATCTTCTTTGGGGAAATGTAGTCAACGTTAGGCATTAGATCAGTGATGGCGAACCTTTTAGAGACTGAGTGTCCAAACTGCAACCCAAAACCCACTTATGCATCGTCGAGTGCCGGGCGGGTGTGGCCCATTGGCTGGGTGTGGCCAATTGGGTGGGCATGGCCAATTGGGTGAGCGTGGCTGCGGTGCTAACGGCAGACAGGGTGGGACTAAAAAGTTCAATCAATCAATTCCAACTTTGCAAGATCTTTTTTTTTTCCGCAAGAAGTTGAAATTGACTGACAGAACTTTTTTTTTTTTTTTCACACGGCGGCGGAGGCCTAAAGCGAAAAGGTTTTATAAAACCCAGCTGAAGGCCTAGGACTGGGGTGACAGCACGCGTGCCCACAGAGAGGGCTCTGAGTGCCGCCTCTGGCACCCGTGCCATAGGTTCGCCACCACTGCATTAGTTACTGCCACTGTTTCATCAGACCAATGAGTGATTTGCATTATAGCCAATCTTAGATAGATAGATCAGTTAGACTTTGAGGACTAAATTTTGAGCTGATCCAAATTATTTTTCTCTTCTACTTTTCTTTTATGGTAAGTAATAAAGTGCTGGACTTGAATCAGATAGGTCCACGTTCTCCTTCACCCGCAATAGCTCATGAGATGACCTTGATTTGGTTATAGTCCCACAACAGTAACTGTTGTGAGAAGAATGGGAGAACATGCCAAATGTGCTGCCTTGGTCTCCTGGATAAGATGTGGAGAAGATAAAATCACATGCCTACTAGGGATTTCCCTGTCTTTTCCAGCTAGCTTGTCCACTTGCTTCTTTCAGGAGCAGGGTGATTTCTTGTTTGGTTCTGGCACTTCCCAAAGGAAGAAGTCACACTTGCCCTTATGATACAACCTGGATAAGTAATGACACTTGCTGTAGGCAAGGTGAGCTGCGAGCCATAGACTGACCCACTGAAGGGAACTACCAATTATTTCCAGGGATACTATCTCTTGATAACCTAATCTTGTTCAGGAGCAAATTGTGGCTGGACTTGAATTGAATTGAAATGTAGCGTCCCGGATTAGTAAGTAGCATCTGTAAGGTGTGGAAGACTCTGCAAAATTAAGTGTTTTTCAATGGAGAGATCAAGTTATTATTCTGCTGCCTATGCTAGTTCCAAGTGGACCAAAGGGGTCTGGCTATAACCGTGCTGTGTCATGAAATATGCATCTTGCTCTGGAGAATCCATAACCACAGTCAAGCCAGGAATGAAATGCTAGATTATCAAGTACAGGTCTGAAAGATGCTACCCAGCATAGGTCTGATCCCTTACCCAGTATCCCAACAACTGTCAGGGCTAAAGAAACTGATGAGAGAAGAATCCTAACTTGGAGTATTGGGCTTAATGGAGATAGTCTAGCACAGGGGTAGGCAACCTTAGCTCTTTTATGACTTGTGGACTTCAACTTCCAGAATTCCTGAGCCAGCCATGCTGAGCCAGCCATGCTGGCTCAGGAATTCTGGGAGTTGAAGTCCACAAGTCATAAAAGAGCCAAGGTTGCCTACCCCTGGTCTAGCATATATGGGGAAGGGCAAAGGTCCTTAGTTCTGGGAGCCACTTGTTCTAAACTGGAGTTCGGGGGGGGGGGGAATACACACACACACACCCCCAACACACATAGTACTCATCTCTCCTGCCCCTGGAAGTCCTACTGCCCTGGAATGCCTATTATTTATTTATTTATTTATTATATTTTATTATAATTTATTAAATAATTTATTATATAAATAATTTATTTATTTATTTATTATATCTAACAAAATGAAATTCAATGGTGAAAAAAGTAAGGTTCTACATTTAGGCAAGAAAAACCAAATGTACAGGTATAGTATAGGGCAGGGGTAGGCAACCTTGGCTCTTTTATGACTCGTGGACTTCAACTCCCAGAATTCCTGAGCCAGCATTGCTGGCTCAGGAATTCTGGGAGTTGAAGTCCACGAGTCATAAAAGAGCCAAGGTTGCCTACCCCTGGTATAGGGGGTACCTTGCTCAATAGTAGTAACTGTGAGAGGGATCTCGGGAGTCCTAGTGGACAATCACTTAAATATGAGCCAGCAGTGTGCTGCAGCTGCCAAAAAAGCCAACACAGTGCTGGGCTGCATTAACAGAGGGATAGAATCAAGATCACGTGAAGTATTAATACCACTTTACAATGCCTTGGTAAGGGCACACTTGGAATACTGCATCCAGTTTTGGTCACCACGATGTAAAAAAGATGTTGAGACTCTAGAAAGAGTGCAGAGAAGGGCAACAAAGATGATTAGGGGACTGGAGGCTAAAGCATATCAAAACGTTTGCTGGAATTGGGTATGTCTAGTTTAATGAAAAGAAGGACTAGGGGTGACATGATAGCAGTATTCCAATATCTCGGGGTTGCCACAAAGAAGAGGGAGTCAAGCTATTCTCCAAGGCGCCTGAGGCAGGACAAGAAGTAATGGATGGAAACTAGTCAAGGAAAGAAGCAACCTGGAACTGAGGAGAAACTTCCTGACAGTTAGAACAATTAACCAGTGGAACAACCTGCCTCCAGAAGCGGTGAATGCTCCAACACTGGAAGTTTTTAAGAAGAGACTGGACAGCCATTTGTCTGAAATGGTATAGGGTTTCCTGCCTGAGCAGGGGGTTGGACTCGATGACCTCCAAGGTCCCTTCCAACTTTATTATTATTATTATTAATTTATTTCCCGCCTTTATTGTTTTTACAAATAACTCAAGGCGGTGAACAAATCCAACACACCTTCCTCCTCCTACTTTCCCCACAACAACAACCCTGTGAAGTGGGTGAGACAGTCTTCTCAGGACCTGAGATCCAAACCCTCTCAGATGGTTTTGTGAAATTAGGGCAACGGCGCCTTTCACCCTGCTACAAATGATGTTATGAGCAGAATTCCTTTTGATGCCTGCTGTTGTCCTCCTTCGTTTTCTGAACTTCAGTGGAAATAAAGCTGCTTCAGATCCCATCTGTTATTTCTCTGCCTTGCACATCCAGCCCCCAGGAAAGGATTTCCAACCCCTGACCACAGATCACACCGCGATAACTGTGTCCTTCGGTTTCCCAGCACTCCAGAGCGGCCACGTCAGCCACGTGGCAGAATTTGCTCCCTACGAAGGACAAGCTGTCCTCGCAGAGACTCCAGAGGGTCAAGCGTTGGTCCGCTGACACAGAAAGGAGGAAGTTCAGATGGAGGAGCCTCACTCCCGTCACGTGAGCTGTGTGAGCGCAAAGCCTCGATACTTTTCTGACCACTTGGATGCCAGCCCCGGCCGCGGTCTCCTGGCCCACAGCGCTTTCAGTCTTCACATCAATAACATGGACAGAGATGGATCCGTCGTCACTGCCACTGACCACTACAAAGCATCTCTCAGCCGTTTTCTGGATGTGGAGGCTGTTCACACCGCAGCTGTGAGCCTGAATGGCCAGGACTGGAGATTCCAGGGCTGGAAAAGAAGTTATTTTTATGCAGAGAATTTACTGTTGGCTCCTTGGGCAGTTTTTTTTTTAATTGGAAAGGTGGGGTAGTCTTAAGATATTTAACTTAATAGCTGAAACAGTAAAGTGTATAATAGGCCAGAACACCCAGTTGTAGTTGATTGTTGGAGAGTGTGGACTCCTGCATGAAGCAATCTGTTATGATTGGTTGCTGGGCGAGAAATGGGAGTTTCCCTTTTTCTGGCCTTTTCCCTTTTGTGTGCTCTATATGCTGTTCTGTGATTTATCTGACGATTTACTTCACGGGTGTCAAACTCACCGCGTCACGTGACGGGTCGTGATGTATCGTGACTTAGCATTGCCGTAGCTGGGGTGGGCGCAGCCTCCGCATCATGCAACTGGCCCGTGGGCCGGCAGTTTGACACCCCTGATTTACCTCATGATGTAGTGATGTGCCTGACTATCTTGTTTGCTGTATATGTAAATGTAAAATATATTTATTTATATAAAACTACAAATTCACGTCAGCGTCTCTGACTCCATTTGGGCACCGGTTGCTCAACTCCCTGACCGATAGGATTATGAGAAACAGCTAGTACACTGAAAGGGCCCAAGATTGGAGAAAAATAGTTGAACACAATCCAAATGCTCAGCTGTACCTTCAGATGAACAGAAACCCCAACTGAGAAGCTTTACAAGACAGGGGATGCACTGGCGTTTTTTAGGCTGCGCCATTAAGACAGCCAACACCTACCTAGAGGTTTCATCTGAAGGTCTCCTGTCTTTACTGTTGCTGCGATATGGCCGAGGGCAGCAGTAACGTCCCAAAATGCAATGCTCCCATCAGTGGCTGCACTGCCCATAAAGTGTCTCCTATAAAAGAAAGAGGTATTCCTAAAATTAGTTCTTGCAGTCCTCCAGTCTGATTCTCTGCTCCAAACAAACTTCATGCAAGCATCTCCTGGCCAAGGGAGATGGCACTCACATGCCGTTGCTCCGCTCTTCCTACCTTCTCCCACTAGCCATCTTGCAGGCAAATGCCTCGACCTTCAGGACACAGTGCTGATGGTGAAAGGATTCTGCTACAAGACACAACTTCTTGGCACTCTCAAGCAACAGGAACAGTCTACCAAAGAAGGAAAGAAGGCACTTAAATGGACACAGAGCTCACATTTTCTTCAGGGTATCTCTTGATATGCTGATCTAACACTGCTGCTCTGTGAGCTATGCTGACTCCAAGTAGGCTTCTGAATCCAGTTCAAGGTCTATAAAGCCTAACATGGCATGGGACCAGGCGATTTGCAGTCTCTCACTCTTTCTGCCTACCCCACCAGGTCTATCAGGAAGGGCATGTTCCAGGTCTCTTTCACCAAACACCATTTTGTTGGATTCCAGAGCCATGCTTTCTCTATAGCTCTGGAACTGCAACCCCCCACCCCCACCCCAGAGATACAGAATACAGAATAATAGAATTGGAAGGAACCTTGGAGGTCTTCTAGTCCAACCCCCTGCCCAAGCAGGAGACCCTATACTATTCCAGACATATGGCTGTCCAGCCTCTTCTTAAAAACTTCCAGTGACAAAGCACCCACGACTATCTGAAGGCAAGCAGTTCTACTGGTTAATTGTTCTCACTGTCAGGAAATTTCTCCTTAGTTCTAAGTTGGATCTCTCTGATAAGTTTCCATCCATTCTTGTCTTGCCCTCAGATGCTTTGGAGAATAGGTTGTCCCCCCTCTTCTTTCTGACAGCCTCTCAAATATTAGAAGACTGCTATCATGTTACCCCTAGTCCTTCTCTTTGTTAAACGAGACATACCCAGTTCCTACAACTGTTTATCACGTTTTAGCCTTAACCATCTTAGATCCAGATGGCCCTGCTCCTGTTAGCTTTTTGTAAGGCTTTGAAGAGGGGCTGTTTCTCCAGGCTTTGGGAGAGAGAATTAGATGAATTCGATTGGGGATGCGGTTTTATTTGGAAGGTTATTTAACCTGAAGTATCATGCATTTATATTGTCGTGATAATTTTAATCTTTGCACACCACCTAGAGTCACTGCTGTGAGATGGGCTGTTCTATAAGTTCTTTAAATATCTAAGACTGTTCCTATTTCCTGCTTGAATGTGGGGAAAAGGCTTCACAGTAAACAGCATCTGCCCCACTTTTGTCTTTTTTTGCCCTACTTCCCCCATCTCTGGGTGTATTTGCTCTGACAAGCAAAGCCCATTCCAACCATCCCAATCCCCAACAAGAGGAGCAGAATTATTTTCCTTACCGGACAGATCCATCACTACAAGCCGCAGCGAGGAAGCACAATGGACTGGGCAATTCCGCCTCTTCTATCCTAGCAAGCACCACCACAGACATGTACCTGGAACACACAAGTCAGTCACTTCTTCCAGGGGGTTTCATTTGCTGTCAGCTTTGTATTCCAGAACAGAAGCAGGCATATACAAGCTAAAGAATAGCATGCTGCTTGCTATCTGGTATCTATCATAGATTCACCAGTTCTCTTTACTGGACACACACTAAAAATACTATACCACAATTGGAACAAAAGTCTGCTCTAGCGGTCTAGGCCAGTGTTTCCCAGGAATTTTAAGTTGTGTGAACTTTGACTCCCAGATTTTTCCAGACAGTATGGTGCAACTGCATGGTCATAAGTTCTATGGGGGAACTGCAAAATCAAGGTATGCACACACTTCTGTCTTAAATATCATTACTTCCACAGAATACAGGGCCATTCCATCCTTCAAAGATTTGAATTTGGAGGGGAAAGCTGTTATGTTCAGACATTTTGGTAAAAAAAATTCATATGACCCTTTTCATATCCTTTCAAACCAGTTTTAAGATTATTCATGAAAGACTGATGGTTCCCCTATGTTCATTACGTGTGTGTGTGTGTGTATTCTGCAGATACCCCTCCAACTTTGCAGAATTTTGCTGACAAAATCCAATTTTGCAGAATTCTGCTGACAACTTAAGTAATCAATTTGTTGGGGTGTGCAAGATTTTAGACAAACCACAAAGCAGGTTGAAAATCTCCCAGTGGTTTTGATGTTTTGATGCAACTCCTAGAGCCTCAATAGGTTTTGCCACTTACTGATGAAGCTTCTTTAGATCAGCTATTATTATAGGCCAGTGATGTCAAACCTTTTAGAGACCCAGTGCCCAAACTGCAACCCAAAACCCACTTATTTATCACCGGGTGTTGGGTGGGCGTGGCCACAGTGGTCATGGCAGACTGGGTGGACACGGCCAGAGTGGCGGGGGCCAGTCCCTCACCATCTCTGGGGCATGGCATGGGTGCCCACAGAGAGGGCTCTGAGTGCCGCCTCTGGCACGCGTGCCATAAGTTCGCCACCACTGTTATAGGCAATACCTGACTGATTTGTGAAAAAAGCAAGAAACCAAATGGTCATGAAAATTACACTGGAGGACAATTAGAAATGAATACAGGCAAGTCTTGACTTACGACTGTAACTGAGCCTAGATTATAGTTCTAAATTGTTACAGCCATTAAGCAGGTCAACACATGACCATGCTCCATTTTACAACATTTTTGCGGCAGTCATTAAATCAGTCCATTTTATCCAATGAGCTTATGTCGGAAGCTGGTGGTAAACCTTGCAAATGGGCAAAAACACCAAAAATTGCGATCCTGTGAACTGCAAATGGCCAAAAATGCAAGCCAGTTGCCAAGTGCCCAAAATGAAATCATGTCACTCTGTGTGTATGTGTGTGCCTGTGCAGATGTGTGTGGCTGTCGGAACTTTGAAATTGGGCCATAAATACCTTTTCCATTGTAACGTCAAACAGTTGCAACCAATCATTAAATGAGGATTACCTGTACTACATGTACAAGTATTGAAGGAGCTGATGACAAAGAGAATCAACAGCCTAGACTCAAAGCTAAACAAGGTTTTATACTTTGTATATGGGGATCAGTCATAGCACCAGTTCAGGTTGTCCTCATATACAGTTATAGGGAAAGACCATTTATTTCTACCTGGTTTCTGGATCCATTTTGATGAGTTTGTGCTTATTCTTCTTGTAATCCCAATGCTCATCGAGGCGATGCGATGCGACATGAACCAGCTGACAGGCTGCACTGCTGCTGGAACCAGGCTTAGGGCTGAGTGTTAATCGATAACACTCAATCTGGGCTCGTCCCCCAGCTGAAAAAAGCAACGCGGAGATCCTTTCCCTCTCAGGCTGACTAATGCCGTTTTGGACCACAGTCAGAGCTCTTATGCTGGAGATGTGGTCGCCAAGAGCTGCTAGCTGGGTCGCTGTGCGAGTTTGCACATTAAAAGCGAGAATGTTCACAGTATTATCCTCACTTCCTGTAGCAAGAATGCTGATCCTTTCTCGCCCAGAGGTTTCCAGGGTACCAATGTGACACACACATGTCAACCCCCTGCCATGCAGAGCTGCTTTCAGGATTCGCTGTCCACTGGAGGCTTTATTTTGGTACAACCAAATTTCCCCAGATTTGATATACGCAAAGGTCTCCATGGAAAGGCAATGGGCATAGCTCCAGGAGCGGTGACCACCTCCGCAGGGAATGCAGAGGAGCCTCTCACTGCTGCTGGCACTCCAAATTACAAAGTGGGTAGCATGGAAGCCGAGCACCCTCAGGTTCCCATCGGGGCCAAAGCGTAGCTCTTCCAGCCATTCTAGGTCTTTGCACGGCTTTTGCTTCCTCAGCGTTTGGAGCTGCTGATCCTGCACTTGCAGCTGGCGATAGCAGCTATCTCTCCCTGTGCTGTAAATAAAGCCCCCGTGGCAGGTTACGGAGGTCACCCCCTGTTTCCCATGAAGCCCGAAAAGCAGAGAAATGGGCCCCTCGGCGTGGGGCTCTCCACTTCCAATAGGGAAGGAAAATCCAGGCAAGGTACAGGTGATCTCTGAAGTTGAGCTGCCAGGTTCACCTCCCCCTTGTGCTTTTTCCACTCCCAGGGTTGGCTTGCAGGCAAACATCATAAGAGAGCCTCTGCGGTCGCCACAAAGCAGAAATTCTCCCTGGGGCAAAAAAGCAATGCAGGTGTGCCATCGCTGCTTGCAGGCTGGCAGGAGGAAACATTGCTTTACCACCACAGTTATTCTCTCAAATAGGTGCCAAGAGACCTCCAGCCACAACAAAGCCCCAGTTGGGCCCGAGGCAAAAAGGCTGCAAGTATTGGGGTTCTGGTTTGGATCTGTGGCCCAAGTCAAAGTGTGCACTTTCCCTTCAAAGAGGTTTAACTCCTCGCTTTGTGCAGGACTGCTGAACGGAAAAACTTTCACCTGCCCTGACAAATTGCCCACGGCACAGAGAATGCCTCCAATGGCAAGCTTGGACACTTCTAAGAGACTGTAAGACTGGTAAGCAGCGTCCTCCAGGAGCAATGCCCAGGCTTCAGAAGTCAAGTCACAGGAATAGACAGCCCCGGCATCAGTCATCACCAGCAGGTGGTTTACATCCACCAGTTTTACTGCCCTGGGGGATCCTTTTCTGTCAGTGGAAGGAAAATTCAGCTGCCAGAGCCTGTTTCTAGTGGTGCTTCTTTCCTTGAGGCACCAGTGTCTAATGCCCGAATCAGTTCCTCCTGTAAACACCCACTCTCGCTCCTCATCCACAGCCACTGCCCGGAGTCCTTGGCCCTTGTGTCCTTTGAAGTTGTGGACAATCTTGCCCTGATAGTTCCACACAAGACAGGCTGAATCCTCACCAATGCTGATGATGTAGTCCCTTAGCAGTCTTACTGACCAGACTCTGGACTGGTGCCCGTAGCACACCAGCAAGCATGGGACTAGAGCAGGAGGTGTTCTGAGGTCACAGATGCTCCAGAGTCGCACACTCCTGTCATCAGAGGCAGAGGCCAGGATGCCTTTGCTCTCCAGGAAGCAAATGCTGAAGATGACACCGCTGTGTCCACTGATCCTGCTGTGGGGCTTTATTCTTCCTGTGTCATCTGTCTGGTCAGCCACACACCAGATCACCAACTGATGAAAGACTGTGCCAGCCACCAGAACCAACGTCTCCCAGCAGCTCCCTACCAAGAGGGCAGAATAGAGGATACACTTCTCTTGGCAGTGCACTTCTTGGAGAACCCTCTGGCCGATGCAGTCATATAGTGCCACTGAATTGTGTCCCAAGGCCACAGCTACACTGCTGGACATCTCAATCCTGCCTTCCATCCACTGCAGGTCCCAGATCCAGTCGTGCAGCTCACAGAAAGGAAAGATTTCACTGAGTTCCATTGAGCTGTTCTGGAAGCTGAGCTTTACAACCACAAAGCTTTTGCCTCCAAAGATAGCCAGGGTTGAGGATTTGTTATCTCTAGGACTCAAACTCCGCTGCTCCTTAATACCATGCACAGTATAGTTCTGAAGGACCTGCTTGGAGCATCTGGCTGATGGGCTGGCATCAGGCTCCAAACTATATACGCCTATGCTGGGTCCTTCTCCTAAAGGAAGATGAACACCAGAAGGCCAAGTCAGCATATTTCATCTGCTATCAAAATACCAGTCTCTTTTCCCAGAATTGCCCATCCACATAAATATACAGTATTTGCCAAATTCCTATGAATTCTATTAATGTATTTCATATTTCTTACTGATCTTAAGTAGGATTTCTATTTGCTTTCCCTCTTGTTTTAGGCTTTAATCACAGGCCATTATATTTTGTCAGCTTCTGCTTGGTTTGGGGAGTGATCTTGGTTTAGCTTAGCAGAAAACTGACTCTAAAACCAATCTACAGCGAAATGGTTGTTAACCCTGAATTAGCAAAGCTTCATATTTGGCCCATCTGACAATGTACCATATCCCCAAGAAATGGGAAAAAAGTGGGGATTCTAGTCTCCCATTGTAGAAAAAGTAAAATATTCACCTGCTATAAGATGATCTCCCACAATCTCCAGAGCTGTTATAGGAGCCAATAGCAGTTCTCTTTCCATGACTTTTCAAGGATGGGAGATGAAAGCCCCTCCTGATTCTCTCCCTTTTATAAATGGATATGCACACCTCTGAGGAAAGAGGAAAAATGATTAACCCATCCTTTAGAACTACATCAGCTCAAACAGGTATCAACGCTGCAACGATTTTGGCTGAAGCCATTTCTGCTTTGTTTTCGGTTGCCACAGTAATGGGAGGGGGGATGTGATTTTAAAAGTTAGACTAAACAATAAATTGTACTGTGGGAACCAAGGTCATTGCTACCTCGGTTTTGGAGGGCTGAGCCTCCGTTAGAAAGCCAGCCAAAGTAGTTTATTGGGGAATGTGATTAGTGACATGGTGCTGGGGTGGGAAGGTCAACTTTGCAACATTGTAACCTTTGGGAGGGAATTCCAGTCTTGGTTTCACTTTTGACTGTGCTGATACTTTGTAGCCAATAAATATGTTCTTTAAGGAAACCTCTTGCCTTGGAGTTCTGTTTTTACTGGTCTCATCTATCAGAACCATGACATTAAAATATGGGAACAAGCTACCTTTTGATGTACAACACAGGAACCATGAAGAGCTAAGAAACCCTCCCCCCCCAAGCAGAATCCACATGTTTGATTATACGAAAGACAGCTCCCAAGTAAATTCTGGATAGCCAGATAAATCTTTTTTTTTTTAAATGGAAAATATTTTTTAAATGGGTGTTTCAGAAAATTAAGTCTATAGAGGAGCATTAAAAGTTAACATGTGGGGAACTAAAAATAAAATATCAAGTCCTGATATGCAAAAACTGCAGACTTTGTTAATTATATTAAGGAAATCAATGTAAGCACAGTATTTACAAAGTAGTGTCTATTTTGACCAGGTGTTGTGGTTTTGAGTCTGTTTGCCAAGAAGAGGACCCACTATGCCTGTGGGGAGTTAGAAAAGCCTATTTCGAAGAATCAGTGCAGATTTTTCTCTTGAGGTACAAATAATCACGTTCAAACTATTGCATTTTACACACTAGTCTATGTGAAGACCTGGCTCTCCGGAGAAGCCCATTGACGCAAGGAAAGTTGGAAGGTGACCACCAGCAACAAGGTGAAATCCACCACTGGGAGACCAAAAAGCTGAAGAAGGATCATCTGGAAGAGAATCGATCTTCGGCATCACTGTGAGTTGCGAACGACTTGATGGGACTTAAATCAAGAATGCAAGACAGGCAGACATTCTAATGCAGAAAGGAGAAGCCCGCAGCTTCCGAAGATCTGGTTTCCCCCAAGTTCTGGCTCTACTGACTAAGGCTGATTAAATCAGAATAAATTTATGTTGCAAGTACCACTT
This sequence comes from Azemiops feae, assembly GCA_023970755.1. Classification (NCBI taxonomy): domain Eukaryota; kingdom Metazoa; phylum Chordata; class Lepidosauria; order Squamata; family Viperidae; genus Azemiops; species Azemiops feae. Next base: position 289,996 of record JALGBA010000720.1, on the reverse strand, counting down.
GGTCACCCGTCCGATGTATACTTTTCCGGAGAATTCATTTTACAGAGCCGGGATCTAGCGAGCAGGAAAACTGTATAGCCAGGACGTAGGCAGGCCAGGCTGAGGAAGGCCCATCAAATACAAAATCGGAATATGCGGAACTCTTCTGCTTCGTCCGGCAAGGGAAGAGGACGGCGAGCAGAGCAAGGAACAAATCAGTGGAGGAGGAAAGAAAGTAACGCGGCGGAGCCTTCGCGCAACGATCTCGCGAGTTAAGAAGCCTTTAGAATTCTTACCTCTCACACGCGCGCCGCTACCGATTGGATATGCCTCGGGAGGCTCGTTCCCGCTTCCCTTTCGCGGAGAGACGCCATTGGCCGGTGGTTGCTAAGGTGGTTCTTGTCTGGGTGAGATTCGATTGTAGGGAAGGGGAAGGAACATTTTCTTAAAGGCGCAGCTGCCCGCTGAAAGGTGGGATTGGCGGCCCCAGGAAGGTATTCCGGAACCTAAAGAAACAGCTGGACCTCGAGATCGGAGCCAGCGTGGCTGAAAAGGGACGCGCGGGAAGAGCAAGAGCAACTTGCAGAGGGCAAAAGAGTCCGATGCCGACACCGCCGCTAATTCCCTCCCTCCCTTGTTCCAAACATTCAGATTGTCAAAAGGTTGATTCAATTGATTATGGACATCTAGGAGGATTTAAAAAGTCATTTTAAAACTTTTTCAGTTTTCAGAGAAAAAGATCCAGCTATTGGTTCATAAATACAATAGTTTCCCCCTCCCTCCAGGATGGGTTTTTATTCCTGGGTATTTTCTCTTAATATAGATCAGTTTCCAGATTCCTTGCATAGTTCCTATTTATCTATTCTGTGCTTTAATAGCAATAATAATAGCATTTAGACTTATATACCGCTTCACAGTGCTTTATAGCCCTCTCTAAGCGGTTTACAGAGTCAGCATATTGTCCCCAATAATCTAGGTCAGGGGTCTTCAAACTTGGCTCTTTTGACTTGTGGACTTCAACTCCCAGAATTCTTCAGCCAGGCACGCTGGCTGAGGAATTCTGGGAGTTGAAGTCCATAAGTCATAAAAGGGCCAAGTTTGAAGACCCTTGATTTGGGTCATTTTACTGACCTCGGAAGGCTGAATCACCCTTGATTGAACTCCTGGCAGTCAGCAGAAATAACCTGCAATATTTGCACTATAACCACTGCTCACCACGACTCAATTGTTAATTTTAACCATATTCATTTTATCTAAAGATTTAAAACAACTTTTTAATGAAGGATTTTTACTGTCATAGAAACTGTCTGAAGGTTGTAAAAATACAATCATTTTCTTGACCTTAATTGTTCTATGGTGAGAATAGGTAGATTTTAAATGCTTTGGAAAAAGGAAATTAAAGTAGTCATTTTTATGGAATATTAAACCTTTTTATGTTTGAACAGGATAATAATGTATTTGGTTTCAAAAATATTATTTTTACTAACAATCAACTATTTTCTTATTATTTGCCATTTATTTTTGTTAACGGATTAATAATCTCTCTGTCCTGTTCTGCCGTTTTCCTTTTTCCCTCAGCATAAGATGATCTCTATATTCATCTTGGGATACTGCATTACATTGATTTTCTGCCTTTAGCATTATCTCTGTGTATGTGTATATCAAATAAAAAAGCAGGTGTGACAGCTAATTTAAAAGATAAATTGTGATAATAAATGTTAGTGTTACAGGGAAATTTAGAAAACAGAATCATTGCACCAGATAGGAGAAACTGCTTATATGTTGAAGAATGTCAGCATTAATAGGGCTATTTTTATTGATCCCCTTCAGAGAATAAAATCTTTTATACATGTGGAGACAGTAACACATAAGAAACATGGGTTTTAAATATTTATTTGCAGGACTGACAGCCTGTCATCAGTGCATGGGACACAATAAATAAAATAAATATTAAATAAGGAAAAAAGTATCCAAAATGCAGAATTGTTGGGAACACACACAAATAAAAATAAAAGACTCAGTATTCACCAGTTACCTACAAATATGGAACTGGCAAAACCACATCATTCAAACTAGCTATAATTACTAAGAGGTTCAAGTCTTTCTATGGATACAAGACAATCCTTTGGATAATAAAGAACATGATTCAATAACACAAACCAGTGTCGTAATGCCACTCAGTTCACTGCAGGTGATTGAGCCCCAACAAATCCTGTACATTCCTGAAAGCTAGAGAACCAGGCTATTCTCAAGCCATGCAGCTGTTTAAAGCATTCACACTTTGGCAAGAGTTGTTGTTTTTGTAGGCTGCAGTCACAAAGAGCCATCAGATACCCAACCTTACTGATGGCTCTTTAACACCTTACAACATATCTAAATTTTTCTGGGATAATCTCTGCTACTTGAAAAAAAACTCTCATATATGACATTAGATCCCAAAAGACCACATACAAAAAGCAAAACAGGGAGGCTGGTGGTGTCCATTTTGCATCCAACCTATTCACATTTCAGAAGTTATGTTGTGAAAATCGAACCCATGCATGAATGCTAGGTTGATGTCATTAAACGGGTCTTAAAAAGGAATTAATAAAATATTTAAATGACTTATTAAACCATCTGTTAAGTGACATTTCTTGAATCAAGGCCACATCTAGAAACCCAAGAAGTTTCAGGCTACAAGTTACTAAGCAGCTAAATTTTTCCCAGATGAAAAATTGCAACAGAATTATAATCAAGCTGCAATCGTAAATATTTTTCATGGAAGTAATTTGCACTGAAATCCATTACATTTGAGAGTACACTACTGAGGATTGGAGTAAATTTTTCACTGCTTGATCCTTCGGGTATCATCTGGAAAAATTCTGCAACTTGTTCACCTGATCACAAACACGCTAACAGAACAGGAGAGCTACATAACTAGTTTTCCACCAAGTGACACATAAGCACCCAGGGTTTGGGTTTTGTCTGCCAGGGACTACAAAAATTGACTAGCCAGAGTGCTGTCAAACATCTGCCAAATTACATAACATGGTGGGTGAGCTATGTTTGGCTTAGGAGACAACATGCTATGCAACTCTCTAAGGCAACATTGAAGAGCTCCAATAAAATTAGAGGTGGTTAACTTCTAATTGCTTGGAATGAAATTCACTGGAGGAAACACAAACTGATTCCATATGCAACAATCACAATAACAACGGATTTCTACCTCAGTGAGGCTATAGATAGGAAGGGCAAGTCCTGAAGCATGCAAATATCCTACCACTTAATGCTGTTCATATTGCAACGGAGGCACCGGGGCAAAATAACAGCCACCAGGTTGAGCCTTAAAATACGTTCCTCTAGTCACCAAATAGAAATTTTGTCAAAACATAACAGGAGATGGGAAACGCGCTTCATTTTCTCAGCAGGCTAGAAGGCTCATTACAGTATTAAGTTTTCTCAAATCAAAACCAACCCATTGCTCTGCTGAGCTATGCAAGAGACAAATCTACTCACTGATTTAAATGTGAACTAAGCCAAAGCAAAAGCACTCCTGTTCTCTGCAGCAGGCTACTAATGACTATCAGTCTATCAAACCTGCAGTTTGATTCAACTCAAGATGTCCAAATTCCTTTAAGAATAAGAATTTCCAGAATAACTGGAAATCCTTTTTCAGTCTCCCCAATAAGTAAGAGGGGGGAAAAAAAAAGAAAAAGAGGCAATTAATTCCAGCCTTTGTACAAAAAATGAGGATATTTGCCAAGAACTGGCATTCTCCTATGGGAAAATGCAGTGCATCAGAAATTCCCCAGTCTCCTGGTTTAATGCCATTTCATTTTATTACTGACACTTATTAGTAAAAGTATCAGTCCAGGTAATCCTCAACTTACAACAATTCATTTAGTGACCGTTTGAAGTTATAGCTGTCCTGAAAAAAAAGGACATGAACATTTTTCACACGACTGTGGCAGCGTCTCCATGGTCATGTGATCAAAATTCAGATGCATGGCAACTGACTCACATTTATGACGGTTGCTGTGTCCTGGGATCATGTGATCACCTTCGGCAACCCGATTAAGCAAAGTCAAGGGGGAAGCCAAATTCACGGAACAACTGTGTTACTAACTTCACAATCACAGTGATTCACTTAACAACTGCGGCAAGAAAGGTCTTAAAATGGGCCGAAGCTCACTTAACAAATGCCTCAGCAACAGAAATGTTGGGCTTTAATTGTGGTCGTAAGGCGAGGACTGCCTGCACTCAAGGCAGTAAATGAGGACGTGGGGAACGGCAGTTCACACTTTCAACAAGAGACGAAGGAAACTGCTTTTGCTTAGTCTTTACCCCACCCTCCACCCCAATTTATTTTACAGTTAGGAAAAGTGCACAAAAGAGCCATCAAGTGATAAGATATTCAAAGAACCTTTGTTATGACAAAGGAGTACAGGTAGTCGTTGTTTAGCCATCTCAACTGGAGCAGCAACTTAATTGTTAAGCAAAGCGGTCGCCAAGTGAAATCTCAATTGAATGCATGGTTTTACTTCAGCTTTCCCTTGCTTCACAGACCTGCAAAGGCCGTAAATGAGAGGATTTACTGTTCCTTTTTCATGGAACGACTGCTAAAAGAGGCAGTTGCTAAATGGGGACTGCCTGTATTTTATCTGAGAGCTCTTGGGTCAGAAAAAAATTAGGAAGAAGGAGCATATTCCAGACAATGAGGTTCACAGTACAAGAGGTTGCTTACCAAGGCTGCTTATTTGGATAGATTTAAAATGGAGCTAAATTCATTTCGGATTGGTCTACCAGATACTCTTATCCTTGACTGCTATATCTAGCCCCTCATTCAGAGACAGTATCTCCCTGAATGCAGAGGAACAGTGGAAAAGTGCTATTCATTTCACGAGAAACGATATGATTAGGCCCAAAGTGTATGATCTGCATGTACCTTAAACCTAATCCTGCAGAACACTTTTTTTAAAATTCATAACTGAGAACCTTGCTGGTTCCACACTGCATATCTAAATACATATTTATCTTCTAGGAGGAATATTACTATGCCACTGCCTCAAATAAAAATAAAAAAACTAAACAGAACAAAAGGTTTCCTGTAGGTAAAACAACTTCTCAAACACACAAATAAAATGGCTGAAATAACAATGGCAACACACACAACACACGTTCCAATTGCACATATTAACCGTTCCCTTACTTCCCTGATAATTACTGGTATAAATATTTCTGAATAGTAATTCAGAACTACATCCAACCCTGAGAAAAATGTCCATGATCAGCACACACCCATCCCATGGAAGGCCTCTAGTACTTTTAGTCCCTGCATGTTCTTTTTAACATAAACATGCCCAAGACCCCTTTGCATAACTCTGGATTGAAGCCTGCAATCATATACACCTTTACTTGGGAGTTTGCTTACTGCTGAATACATATACTTTGCCCAGTCCAATTGGATCGATTAGAAGTATCCCCCCCCCCATTTGCACAGACAACCAAGTCAGATCTCTCTTCATTTTATCCCCACAACAGCCACTCATAGAGGGAGGTTGGGCTGAGAGAAACTGACCCAAAGTTACCCAGTGAGCTTCCAAGGCAGAGCGTGAACCTGAACTTGAGCTTCCTTAGTCTTCACCCAACATCTTAACCTCTATACCAGGGCTTTTCAACCTTTTACCGATTGTACCACTTTTAGGATATGGCAATATTCGAGTACCACCTAGCAAGGTGTCAAAAACTTGGTGACAAAAAAAAAACCTGTTCAAAGTTGCAATTGCACTGAAATGACTTATGACCATTTTTCACACTTATGACCATTGCAGCAACAGGGTCTTGTGATTTATATTTGGATGCTTGGCAACTGATTCATATTTATGATGGTCACAGTGTCCCAGGGTCATGTGATCCCCTTCTGCAAGCTTTTGACAAGCAAAATCAATGGCAGGGCTGCTGGTGGCCAACTGCTAAGGCGGGACTTCCTTCCCTCCCTCCCTTCCCTGTCTCCCTTTTTCTCATTCCCATCTCCTTCTGAAGGAAGAATTTGAACCCCCCCATATTTTCCCTCTTCCATATATTGATCAAACAAGGAAAGGCCTCCAGAGACAGAAAAGACAAGCTGCTGAGTGAACTAGCTTAAAAAGGCACTTCCCCTTTAAGAATTAGCTACTGGCTAGAAAGAAAAGTAAGGAGCCCAGCTGGCACTTAAGGAAGAAAAAAAACGTAAGTACTGGCTGCCGGCTAAGGCAGCCTCCCCAAATGGCTCCATTCATAAGTAAAATCTGCAGCTCCAGAGGACTCTCTCACTGTAAGTCTTTGCCTGTGCTGGCTCTTTCCCTTCCCCACTACACTTGGCTAGGCAGGGCTGCGTACCACCTGCCACTCATTAATGTACCACAAGTGGTACGCGTACCACAGGTTGAAAAGCCCTGCTCTATACCACTTTACTGATCTATGCCCATACAGGCTAAGAGCGATCGTCTCACTCTTTTACAGAGCAACCTTAGAATATGCAGTAATCATTTTGCTGATGTGGGTTTTACTGCCCTTTTGTAAGCTGTTATCAGTTGCCTGGAAAAACTGAGAAACTGAAACAGAAGGAAAGAAGGGCAGATTACAAGATTATAGTTACAAAACCAGCTAAAAGAAAAATGTATTAAGCAGAACAAGTCGGGATGATGAGGAACCTTGAAGGTAGATTGCATATGTCACAGGGAAGATTCGCGGACAGACTCGGAATCTCCGTCAGCGAAGCCAGCCATTAAATCAAAAGATGCCCTCAGCCATTGTCCCTTCTCTCCGAATAATCCCTTTTCCCTCAGACTGCATTAAGTGCCCTGCTTCTCCTTTCCCCAATCTACCCAGATAGGCAACCCTACATTCTCTGAAGAAACATAATAATTGGGAAATGTGGGAGAATAGAAGAGCTGAAAATGCTAGTGCAAAAAAAGGTGCTTCCAAGTCAGCCAAGAGGCATCTCCAAACATTACAGCTCTACATGCATATTGCTGTAGGATTTGTCCACAGTCCATTCGCTTTGGTCCTCGTTTTCACTGTTGATGTAGCGAGCCATTTCCTCCTGGAACTGGAGCTGTCGCCTCTTATTGGGATCAACGTTAATCCAATTGTTGGCAATCCACTTGGTTCCCTCAGTGACCAAACAGCCTCCGTGTAAGGAATATTCATCAACATCACCAACCCAGCCTGCAAAGAAACCAAGGTTCCAGGGATCACCTTCACATAACCCGCAGCTCAATCTTTTCTGCAGCTCTAAGCTTTCCAAACTAGCCAAGAAAGGATTAAATAAAAGCCAGGCGGTGTCATCTTGTAGGGGGAGTTGGGCGGCATAAAAATCTGATAAATAAATAAATAAAATAAATAAAATAAAATAAAAACACAAAAGATTGTTATCGGGTTGCCTCAGGAAGAAACTTACCTTCCCCATCGGACAGGTAATTATACCAGAAAACGGCAGTGCCTTGCAGAGGTTTCACACGCAGATTTCCCTTATCACAATGCTTTCGAGTGTCACGTAGGTCAACGTCATTCTGGATTAGAGACTGAAGAAAGGATGCTCATTAGGGAATGTATAAAAGGATGTTCATTGGGGAATCTATAAAAAGGACCTCTTCAATTGCCATTATTCATTCCACCTTATCTAGAGATCTCCCATTAAAACAGCAATAAACATCTCATGATATTTTAACTTAAGTCCATAGTGTTGAATTAGCTTAGCAATTAAAACTTTTTAACTAAATAAAAAAAGTCCTAATTTATTGGCCAGCAGCTTTTTTCCCCCTTCTTATTTCTAGTAATGTAGGCTAAGCCTCTTGCTTCAAAACACTCCCAAATAAAATTTAAACAGCTGACTTCCAGTATCCTATTTTGCATGGTTATTCAGAATAAATACCTCCACTATCCGGTGGAGAATTCCTGGTAACTACTGGAATTGCAAATTAAGGTTAGTTTAGAGCTCTGCAATTTTGTGTGTGGTTTTAATCTGTTGTAAACTGCTCTGGGACCATACTTATGGGGAAAATGTTCCCTCTTGCCTAAAGAAGAAGCAGGGGTGACTAAAAAACCTTTTTTAATCTGGGAAGTAAGGTGAATCTTAAAACATTTCATTTTTAGGGAAAGTGATTGAAAAATAACTCAGTTGCATCTGATTAATATATATTATCTACTGTATTTCAGGGTGAAGAAGGAGAGTGCAAAAGTTGGCTTGAAACTCAACATTAAGAAAACCAAGATCATGGCATCCGGCCCTCTCAATTCCTGGCAAATAGATGGGGAAGAAATGAAGGTAGTGACAGATTTTATTTTCCTGGGCTCCAAGATCACCACAGATGGGACTGCAGCCAAGAAATTAAAAGACGCTTGCTCCTGGGGAGGAAAGCTATGGCAAATCTAGACAGCATACTAAAAAGAAGAGACATCACCCTGCCAACAAAAGTACGTATAGTCAAGGCCATGGTTTTCCCAGTTGCAATGTATGGCTGTGAAAGTTGGACCATAAAAAAGGCTGAGCGCCAAAGAATTGAGGCCTTTGAACTATGATGCTGGAGAAGACTCCTGCGAGTCCCTTGGACTGCAAGGCGTTCAAACTGGTCAGTCCTAGAAGAGATCAACCCCGACCGCTCCTTAGAAGGCCAGATCCTGAAGTTGAAACTCAAATACTTTGGCCACCTAATGAGAAGGAAGGACTCACTGGAGAAGAGCCTGATGCTGGGAAAGATTGAGGGCAATAGAAGAAGGGGACGACAGAGAATGAGGTGGCTGGATGGAGTCACTGAAGCAGTAGGCGTGAGCTTAAATGGACTCCAGAAGATGGTAGAGGACAGGAAGGCCTGGAGGAACGTTGTCCATGGGGTCGCGATGGGTCGGACACGACTTCGCAACTAACAACAACAACTGTATTTCAATTGTGCTTCTGGCTGGGATATGTGGTACTAAGGCTGCCTTGACTGGATAATTCCGGAAACTTGATGGGACAGTACAGACCTCTCTTGAATATTGTAGCGGCTTTCAATGCCATCAATGTTACCCTTCTGTGGGATTACACATCAAGGACATAGTTTTACAGTGGTTCTATTCCTTCCTATTAGGCCATGTTCTAAAACTGAGGCTATGGATCTCTCAACTGACCTTTGCTGTCTGACTGGATTCCATGTTGTTCCCATGCTGCTTACTATTTATATGAAGCTGCTCAGTTGCACTGCTTTTGAAAGCACAAGTCTGTCCTGGGAGTGATTCCTGATCCTCAACTGATGGCTGTGATGAGAAGTGCATCTAAATAATTACAGCCATGGTCCAGTTGCTATTGTTCCTCAGCCAACTGGCTTTGCAATTTTGATCTATCTTATCTTTTGCAATATTCTCTACAACGGGTTATCCTTAAAAAGCATCTGCCAGTTGCATTTACTATAAAATATTGTAGCTGATCTGCTGTTCTTATACTGAAAGATGTGCAATTACAGAGTGTCATTTATAGCTATGCCATTCACTTTTAAAGCACTAAAATGCTGAGAGCTTGATTATCTAGGGCAGGGGTCCCCAACCCCTGGTCCCTGGACCGGTACTGGGCCGCGGCATGCCAACAACCGGTCCGCACAAACAAGCAAAGCCTCATCCATGGGATGCAGGCAGCACATAAAACCACGCACTCTCCGGTCCATGGAAAAACCTTTCTCCACGGAACCGGTCCCTGGTGCCGAAAAGGTTGGGGACCTTTGATCTAAGGAGCACCTTTCCTATTTCCAATGTATCAGACAGAAGAGTTTTACAGAAGAGGCTTTTCTGTGTCTATCTGTACAGGAAGGAATGGTTTGGATTTGAGTTATTTTATTTTATTTATGTAAAAAAGACGTTGAGACTCTAGAAAGAGCACAGAGAAGAGCAACAAAGATGATTAGGGGACTGGAGGTTAAAACATATAAGGAACGGTTGCTGGAATTGCATATGTCTAGTTTAATGAAGACAAGGACGAGGGGGGACATGATAGCAGTGTTCCAATATCTCAGAGGTTGCCACAAAGAAGAGGGAGTCAAGCTATTCTCCAAGGCACCTGAGGGCAGGACAAGAAGCAACGGATGGAAACTAATCAAGGAGAGAAGCAACCTAGAACTAAGGAGAAACTTCCTGACAGAACAATTAACCAGTGGAACAACCTGCCTCCAGAAGCGGTGAATGTTCCAACACTGGAAGTTTTTAAGAAGAGACTGGACAGCCATTTGTCTGAAATGGTATAGGGTTTCCTGCCTGAGCAGGGGGTTGGACTAGATGACCTCCAAGGTCCCTTCCAACTTTATTATTATTATTTATTGAATTTTATTGTTATTTTTTCTTTGAGAACTTAGTTAACTGAGTAGAAATATGAAATATAAGCCAAATGAATAAATAGCTTTTTAGAGAAACAGCCAATACACACTGCACAGGAAAGACAAACCTACCAACTCTTCGTAAGTCCTGTTATCTGCAATAGGAAAAGTAGTTTCGCCTCCTCCCGTCACATTATTTAGGTAGAACAGTACTGTCACGTAGCTGTAAGAAAGAGAACAATACTTGCTATCCTCAAAGCAACACACAATCCCTGTTACAAGGTAGCCAGGAAACCCATTCTGTCTTCAGTTTCTAGGCTTACCGGCAAGATGTCTCAAACGGAGCGCTTTCGTTGGCAATCAGTTTGGTGTGACTACAGGCAGTTTCAGGAAACACTGGCCCACTATCCATATGAGCATGGTAATGTCCTCCCTGGTCATAGCGGACGACCTGCATCGGTTCGCTGTGCTCCACAATCTCTGGCGACAGATGGGTTAAGTTAATTACCCTGAAGATAGACAAGCAGAGAGGCAGGCTGATGGAAAGAAAGTGTGAACAGGTGCCCACAAATATTCCCATTCAAGCCACTCAGATTTCCTTAGCCAGTATCAGACCATCAAGATTACTTCGAGCATTTGTAAAGGGCTTCTTAATAATTACTCAAAAAGGGTCATACTGATGGAGGCAGAGTTGTTTCAAAAAACATTCTGTTCACAATGCTGGCCCTGCTCATCTGCATCCGTTCCCATACAAAAAAAAAGGAGTGTACAAAAAATCTTGCTTAAGACACAAATGGAACATAGAAACCCATGAAGAAATAAGGAAGGATTTAAACTAGTGATGGCGAACCTTTTAGAGACCGAGTGCCCAAACTGCAACCCAAAACCCACTTATTTATCGCCGGGTGCCAGGTGGGCTTGGCCCACTGGGTGGGCGTGGCTGTGGTCATGGCAGACTAGGTGGGTGTGGCCAAGGTGGGCGTGATCACCTCGATGTTGCTCATGGAGACACCTGTGGGGGCCGGGCAGTGTTGGGGGAGATCCAGGGGGTCTCTGGCAGGTGGGGCGGTAGGCAGGAGGTTCATCCTGCAGGATGAGGCGAGGCAAGGCGAGATAGGGCGGGGGTGCCATTGTCACAGGGCAAGGCGAGGCAGGGGCCAGGGCGGCTGCTGCCTGACACCATTGGACCCCGCACACAGAGGCCAGCGAGCGCATGGGTACTGGGATGCATCCGGCCACGTGGGACCTCAGCGAGTTAGCAGGTGGCTGGTTGAAGAGGGACGGTTGCCATCTGTGGGGCATGGCAGGTGTGCCCACAGAGAGGGCTCTGAGTGCCGCCTCTGGCACCCGTGCCATAGGTTCGCCACCACTGATTTAAACTATTCAGAAAGAATCATGGAAAAAAATAACACAGAGGGAGATCTATTCGTGTTGCACACTGGCTAAATTTCCCCCCGTAAACATGCTTAACACCATCCAGCCATTCTGTAAGAGTGGTAAGACAGTCTGAAACAAAGAGGATCTGCAGTAGGGCTATAGCAAGAACATTTTCTGACAAAGTGATTCTGATTCACCTCCCAATTGTTATTTTTAAGTAAGAGCAAATCATGCTGAACATATGCAGGTTTTTCTGGCTTGGCATTTTAAGATTTTGTTGCACTTTTTCCATATGATGCTGGTGGGGGAAATCAGGAACCCAAGGAAGATGTGAGTCAGTGATAGTTAAATTTGTTTTTAAATATTTTTTTACATGTACCTTCAAAAGAGCAACGTATAAACCAGGAATTTCAAATGCTGGCTTGTAGGCTGCATGCCCCCGCTGAATTATTTTATGTGGCCTGTGATAAAAAAATTAAGGCAGAGCCTGCCCTGCCCTGTTGTCTTGTCTTGTTCAAGGACACTGCACTTTCTGTGATGGCCCTGAACGGATGCAGAAGGATCACTGCTGGTGACAGCACCATTTGTCATCATGCCAGGGTGTGCACAGAACAACAAAACAGTATGATAAGGGAGAATAGATAGGTTGGACATTACAGCCACACATAGAATCCATTTGAGATGAGCAGCTATACAAGTCTGATCAATCAATCAGTAATATAATAATGCTGACTTAGAGTAGGAAACGTATTTTGGCTTTTATTAACTTTCAATAAAGTCAAGTATTTTTATATTATTATAAATTATTGTTAGGTTTTGTATTAATTTAGTCATACATTTTTATTAACATTAATATTTAATATATGTTGCATTTTTGCATATGCATAAGTGCGCCACACCACTTTCCACATTTTATATTATGTGGTCTAATATTCATTTGAGTTTGAGACACCTGGGGTAAAGATGTTGGATTTAAATGACAATATCAAAATAATCTAAAACTCATTTTACTCAAGAATTAATAAAACTGAGCAAAAGAGCTGTAAACACTAATCGATCTCTTTCTCTGTTTCACCTGAAGAAGTATGGGTCACTCTTTCCAAAACTTTTTTTTTTCTAACTCAAATATTCAAAACAAAGATAAAGGAAAATGTACATTTTAAGTAGTAACATCTATTAGGAAAATTCTGTTTATAAACATAGTGACCAGTTTTAATTAAAACCTGTCCTTTTGAAATCCTACCCTCTATGCTGTTGCCTGAAGTTTTCAGCAAATACAATTTCTCACATTTTACCGTATTTTCCCGTGTATAAGACGCTATTTTTTCCTGTAAACACCCTGTTCAAAAATCAGGCGCGTCTTATACAAGTGCAGCATCTTATACACGGAAAAATAATGGTAACCTCCGCAGCCCAGGGCATGCCTGTGTGGGTTGCCATGCTGCCTGGTGTGCAGGTGTCAAGCCCCTGTGGGCTTGCCACTAACAGGAAGGGGGAGGGGGCAAGATCGTCGGCCGGCCGAACTTCCGGATTTGCGGGCTCAGCTGTTCGGCGCTCCGCCGAACAGCTGATCGGCGTGGAGAAAGTCGCATGCCAGAGTGTCTTATACAAGGGTGCATCTTATAGACGGAAAAATACGGTATATATCACTAACCAACAAAATGCCATTTAGATTTTTAGTGCTTTGCAAAGTAGCTGCATTAAGTGCACTGGTTTATGCCTTTTGGCAAAACCGACCAGCAAGCCAACAGCAAGGCTAATTGGTAAAAATTGCTGAGTGAGATAAATTTACCTTTGCCGTATGGAGCGCATGATCTGATGTGCCCCCTCACCTTGGTACAGCCATGTATGTTGGCTGTTCCTCACCAGATCGCTCATTTTCACTTTTCGGCTACCCATGTACTTGTGAAAGTCTCGAATGTTCAATTGTTTAAATTCTTCCAAACTCAGAACACCTGGGTAAAATGAAGGAAAAGAACACATGTGCCCATGTCAGGCCAGAAACTGATCAGTGTAAACATGTAAACTGCCTCCAGAAGCGGTGAATGCTCCAACACTGGAAGTTTTTAAGAAGAGGCTGGACAGCCATTTGTCTGAAATGGTATAGGGTTTCCTGCCTGAGCAGGGGGTTGGACTAGATGACCTCCAAGGTCCCTTCCAACTTTATTATTATTATTATGATGTCAGGAAGTATGTCGCATCAGAACCACAGGAACCAACCTTTTCTGATGATCCCTATGAGATTTACTTTAACTGGGCAACTCTAACATACATGGAGGGGAAGGGCTATTGAATAGTAGGAATGTTTATCTATATAAAATTAATAAAAGGCACAGTATTAGCAAACAAAAAGCCGTAGGGGTGGGAGAGCAGAAATTAAAAGAAGAGAATGCAAGTAAAAATCCAAAATTTGAAGTTAAAATATCACAGAGAAGAATGATTCTCTGGCTTTTAAACAGGTGTCAGTACCTAAAGTAAAAGGTATCATTTGGGGTAGAAGTAAGGTAAGGTAAGGTAAGATAACCTTTATTGTCATTTGTTTACTGTGGGCACCTTGGCACACATTAAAAATGAAATTTAGTTGCTTCCTCTCAAAAGTGTACAGATACATAACACACATTTAAACATGCTACATACAACATATGTATAAACCTTCACCCTTACATATAAATAACATATAAATATTAATCACTGACCATCTTGACTACAGTACAGAGCGGAAAGAGGAAGCTTTAGAGTTCACAAGGTTAATACTGTATGGAACCAAACTATGACTGAATCTGGATGTTCTGCTTCGGATACCACATAGCAGTGCTTAAAATGTAAAGTTGGTGTTTGCCACTGTCTGCTTGGTCATAAAATTAAATGTAAGTTGCTTTATATTCACTGAAGTACTTGTGGATTGTTACAACTTTGCCTGTTTTTGTTAACCCATGATTTGACCCTAATATTAATACTAAACTGTGATATGACTATATTTGTTCCAATCTAATGTGACAGAATAATAGGGAAGGGAACAATGCTACCCAGTGCATTAAAAAGCATTCTGTCTTACCATTGCCATCTGGGTCTGCTTTGACTGCGGCATACATCTCCCGGAGGCTCTCAGGTGTCATCCACCTACCATTTCCCAGGCGGGTATGTGTCAGCACCTGCAATTGGAACACAGTGCAGACAGATGACCTTACCGTTAAAGACGAGTTACGTATATAATCAAGAAGCACTAGTAGAATCCACTAATTCAAAAATTAACTGGTAAATGCTATTAACAGATAGTCGATGAAGCACCCAGGAAGCACCCATATTTCTGGTTGAACTGGATCCCAGCATATACAAAGGGCCACCAGTTTTTTAGACAGGAACAAAATTTCCTCTAGTTATTTGTTTTATTTGGAGATTCGTCCTCATATATGTGTCGATGATGCAACATGCAGAATTGTACCAGGATGTTAAAACACAATAGTTAAGGTCTGATAATTCAAAATGTTTAATATTCACACAGTATGACTTCATTCAGATATAAGAGTAACTCATTATTTTCCATTACAGATGCAAGCCGCAGGATCTTACACTTCCCCATCTCCTTTTTTTTTGTCCTCTATTGGCATAGCCACAAAAGCAAAACTGGAAATTATGCCTCTATTTTTTAACTAACCACAGTTTCTCCTTACATTCAGACTAGGAAGTGATTGGTTTATCCAAATAAAAGGGAGAATGTATCGCATATTGAAGGTGGCTTGTTAGAACAAACAGTAGTTAAAATAACATGCAGTTTATCCAAGTTCAAATGTAATTACAAACTTTTACAAATACATTTAATTTTCTCGTCGTAACAGTGCAGGGGTATGAGCCAGCCCGAGGCCCTCAGTCCTTTTCTTACAGGACTTGACTCAGGGTTATACCTGAATGAGGTTGATATTTCCCAGTTAATAGCCAATCATTCCATTCTGAATACCTCCTTAAGTTGCAGTTGTCCATCCTGGTTGTGATCTAGCAGATTAAAGATATCCATCTGGCTGATGTCTATCATTTCCATAGCTTCTTCGTAATCTTCTGTGGGCAAAATCTGGCTTTTCTGTAGGCCTTTCAGCTGAGCCAAATGTATAATTAATTTACATTCATCTTCACTCAGGAAATCTGGGATTTCTAACATGGAAGAAAAGCAGAAGAAAATGATTTTCCCATCCAAAGGTGAACATTCAAAAATCCAAAGCTACTTAAATGCCAGCATTGATGTTTTAAGATGATTTATGAAGGCAGGAAATAGTTGGGTCCAAATATTCCACAGGTATGAGGCAAGGAACTAATATCTCGGTACACATCCCAAAGTTTCCAATCCTAAAAAAAGGGTATTTTGCCTAAATATCTGTGAACAAATCAGAAAAACAGATCACACTAAGGCTAAGCCATAAACTATGATTGATGATGCAAGTTTAGGCTCAGCCTTTCATTTGAGCCAGCAGAGCTCAGAAACTGTTACCTGCTTCACAAGAAATAAAAACAGCAAAGAGTACAATTGAAGAAAACACACTTCTCTTAGAGGACCATTGTCCTTAACTCTCCTGCCATCTATTGATTAAATAAATTTGTACTGAGGAAAACAACAAGCAATCTACTGTTAAGTTTTAAAAGGCTTTCACTGAACTGCACTGAGAGGGCAATGTTTTCAATAAAGACCAGGGATAAAACTCAGAAGTGAATTTCATGCCAAAATAAGATGCATACCACTATCCACAATTAATTTTCTGTTTCATGCTTAAAATAGAAATCTTGCAAATTACATCCTGTAAGCAAATGAAACTTCCAAGTTTACACCCAAACTCTGCTAACTAGTTCACAAAGCTCTGGCAATCAAAACTCCAACGCTTGATCCAGCTAAACAAATGTCTCTGAATTAATATTGTTTTTCCCCTAAACAAAGAGGGAGGAAAAACCGTGGTTTTAAAAATGATTAGGCAGGCAAACAACACAATGACTCAATCAGAACTCTAACATATTCAGGTGGGCATCATTCAAGATAATTTGACTGCCCTCATTTCAACACTTGTTAAGTCTAGGCCAGGGGTAGGCAACCTTGGCTCTTTTATGACTCATGGACTTCAACTCCCAGAATTCCTGAGCCAGCATGGTCTAGGCCAGGGGTAGGCAACCTTGGCTCTTTGATGACTTGTGGACTTCAACTCCCAGAATTTCTGAATCAGCATAGCTGGTTCTGGAATTCTGGGTATTGAAGTCCACAAGTCATCAAAGAGCCAAGGTTGCCTACCCCTGGTCTAGGCCTACCTATATAGCAAGATTGCCAATAATCTCCACCCGGAAATCATCTAGAATTGCCTAAAGGAAAGCAGAATTCATTTCACTTTATTTCACTGAGGAGTACATTCAAGGAATCAACGAAAACTGCATATCTCCAACATCTGAGCAGATACCAACAAGTTTTCACTTGACTGGCAGGGTCTAGGACAGCGGTAGGCAACCTTGGCTCTTTTATGACTTGTGGACTTCAACTCCCAGAATTCCTGAGCCAGTCATGCTGGCTCAGGAATTCTGGGAGTTGAAGTCCACAAGTCATAAAAGAGCCAAGGTTGCCTACCCTAGTCTAGGAGGAGGGCCTTCTTTACCAATGTCCCTGCACTGTGGAACACCCTGCCCTCAGAGGTGAGGAAAGCCTCCAGTCTTTTGTCCTTCCACAAAAGTGTCAAAACGTGGCTGTGGGGCCAACATGGGGGTCACAGAGGTTCACACAACCATGGGGCTGGGTGGCTCCATGAGAAAACCCCCGCCTGCATTAACAACTGCTAACGTTCCCTCTTGGAATTCTTTACCTTTTGTAATTTTATAATATTCTTTTTATAATTTTAAAACTTTTTAATCTTAAATTAATTCTGATTTTAATGATAGTTTTATTGATTATATTGTACACCGCTCAGAGCCCTTCTCTGAGGGAGATGGGCAGTTAAGAAATACGAAATTTACATTAAAAAATATTCACGGGTTATTTGCAAATTTGGGACATTCTGGGAGGTTTTGCACACTACTGAGAATCTCTTCCAGATTCCTAAACTGCTCAATCATGAAATCAGAACTGAAATCTACAAACTGTTTGTGGGGTGATGGAAATATGACAAACGTTGGGCCCAAACTGCTTAGTAGGAACCACTTAATGACTCTCTATTTCCTTGGCATTGTCTACTTCTCAAGCTTCTACCTTTAATTAGTTTTCTTTTGCTCAAATATTATTTTGTATTTTACATGAACAGACTCAAATACTGTACCTAAAAGGAAATCTTTCTAAAATTCACAAATTATAAATATTGTGCATTTAGAAACTAATGCTAACAGTGTGCATGTGCTTTAAAAAGTTATTTTAAAATAAACAAGAACGCTTAGTTTCTCACTATATTTTCCACTTTAATAAACCTAAGGGAATGAATTTAGCAATATGTAGAGATGTTAAAATAAGTGGAGGAACAAATAAAGGCAACGCCATCAGTTAACTTATTCAAGAAGATGTGGCTGATGCCTTCTGGGAAAAAAACCTGCAGATTTTCAAGGTAGCATAAAACTGTAGTGAGGGAAGACTTTAATTACTCAGCTGAAGTTGGGAAAACTTGTGGTTGATTACCTAAATGGACCCCTTCCATTATATGATTTATTTATGTTATAGTACAGTGGTGGCGAACCTATGGCACGGGTGCCAGAGGCGGCACTCAGAGCCCTCTCTGTGGGCACGTGCGCCGTCGCCCCAGTCCTAGGCCTTCAGCTGGGTTTTATAAAACCTTTTCGCTTTAGGCCTCCGCCGCCGTGTGCAAAAAAAAAAAAGGTTCAATCAGTCGATTTCAACTTCTCGTGGGAAAAAAAAAGATCTTGCAAAGTTGGAATTGATTGATTGAACTTTTTAGTCCCACCCAGTCTGCCGTTACCACTGCAGCCACGCCCAGCCAATTGGCCACGCCCAGCCAATTGGCCACGCCCAGCCAATGGGCCACACCCAGCCAATGGGCCACACCCACCCAGCACTCGACGATGCATAAGTGGGTTTTGGGTTGCAGTTTGGGCACTCAGTCTCTAAAAGGTTCGCCATCACTGTTATAGTATCTCTGTGCCAATGTAAAGTAATGAGAGCTTTTGGGTATTAAAAGACACCATAATTCTCTAGTGAGGAAGTAACCTTAGACAAGATTAGGGAAACATGTTTTAGTAATCTTTGGAGAAGAATTTTAAAAAATAAGATTTTAATATGTTTTTAAGTGTGTAAGCGAGATGCAAGGTTGCACAGGACAATGTTTAATTTCTATTAAACTATCTATGGAACTCTGAGGAGGAAAACATACCAATTGTACAGTTTCTTCAAAATATCTAGGCCAGGGGTAGGCAACCCTGATTCTTTTATGACCCAGAATACCTGAGAGCCAGCATTGCCCATGAGTCATAAAAGAGCCAAGGTTGCCTACCCCTGATCTAGGCCCTATGTGTATGGGAGAAAGAAGAAAGGAATATGTCAAGCCCTTATGGCAGCACACAATCTAGAAAGCAATTTTCTCAAAAATTCAGAGTACATATTGCAAGAAACAAGGGGATAAGTTGCAGAATCTTGGAAACTGGCTCTACGTTATTATCTTAGCCCTTGGTTACCAGTGAGTATGTTGAAGCAGGGCCTCTCTGTGGCATTTAATCTTTTTTTTTTTTAATGGAGGATGCAAATCACAAAATACTACAAAATATCAGTTTGTTGTTTTTTGCAGTAATTTCCAAAATATTCTCAGGATCAAAGAATTCTACCATAAGATATAAATAATGGTAAAATTAAATTTGTTCACTAGGAAGAGAAAGAGAAAGGTAATCTAACTGCATTCAAAGGTGCTTTTAGTATATTCCTATTGGCTATTAGAAGTTATATTTGCCATCAGCTCCATCTAGGTCACGGGTGTCAAACTCGCCGCGTCACGTGACATGTCACAACATATCGTGACTTTTTTCGCATTGCCGGAGCTGGGGTGGGTGCGGCCTCCGCATGATGCAACCGGTCCACGGGCCGGCAGTTTGACAGCCCTGATCTAGGTTATATCCCTTTCAGTTCTTTTAATAAAACCATTCGTGAGGTACCATTTTAGACTCAATAAAACAATGATCTACAATTGTTCTAACTCAATCAGAACTCAACAAAAGTGGATCTTTTTTTCTTTCATTTCTTTCTTATTAATGATAGGGAATAAGAACGATGTGTATGTAAGAAAAGGTTGGCAATTGCTCCTAACCTTCTCTTACACATAAAGTTAACAGGCTACAGAAAACAGAGGCCTTGTCTCTGTCTTCAGAGATTTGATGGAAAAACCTGGCAGGTGACATTTGAAACACAAGCTGGAAATTGCTGCAGTACCAAGAGGCTGGGGAATATAAACATACATACATGTTTTTTACATATAAAGTGATTGACAGCTTTAGTTACTTTGAAGACCACAACTGACTCTCTATGACCAAGAGAAACAAAAGATAACCATGTGCTGGTTTTACCAAGGGCAAGCAGTTTATAAATATGCTAGACCGAAAGAAAGATTGCTCCTATAATAATATACCTAGAACTTATACATTTTTAAATAGCCTCTATTTCTTACCAAAAAGAAGTGGTTTCAAGCTGAGAGTTTTCATAACATGGATTTTGTTAGGAACCAGTTGCAACTTCTGTTTATGGCCCACCTTTAAAAGATAATAAAGTAATGAATTAACTGGTTTAATCCTATATGTAGAATTATGTCACACACATGTTAAAAGAGTTATGGTTGTGATTTGGTCAAAAACTTTCACCTATGTATCAGCAAACTCTAAGGTTTCCAGACAGGATACAGTGATGATGTTGAGCAGTAGCATGTTTAATTAAACTATAAAAGGATGCACAAACACCGGCATGCCTAAAAATAAGCATAAATTTAAACTCTTTTCACTGGATAAAATATTTGATAAAATATTACTGATGTAAAAGTTTGTTAAGCATTGCCAGGAATAAAGATGGAAATGAAATAAACAATATATATTTTTATTGATTTAGTTTGCTCATGGAGACAACATGCTTTCCATGCTGATTAAGACAGCATGTTGAAACATTTGCAAAGAAACTTTGGAGAATGTTGGAATAGTTAGTGGAGTTGTTCATGGCAGCTTATAAAACAAACATAATGCTTCTTTTTTAGCCACTAGGAAAACAAGTTTAGATTTATAATTATCTAATGTTATTTTGTAGCAGAGTGCCAATACATAGCATTCTGCATTTCCATGACTGGCTCTACGTTATTATCTTAGCCCTTGGTTATCAGTGAGTATGTTGAAGCAGGGCCTCTCTGTGGCATTTAATCTTTTTTTTTTTTAATGGAGGATGCAAATCACAAAATACTACAAAATATCAGTTTGTTGTTTTTTGCAGTAATTTCCAAAATATTATCAGGATCAAAGAATTCTACCATAAGATATAAATAATGGCCAAATTAAATGTGTTCATTAGGAAGAGAAAGGTAATCTAACTGCATTCAGAATACCATTTTCAAAAACATATTTAACTGTCTGAAGGCTTTCTAACTTATTTCCTGTACAAGTATAGTAGCTGCATTTCTTTTAAAGTAGACATAAGTAATGGCAACACTTAAAAATCCATCATTTGTCCGAAATGGTATACGGTTTCCTGCCTGAGCAGAGGGTTGGGCTAGATGACCTCCAAGGTCCCTTCCAACTTTATTTTTATTTTTATTTTTATTTTTATTATTATTATTATCATCATCATCATCATCATCATCATCATCATCATCATCATCATCATCAATCATCATCTAGGAAAATTCATTACAGATAGGAAACCTCAAGTATTAGAGAGATGAGTTCTACAAAGATAATAGTAATAATAACCCCTGCCTATGGAAGTCCGTCAGGCTTCCACTCTTTTAGCCTTCCATAAGGCTTTAAAGATCTGGCTTTCCCCCCAGCATTCGGAGAAGACTAGATTGGACATGAGAACCGATTTGGCACCGGGTTTGTGTTGTTTTTAATGTTTTATCAGGTTGCATTTTTAGCTTTAATATGATTTTATACGCCCTTTAATTTTTAATCAGGAAACCCAGAGTTGTTTGAAAGACTATATGTTGCAAACAACTAAATAAACGAATAGCTGGATGTAAATGCCAAATACAGTCTAAACATGTAGCTGACTCTGCAACTAGCCATAATGATAATTTATCCTGTGACAATACCTTTAACACCATCAAATTACATTTCCCAATCCAGATCCTTGGGAAGGACTTGATAGGTAATAAAAAATGCCAAATTCAGTCTAAACATCTGGCTGATTGATAAATGATAATTTATTAAATTTATATGCCATCCAACTCCCAGCAATTCAGGCAATTGAGATGAAAGAAATGCTTCAATTCAGAACATTTACAGTCAAGAGACACTCCATTATTTATTTTGATCAAGATCAGCACAACTCCAGAATAGAAACTGATCTAAGATTATAGTAAGAAAAAGCCAATAATGCCAGCATTCACCCACTCTAATCATGATAAATAAACTCAACTCACAGAATACTATAAATTTACTCTTCCAGCATTTACATTCACACTGGAAAAAGTTAAAGTAGAATGAAAAATGAGAAAAAACACAGATTCCCCTTTAAATAGAAACTATATATCATGAGCTGTAGGAAATACAGGGGTTGAACATTTCGTACCATGTTTTCCACCTATGCATACCAGAGAAGGTAGGAATTATTGGAATGATTATACTTCTAATGCTGAAGTCTTCTAAAGGTCTATCCACAAGAAAGATAATAATAATAATAATAATAATAATAATAATAATAATAATAATAATAATAATAATAATAATAATAATAATAATAATAATAATAATAATAATAATAATAATAAAAAGTTGGAAGGGACCTTGGAGGTCATCTAGTCCAACCCCCTGCTCAGGCAGGAAACCCTATACCATTTCAGACAAATGGCTGTCCAGTCTCTTCTTAAAAACTTCCAGTGTTGGAGCATTCACAGCTTCTGGAGGCAGGTTGTTCCACTGGTTAATTGTTCTAACTGTCAGGAAGTTCTAGGTTGCTTCTCTCCTTGTTTAGTTTCCATCCGTTGCTTCTTCTCCTGCCTTCCGGCGCCTTGGAGAATAGCTTGACTCCCTCTTCTCTGTGGCAGCCCCTGAGATATTGGAACTCTGCTATCATGTCACCCCTTGTCCTTCTCTTCGTTAAACTAGACATACCCAATTCCAGCAAGCGTTCCTTATATGTTTTAGCCTCCAGTCCTCTAATCATCTTTGCTGTTCTTCTCTGTACTCTTTCTAGAGTTTCAACATCTTTTTTACATCATGGTAAAAAGATTCATTGAACTGAATGGGAATTTAGTTTCAGATAAATGCACAAATAGCAAACATTTAGCTAGTAGCCCTTAAAAAGGTAGCAAGGAAACAGTCCACCTTTTTTCTTAATGAAATCTGCAGTTGTACAAAGAACAAAATAAGCATCTAAAAGAATTTAAATAGTTTTATTCAGCATCTATTTCTGAAAGTCCAGGTTACCTTATATGTTAATCTTACTGTTTTCTTAACACAAAAGATAAGGCAGCTATCCAGATTGGGATGGTGAGTTGAGAGAATGTGCATACACTTATAGAAGATAATGTAACTCCTCACTCCATTTTTTCAACTGAAATTGAAATTCCTCACCACCACTGATAAAGGGAGATGTTAAAAAATCTGAAAAACTGATTTGGGGGGGGGGGGAAAGGATGTCAAGCATCCTTTTTAAAATAAGGATTACAGGTAGTCCTCAACTTACGACCAAAACTGAGCCCAAAATTTCTGTTAAGTGAGACATTTGTGAAGTGAATTTTGCCCCATTTTACGACCTTCCTTGCCACAGTTGTTAAGTGAATCACCACAGTTGTTACATTAGTAACACGGTTGTTAAACGAATCTGACTGGCCCATTGACTTTGCTTTTCCAAAGGTCGCAAAAGGTGATCACATGACCCCAGGACACTGCAACGGTCATAAATACGAGTCCGATGCCTCTGAATTTTGATCCTGTGACCACAGGATGCCACGGCAGTCATAAGTATGAAAAACTGCCACGAGTCACATTTTTCAACGCTGTGGTAACTTTGAACGGTCACTAAACGAACTGTCGTAAGTCGAGGATTACCTGTATATTAGGCATAATATTAGGATCAAAATGTGAGATGGCAAATCGATGACTACAGGAAATATCCGAGGAGGCTTTCTTCAAAGGGACACCTTTCATAGGCGATAGTTTTAAGACTGCCAGCTTCTCCCACCGGTGTGACTGGGGACCAGGATGGCCGGGGATGGAGGGATACAGGGGTTCAAAGATAAGCGGCGGACGTCACCTGATGGAGGAGAGCGGGGACTCAGCCCTGCCCTCAAGGCTGCTGCTTCGGTGCAGACGCCTTACCAGAGAGGCCAGAGGAGACAGGGCTGCTCCGAGGTGGGGGACCGGCTTCTCCCCGCTTTTTAAAACTTTCATTTCGAGCAAAAACCGAGTTCCTGAAAAAGCAGCCCCGATTCCCTCCCCCCCCCCCTTCGTCGCCCGCGGAAAAGCGCTTGCCTTAATGCCCTGCAGGCGAGGCAGAGCCTGAGGGTCCAAGTTGCCTGAAGAAACGGGCAGTACGGGCGCCTCCTGGACGGGGCCAGGAGGCTCTTTTCTCGGCTCCGGGTCCCCGGGATCGTCGGAGCTGATGTGCACGAAAAGCAGCAAGCCCAGCACGTTGATCACGTAGAGATGCGCGAACACCATCAGCACGACGAAGTAGGGTCGGGAGCAGACGGCCCGTCGCCCGACGGGAAGGCCTGGCAGGAGCGGCCCGTCGTCCGGCTCGGCTGTCGCCGCGGCCACCGCTGCCCCCGCCGCCGCAGCCATCCTAGGCCAGGCTCGGTGAAGCGTTACCACGGCAACCGCGCGTGAGCGCGGCTGGGAAACTCTCCTCCGAACGTCACGCTACAGCATGAAGTCACCACGCACGAAGCGAGCGCGGCTGCGGCCCTCTGGTCCAACGAGCCGAGATTGAATGAGATGTGGTCCAAGCCGCAGTACAAGACGAACTCTAACAGGGAGGCGTCATGCCTTGGAGGCTGAGATTTTATCTCCCTAGAAGAGCTATTTTAGCGCCGATAACTCGACAGTCGCGCTCATTCCCTCATTGCCCGTAACGTAGGAAGCCATTTTTTAATAGGGCGTCATCGGTTTCATGCTCTGAATCTGAAACCATTTTTAGTAAGGGCAAAACGCCTCTTGCGTTAGCTTTGCCTTTCTGAAGCAAACTTGCTGGGGGGCTTAACCTAATCTCTAGCGTGCTTTTGAAGAGTTTGTTCATCACAAAATATCAGAACGATAGGTTTAAGACTCAGTCTGTGCGCTTACAGTATCTGGGCTGGCAGAATCTTTAAAAGTTACCGCCGTTTACGTCTGATTTCTTCTTTTGGCCATCTTGCTAACTACCATGCTATTGACTGCAAAATTTATTAGATTTTTATCCTGCCTTTATTGCTGTATAAATAACTCTAGGAGTTAATACAGGTAATCCTCAACAATCACAATTGAGCCCCAAATTTCTGTTATTGAGACAGTTGGAGTTTTGCCCCATTTTACAACCTTTCTTGCCACAGTTAAGTGCTAAGTGAATCTGGTGTCCCCATTGACTTTTGTCAGGTTGCAAAAATTGCCTTCCTCATTTTCCCCAGAACTACCCCCTGTATGGTGAATTGGGCTGAGAAAGTGAGTGGCCCAAAGTCACCCAGCTGGTTTCATGCCTAATTTCACATTTAAACCCTGCTTATATATGATCTTTTACCAAAAATGGGGAAAAGGTTGGAAAGGTAAAAGACTAGCTTCCCCAGGGACAGTATGGGCCACTCTTTCCCAGGGCAAGAATGTGCAATATCATGGTTTACAGCTAACTAGGAAGTCTTATCTTCTGGCTGATCAGCTTTCTAATCTGTACCAGCACAAGTGATCTATCCATTCACCTGTGCTTCATTTGGTTGTGGGCAGCTCCCTCACCCCTGCTCCAATTGGCTAAAGTGCATTATGGCAGGAACATCTCTTCCTCTCCAATTTTTAAGTAAGTTCAACAGGACTGATGAAAATCTGGCCTCCTTTTAAAACAAATTTGGTAATGGACCAGTGAAATGATAGGCCTTTCTTAAATCAAATAAAGTTGGCAGTTCTGCTACTTTCCCCTCTTAGCCAAAGTGAGAACATGGAAATATTTTCTTTTCACAGCCTTACTGATGTAAATCAGCTGAGGGGCTAATACAAAAAGTCTTAACAGTAGAAATCGTAAGTCAGTGGTGGCGAACCTGTGGCATGGGTGCCAGAGGCGGCACTCAGAGCCCTCTCTGGGCACGCGCACCGTCGCCCCAGTCCTAGGCCTTCAGCTGGGTTTTATAAAACCTTTTCGCTTTAGGCCTCCGCCGCCGTGTGCAAAAAAAAAAAGTTTCAATCAGTCAATTTCAACTTCTCGCAGGAAAAAAAAAAGATCTTGCAAAGTTGGAATTGATTGAACTTTTTAGTCCCACCCAATCTGCCGTTACCACCGCAGCCACGCCCAGCCAATGGGCCACACCCAGCCAATGGGCCACACCCACCCGGCACTCGACGATGCATAAGTGGGTTTTGGGTTGCAGTTTGGGCACTCAAGTCTCTAAAAGGTTCGCCATCACTGCCCTAAGTCTTCAAAAGTCCTGGTCAAAGGAAAGCAATTGATACTTGCTTTCCAAGTCTGGGTAGGAAGGGTGGAGAAGGGGAGTAACCAGTGTGTGATAAATGGATCTGACCAAAACTTCAGTCCATCTCCATGACCAAAGCAGAAGAATAGACCGGACCCAAGGGCTAAACTGGCTAAAGATTTACTTTACCCCCAAAGTTATGGTCCTGCAACTTTTGTTTGGAGGCAAGGTACCTGCAACCCAGTAGTAACTGGGAATATTAAGACCAATAGCCCTGGATAGACCTGACCTCTGTATACATTTATCCCTTTAAAACTATCTAATTAGTCATAATCTCCACATCTCATGGCAATGAATTCCAGAGTTTGGTGTGCTATGTGAAGAAATAATGTAATTTTGTCTGTTCCAAATCTCCTTTCAATGAATTCCACTGATGATCCTCAATTCCAGTGTTTTGACAGGGGAAGAAGAATTTTCCTCAATGGATGAATGGCTGCAAAAGTTGGATTTAGCAGAGATGGCTAAATGTGACTGTTTTGATTAAAGAAAAGAATACTATTAATTTTGTTTCTACTTGGAAACCATTTTTGGACTTGGTGCTTGAGGTGGAAAAAAATGAAACATTGATTTTGGGTTTTGTTGATAGCTTTGTTATAAAAACGGCTAGTATGTGTTATGTAAAAGTAAAAAGTTGAGGTTGTATGTTATTACCTTATCAATGCTATTTTTTCTTTCCCCTCCTCTATCCTGCACTTTTTCCTCTTCTCTTTTTCCTCCCCTACTTCCCCATTGTTCTAATTTTTCTTTGTATTTCTGCATTTTATATTTTGATAAACTAATACAAAATAATTACCTGAAAAATAGGGGGAATAAAAACTTCCTGTCCTTTTTTTCCACCTAAAGGAATCTTAAAACTTTTTAGCCTGTTCTCATAGGGAAAATATTCAACCTACTTGAACTCCCCCCCCCCCAATTCTTTTTCCTGCTCTATTAATATCCTTTTTTTCAAACATGGAGATCACATAAATATGAAAACATAGCCAAAGTAAACACCACAGAACACTTAATTAAAATTAGAAATTCACAATTTATTTCAAATAAAACAATTTCAGGAGGGGAAAATTTAAAGGGCTCTTTCTCCTCTGCCCTCTTCCCCTCCTAATGCCGGAAAAGTGTTGGCAGTTTCTCGAGATTGCTTTCCCTCAAATCTCAGTGAGGGACAGAGCAAAGGCAGCCATGATAATGTAGCACTCTGCGTAATAAAAAAAAAAGCTTCCATAGCAGAAGCTACTACCTGAAAATTTGGAACAGTCCAGACTTGAGCGAGCACATAAGTTGTTTTTTTTTTTTTTTTACAAAAAAGTTACTAAAGTGAAGTTGAATTTTGAAAATCAGAAACAAGAATTTAAATGGATCAAGACAGTACAGTAACAAAAAGTCTTGAGTTCTTTCTGTAACATTAGCATGGCATTGTGTGTTAAAAGAAAAATTGTGATTTTTCTGCTACAGAATGAATGTTAGAAGAGTACAAGCATAAAACTGGTTACAGAATCTCTCCCTTATCTGCACAGCCTCTACTGCTTTCTGTATGAAAGCTTTTGATATGTACAGAATTCTACTGGACAGGACAACTGGATACTACCTACATGCTTCAATGTTTACTATTGGGAGGTGGTTATTTGCCTTAGCTTTCTATACTTCTCTTTTAGAAAGGAGGAATTTTAAAAGTAAACCAAACTAAATGAAATAAACATTGCGATCAAGGGTAAGCCAAGTCAACAATCTCAACATGCAGAGTGAAGGATGAAAATAGCTGCCAGGTTGGCTTAGGCTAAGCCTGATGGAACAAGAGGAAGACCAAAACTCCTAGTATAGGATGTTAACCTGCTCTGAGAGAAATGTAGTGCCTACCTCCTGGCTTAGATGTCCCTTAGTTACAGTCCATTCCATCACAAAGTGAAATTTTCTAACAAGGTTTTTTTTATTGTAGGCTCACTTTGAAAAATGCTACAGAATGAAGATAAATATATTTCTAGAGGAAGAACTGTTTTCTGCCAATGACAAAAACTTTTAGATAGCACCCAATCATTGTGCTGTTCTAGAACAGGGAAGATAAGAAAAAGAGGTAGGGAATCTACTGATCTCTAAATTCTGGAATACATCTATTGATTCCAAACTTAGGATCAGCTGTGCGGTAACACCTAATTGTACTTGTCACCCATCAGCTGAGCAGATTCCTCCTCTCTGTGCAGCCATCTCTCCCCAAAACCTGGAGGGCACAGAGGGCCGACACAGAGACCAAAAGGTGAGAATATTCTCCTGAGCAAGCTTCAATATGTTGCATTATGCTATGTGACAATTGTATACTACATCTTAGTACACCATGTGAGATTGGATCTAAGCATCTGAACAATATGCCAAACTTTGGAGACAGAGGAAACTTTGCCACTGCAAGTCGTGATTGTGCTACAGTAAATTCAACCAATTGCCGGTATTTGGCAGCTATAGCAAGTAACCCCACTCTTTTGCATTGGATAACTCTGAACAAGAAACGTGTATGCTTTATCTTAAGTTAATTTCATGAGCAGAACAGCTCAGTCTGAACGTTAAAAGTTTCAAGAGAAAAAGATGCTCACCTCCCTCAAAATCTGAACTTTGTGTAAGCAAGCAAGCAAGATCGGGACAGCATTACTGAGGAAGTTAGGAAGCCAGCAGTTTTCCCTATGAAGATGCCAATAATTTTGTGCAACACTGAACAGAATTAATGCAAACAGATACCTTAGTAAGCAGTGTCTGACACACACACTGAACATTTTGCATTTGATAAAAAGGGTTTGCCTGTTTCTTAAGTTTCAAAGCCCAGCAGTGGTTTTCATGCAGAGAAATTAAAACATTTAAGCCAGAAAAACAAGCATGATCTCTGTTTTTGACAAAGAAATGGATTAAAAGAGCAAACCTGCTGAGGTCATCATACCACATATGCTACCAGGGTCCAGTGGAATGGGCAAAGGGAAAGAGCAAGTGTGAATCTGGGTAAAGTTCACTTTCTCTCTGCTTTCCCAACAAGCTTTTTACTTCTTCCACCCACTGGCTTAATGTGAGGTTAACTGGGAACAGAGAAGTCATATTAGGACTTAGGCTCTAGGAAACAAGCTTATCATTTTCCTTGGGGTGCCTGAGGTAGTAGTGGCAGCAGCAGCAGCTGAATGGAAGATGATGGCTTGGTTGATGACCTCCAAAAGCTAGGACAAAATCTAAAATGCTGATAAAATAACTTTCACCGAAAGGCTAGGAAAAACAGGTGTCATAAGCAGAAAACAATGATTCCTGTAAAGCTTTCTAATCCAAATCCCAAAGGTCACAAGCAATGCACATAGAAAATCTCAGTGCAACATGCTCTTGTAAACATGGATGCAAGGAAATTCTTGTTTCAAGACATCGAATGGAGCAGTTTCCGGAAACCGCAGCTCCATCTTCCATTTCTAGACAGATTATGAGCAGAACCTAATATGTATTTTATATAGCTATTTTTATACATTTTAAAAGCTGGCCTCTAATGTGAACTGTTGACATTAAACACATTTCAAGAGTTAACAAAACTCTGCCAGTAAGCAGCCACCTATGATTCTTAACAGCAATTATGAACTATTTTGGCAGTGGCTTGCTCTCCAAGCTTGTTTCAAATTAGTTTCTGAACGTTTTGTTACCAGACTAGGTAACATCAGCAGGATTTTCTTCTCCTATTTTCCTTAGCTTATATATATTTTGTGTGCCAGTTGGTCATGTGATTGGTTGTTCGTTTGGAGCTATAGTTAAATCCTGAGCAGCTGATTGGTTCTCTTGTCGAATGGTAGTCTCTTATATATTCATATGCTGGATCTAGATCAGTATGTTTATTAATTGCTCCTTTGGTAGAATACCAGGCTTCAATAAAGTCTCGTGTGTGGCGGATGTTGGCATGCCCAATGAAACACCTGAGTTTATTGAAGCCTGGTATTCTATCAAAGGAGCAATTAATAAGCATATTGATCTAGATCAGGGGTGTCAAACTGCCGGCCCGTGGAAGCTGCGCCCACCCCATTGCCGGCAATAGCAAAACCGGCCCGATACGTTGCGCGACGTCATGTAACGTCACGAGTTTGACATGTCTGATCTAGATCCAGCATATGAATATATAAGAAACCAGACCATTCGAACTATCATTCAACAAGAGAACCAATCCGCTGCTCAGGATTTAACGATAGCTACAAACGAACAACCAATCACATGACCAACTGACACACTGGCACACAAGACATTCACAAGCTAAGGAAAATAGGAGGAGAAAATCCTGCTGATGATATTACCTAGTCTGCTAACAAAACATTCAGAAACTAAACTGAAACAAACTTGGAGAGCAAACCACTGCCAAAATCTAAACCCCGAGCCACAAATATTTGGTATTATTTCAAAATTATGAACTATTCCCCATGTTTTTGCTGGTTACTTTTTAGCTAGCAGCGGAACAGTTTCAAAAACAGCGGTGGCTTAAGTTAAGCAGGATCTGACGTATGCTGGTGTGTGTGTGTTTTTTAATCATGAATTTAACTTTCCCTCGATATAATAGGAAAGTCTGATTTTGTTATGGTGGTAGAGGTCAACTCTGATGTATCACCTTCTAGCCATATAAAGAATCAGGCTGTGCAGGACTGAGCTGCACAGATATGCAAGTTATGGCCCAAACATGGCTTGGTCTACTGCCCTAAACAAAACTAATGCTCAATCTTATGCTGCCAAGAAGCCAGGTTATGCTCCCTCAACTCCTCCAAGTATTTTAAATCTGGCAGTAGGTAGCAGTCCAGGGAAACCAAACAAAGCAATAAATCCATGCGGGAGATCAACTTCATGTTGATGGACTGGAACTGTCCCCATGCTGCCTCGAGCTTTGCCCTATTGCTCCAGCTCAGTCAAAGAAGCAGCACCTTTCAACACTTACGCTGTCCTTTGGCAACGGCTGATTCTGCGTGGCCCAAGCCCTGTCCATCTCATGCACTCCCAGGACAAGCAAGCAAGAAAGTGCCCAGAAAAGGGGGAAACAAACCAACAGCTGGACCATTTAATAACCTTCATGGCAAAGTGAGTTTAAAGAAGGGGAAAGAGAGGTAAGCCATTAAAGCTTACAAACTGCTTATTGGAGGAAAAAAAAAAAAGAAACACTCTCCAGTCCCAATTTATTTTTAAAAAGGGCTTTGTGTTATTTTAGAGTTCAATTTGTATCAACCACTGTTGTATCACTGTACAACTGTCAAAAAGTTACAGAAGTAGTTTATAATGATCTAAAACTATTAACAGCCATTCAGGAAGGGGGGAAAAATAAAATAAAACTCCCCTCTAAAACAATCCAAGAGCTGGGGAACAAAACGTCCTAGGAAAAGATGCCAACTGAATTTCAACCTCTACCTGCCAAAAACGAAAAAGCAGAAAACAGAAGAAAAATAGAAGACCAAGGGGTGGTGCTAGCTCGTGTCTGATTTGTAAAGGGAGGGTGCAGTGATGTCCTCAGCCCTGTTTTATGGGAAGGCGGTGGCCAGTTCCTCTGATCGCTTCCCTCGATGCTCGCACTGCCATCTTGCTACTTTGCTCTCAGCTCTGTGCCCTGGTAGCTCCTGCGGTCTTATGTGTCATGGAAATCTTTCAGCAGAGTCCGCCGCCTCTGTTCAGCAATGTGCATCTGATTCTCCAAATCCTGGGTGGGAACAAAAGGAATAAGAAAGGGGTTATTTCTGTAAACTGAAAACCACTTAGAGAGGGCTTTAAAGCAATGTGAAGTGGCCTATGAGTCTTAAGTGCTATTGCTATTGTTTCTATTGGCTGGGAGAAAATTGATCGACACTTAAGAGGAGCTCTAGAAAGGGGAAACAGAAACACTGCTCTTTTACTGAAACAGGAGGTGGCTCCCAAGAGCCGTAACGTATAAAAACATGAAAAACTACCTTCAAACAAGAGCGAGCACGCACTCTCCAAAGAGCCTCCAAAACAGCTCTGTCTGGAGTTTAATTAATTTCATTAATTTCCCCCCAAAAAAGAGGCTGGAAGACTGGGGAGGGGCATAGCAAGACTTCCTTGGAACGGGAAACTGACTATCTTTATTGACTACAAAACAGCACCTCGGAGCTTCTTGTGGTTAATAGTAATGTGATTGTGGTGATAATATTGTGTCAGTTGCAAGCCCCCATCTGGCGTTTGAAGGCTAAGTAATACTACAAAATGAAAATGTAGCTCTCGTTTACAAAAGATTTCCCAGTGTCTTGACTCTCAGTGATTGGTTATGTCTCTATAGAATTTCATGTTGTCATCTGTCACGTCCTTTTTGCAGATGCTATGGATGGAATCTTTTGTAGGGCACAGATTTACTGACTATGATCCTGTTTCCAGTGACACGAGAATTAACCATTCACTGAATTTCTAATGAACTAGTAGTGGCAATGCCAAAAAATGAAGGTATCAACCTAACTGCGTAGAGGGGAAGCTATTTTGTAATATGGGGGTCGATACAAAAAACACTGCCTGTGGGCTACAGATCCCTTCACTTCCCTGACATGGTGGGTCATTAAAAGATATTGCTAACAAGCCCATCCTGCCTGGGCTGGCATCATGTTCCTCATAGGCATATACATACAGGTATTCCTTGACTTACGACCGTTTAATAACAGTTCAAAATTACAATGGCCTCCCCATACTCACACTTAATGACTGTTGCTCACACTATCAGTTGCTACGTAGCTGAATTGGGATCACATGACGGCAGGAGCCATGTGATCTACAACTCAGTTACCTGGCAACTGGCACACCTTTATAATTGGTTGCAGCGTCTTATGATCATGTGATTGCAATTTGCGAGCTCTTCTGCCGATTTCTGGTAAAAAAACACCCATTGGGGAAGCTGGGTTTGCTTAAACCAGGGCTTTTCAACCTGTGGTACACGTACCACTTGTGGTACATTAATGAGTGGCAGGTGGTACGCAGCCCTGCCTAGCCAAGTGTAGTGGGGAAGGGAAAGAGCCAGCACAGGCAAAGACTTACAGTGAGAGAGTCCTCTGGAGCTGCAGATTTTACTTATGAATGGAGCCATTTGGGGAGGCTGCCTTAGCCAGCAGCAGTACTTACATTTTTTTTTCTTCCTTAAGTGCCGGCTGGGCTCCTTACTTTCCTTTCTAGCCAGTAGCTAATTCTTAAAGGGGAAGTGCCTTTTTAACCTATTTCACTCAGCAGCTTGTCTTTTCTGTCTCTGGAGGCCTTTCCTTGTTTGATCAATATATGGAAGAGGGAAAATATGCAGGGGGGGGGGTTCAAATTCTTCCTTCAGAAGGAGATGGGAATGAGAAAAAGGGAGGCAGGGAAGGGAGGGAGGGAAGGAAGTCCCGCCTTAGCAGTTGGCCACCAGCAGCTCTGCCATTGACTTTGCTTGTCAAAAGGTTGCAGAAGGGGATCACATGACCCTGGGACACTGTGACCATCATAAATATGAATCAGTTGCCAAGCATCCAAATATAAATCACATGATCCTGTTGCTGCAATGGTCATAAGTGTGAAAAATGGTCATAAGTCATTTCAGTGCAATTGCAACTTCGGACAGGTTTTTTTTTAGTCACCAAGTTTTTGACACCTTGCTAGGTGGTACTCGAATATTGCCATATCCTAAAAGTGGTACAATCGGTAAAAAGGTTGAAAAGCCCTGGCTTAAACGACCGCATAAAATGCAAAACAGCCCAAATATAACACTGCCTTGCACAACCATCCTTCTGGATCCTAAATGCTCAAAGAAAACAGTTTTCACTAACTTGTGGAAGGCTAGAAGGAAAGTTACTGGGCAGCCCTCAGAAAGCAAGGCGTTTTCAAGGATGAAAGCAGCCCCTGAGACAGAATGCCCATGCCTCTCTGAATTCTTGTAGGGATGATATCCTTAAGTCTCTTCACTATGCATGCATATACAATCTGTCAAATTCTACCTGGAAAAGACAGACTCTAAAATACTCCAGAACCAATTGACTTTAATGGTCAAAAACAACATTTTGAATTGGATCTAGATGCTTCAGCAATCGGTGCAATGCCTCGACAACAGATATAATACTATCTTAGTGACAGTCACTCACCAAAAGCTTGGTTACCATATTTCACCATTTCTTTGCACCAAGTCTGGAAGATGACGCTATAAGTTCTAAGGGATAAGAATTTCATTTCCGGTGACATTCAATTTCTTTTTTTAATTATGAAGATGTTTAGCTTTTGTTTTTAATGATAATGGGTTATATGAGATTATTTCCTATATTCTCAATGTATTTGATGAACTTCAAAATGGTTACGTTACTGTTTCCGGGACCTTTATTTAGTTTCTGAGGGACTTTTTAGGATTGATGAGATTTGGAGATTTAAGAAGAGTTAAATAGATATAAATGTAAAGGTAGGAAACTGAGTGAGCTTATTAGATTAAGTTTATAACATATGTGGTTATTTCTGGTAACTCTTAACAGACTTTTGCTGATTAGGATGGAAGATGAGATTTCATAGACATGTGTATAGAGAATGAGGTGACATGTGGGGTGAAGAATTTATTTTTTCTATTTTAAAGAATGGTGATAAGTTGTGAAAGGTGTTTGTATGTTGGAAATTCTATTTTCCCCCCCACTTTTTTATCTTTTGTAGTCTATTGTTTGTATCTGTATACTCTTAATTTCTAATAAATAATAAAAAAAACACAAAAGGAGCAGTAGTAGTTTCTTTTCCTCCATTACTGATACCAATCTCTCTTGAGACTTCTGAGTAAAAAATGAGCTCACAACTGA
The DNA here is from genome assembly GCA_023970755.1 of Azemiops feae. NCBI lineage: Eukaryota > Metazoa > Chordata > Lepidosauria > Squamata > Viperidae > Azemiops > Azemiops feae. Next base: position 254,779 of record JALGBA010000720.1, on the reverse strand, counting down.
GAAAATGGGTTGAACTAAGTTTATTACTCACCCCTCTGTCGTAACTGTCTGCTCTTTCTACCTTCCATGAGAGATTTTCAATCTCTGCTTCAAGTTGAGCCTGTTGGTATTCAAACTGAAAATCAAACAAAACATTATGAAAAAAAACCAGGACTGATATAGGAAAATCTCTTTCTATCTTAATCTTTCCGCCAAATTTGCTGCACTGATTAATAATACATTGGTGCCACTATTTGCATTACAGCAGGAAGCATTTCAAATTAAGGAAACACTGCAGCCAATTCAATGAGTGCAAACAGTCATAGTAGCTTGAGCAACATAAAAGAATATGAAATTAAGGATGGACAAATCCTCATTTGTAATTGATCAGACTTGGGCATGTTTGTTCTTTATTCTCCTATGCCATATTTATAGTAATAATATTCATTAAGGCTTATAAGAACTTTCAATTATTGAAAGCCTGGTTGAAAACTAGTAAGAGTTACGATGGCTGGTGACAAATATTTAACATTTTCTTCAACACTCATCATACTTACGACAGGTAATTTGCCCATTAACGTGCTATTTAAGACATACACTCGGATATCCCAAGACCAAAAACATAATCCCTTCCTATGTAATTTATTGGAACTGTATTCTTTCTTCCCCCTCCAAGCTTGAAATATTTTATCTGTGGCTTCTAAGGGTCTCCCCACCACCACCTCCACAAAGAATCAAAACGCTCAGCTTCACCAACTGGAAGCTACCGTGTGGTTTTAGGCAATGTTTAGATATAGATTCGTATAGTCCCAACTTTGTTTCCCCCCCCCCATTCTTTAAGAATTTCAGTTATCACTCAATACACAGAACTACATGGTCTTACCAATTTCTTCCTGGGACCAGATTCCATGTAGTAAGCATATGGATAAGTGTACTGTAGTGTATAACGACACTGCAATTTTAAAAAAGGAAGTAAGATTAATAGGTTATACTTATGTTAGGCCAATAGAGCTATCTGCTACTCCTCTCCAAATTTCAGAGGCAGCAGTCCATATGTATTATGATATGAAAAAGCAGCCCCTATTAGAAATTGCAGCTATCTATGGTACTGTAATACACAGGACACAATATGAACTTGGCAGTAAGCTATATTCATGAAAGCAGGAGACAGCTGAGCTCCTCTTTTCCCAGGTTTGTGGTGGTAGTAGTAGTAGTAGTAGAAGCAGCAACAGCAGAAGCAGCAGCACCAAGAGCTTCAAAAGGAAGTACAGAATGTGCTCCTACATCTCAAGCAATCCCAGGCGAACCTAATCTAGTTTTCAGCTGTAGGTTCAGTTCAGAGTCCTGAACAACACATAGTTAACTCCTTTGATAATATCCATTGCACCTAGTTGCCGTTTAAAGTCAGAGTTAGTGTTCCATAACCCTGAACACAGCAATATAGCTTAACCTACTCTCCCTCAGGTATTTAACAAAGCTGAGTTACAGATAGTTACCTTGGCTAGGAGTTTTGCTGCATTCTGTAAATATTGCCAGTCTATCCACGTTCCCAAGTTGTTCATGACTCTTTCTTGGATTTTTTCTTGAATTCTCTGGTACGTCTGGGCCTCCAACTGTAAACTCTTGTTGTGGTTTTCCCACTTCACAAGAAAAGGAATACACAAAACGAACATGTTAATTGGAAAAGCAAGCAAGAAAACCCAAGCTGGGATCCAGCAGAAAAGGAGAGCTTTCCATACTAAGCACTTCTAGTATCAAAAAGACATGTTATGCTAGGGGGGGAAAAAGCATGCCAATCACCTTCTAAAACAGACATGTCAAACTCGCGACCTCATGTGACGTCGCGCAATATATCGGGACTGTTTTGCCATTGCCGGCAATGGGGTGGGCGTGGCTTCCGCGTGACGCATCCGGCCCGCGGGCCGGCAGTTTGACATCCCTGTTCTAAAAGCAAGCTGCTTTTTGTTAGTGGACTCTAAAAAAAAGGCAAGGCAAATCATTTATCTTGGCTTTCCCACTTGGTATATGGCAGGGGTAGGCAACCTTGGCTCTTTTTATGACTCATGGACTTCAACTCCCAGAATTCCTGAGCCAGCATGACTCAGCTTGGAAACCTCTCTTTCCCCTCAGCATGGCTGGCTCAGGAATTCTGGGAGTTGAAGTCCACGAGTCATAAAAGAGCCAAGGTTGCCTACCCCTGGTATATGGTATCATTGGCTAGTTCAATTACAGAGCTAGAAAGCAAAGGTCAACCCAGATAGGCAGCACACAGCTATAAATGGCAGCTCTCCTCCAATATTCCAGTTCTCTTTTACTGCTCCAGATCCTCTTATACGACACTGATCTTCCCATCCACACCTGCAAACCTCAAGCTACATACTTGTTCTGGCATAATGACTGAATACAGCTAGTAGCTGAAGAATGTGGGAGCCCTCAAACTGACAGAAAGGTGCCCTCTGGAAGGCTCTTAAAAACCTAACTTTGGTCCTAGGCCTGGGATTGATATATTAATGTACCACTGTATTTGGGCGGGGGAGGGGGCTGTTCTATGTTGTTTGTAAGACTTAGTCTTGGCTGGCTGTTTGGTTTAATGTTTTATCTTTTTTATGGATTTTCCAGTTTTGTATGCTGCCCACAGACAGCTAGCTAGTAAATTTGAATAAAATAAATAGCTGTGCCATCTATTGAACTTTGATAATTTGTAATAGCATTGTCATCTTTAAAATATTATCTCAAGTGTCATTTAGCTACATCTGGAACATCTAGTTAGCTACGTAGTTGTCCTTGGTGCCCTCTGTTTGCTTGACCCAATTAGGTAATATCATCAGTGAATGTGGGGTTTGCTCCTTGTTTACATACAATATCTCGCTCTGCCAGTTTGGATAAGGGTGTGGTTCTCTCCTTTGATTAGGGTTCCTTTGATTAGGGTATTGCATAACTGTTTGTCTGATATTAATCCCCACTTATCTGAGTGTGGACTGCTGAAAAGGATATGTTTTGGTAATTAGGGAATTTCTGGATGCTTGGCATTCAGATAAATCAGCCATTAATAGACACATAGGGATAAACCACATTTACACTCCATTCAAAAGAAACAGTAAAAAAGCTAAGAAGGAATCAAAAGGAACAGACTGATTTTTTGGGTGGGTGGGGGGATACTGATATGGCTATTTCTATTGACAGAACAAGGGGAGAAATTATCCAATTGGCTCTTGGAAGTTTCTCTCTCTCCTAAGAAGCTCCTCCAGAGAGGTTGCCCCCCCAAATTTTTTGGAGTAATTGGGAGGCATCCACAAGCAATAAAAAAAATAGTAATGACAATCGGCTCACACAGCACTGAATTTCATCCATGTATCTTATTTGTAAGACCAGAAACTAGAAATTCACCACTTTAAAATATGTTACACATATATGGATACAGAAAATGGTTTAAGCATATCTGGGGCAAGGAATACAAATCTGTAAGACAGTGAATGTACTTTTATCGGAGGCAACATTTGAAAAGAATCCATCCAATTTCAAGTGCACAAGTTATTTCCGCTGGATCCCACAAAGGAAAAAACTCTTTTGTTACAATAGAGACAAGAATTATCCAGGAAGACATTTACGTCTTGGAAACGAAACTGAAGGATTCAGAATTATGTTTTGTGGTCATCCTGTGACCACAGAATGTCATGCTTATCACACAGACTTGTTAACATTAATCCTTGTGCCTCTCTGCAGAAAGGCAGGATGCACTGGAAAGTTTATAGTTAGCTTTGGCTACGGAGATATTTCCTACCCTCTCAAAATAGAACAAGTACTTCTTGAGGGCCTCCCTGGCCTGTGCTTGCTGGCTCTGATTTACAATATCAGGATTCTCTTTGTACCGACTGCATTCATAGTATTCGCTGCCATGAGTCTTCCAGTCCCCTAGACACATCCAGCAAAAGTCTGCAAGAGACAAGAAGGCAAAAGCTAGTTAATAGAAAAGTATCTATCTTATGGAAACCCAGAGCAGCCTAAGAGCTGTGCTGAACAGGCTATTGAACGAGTCCTTAGAACAACAATCAAAGTACCACAAATGCTTTAATGGGTCAGCAGGATAATATTTAAAGTAAAGAACAGGTAAATGTTTTCCCAGTTCAAAAAGGCAGTTGTCCACTTACCGTGCTTGCATTTGGAACATTGCTGGAGGAAACAGAGAAAACAAAAAGTTAACAAACCACAAAGTTTTAATCTAAAATCAGATAAAAATTTTAAGGTGATTCTTAAGCATATTTAGAAACTGCTCACCATGTGATTGCAGCCACCGTTCTTTTCAATACAGATATTGCACTTGGGACACTGAGAAGAAAACAAAGAATAACATTAACCTAACAAAAGTTTTCCCCATACTCCACGCCTTCCAGGTTTCCACTCCACTTGCCCTCCACTTGCTTTCTGTAATTGTGCAGTCTTCATTCTGCTCTTCACAGGAACACAGAAATTTGCCTTATAAAGCAAACCATTAATCTATCAAGCTATATGAAATATTAATGGCTTTCAAACAAAACCTGGAAGTGCCAACGTTGAATCTGGGCCTCCTTCTTCCATACAGAAGATTTGCTCTATGATTCAGCTAAGGGCCTTCAATTCTTTTAATTATACCTCCTTAATTAAATATATATAATTTCAGGGCCATATTTTAATTAAGAATAGAAACTTTTCACTTGGAAGATACAGGGTTTTGAACCGGGCATTTTAACAGATGAGGAAAAAAACAAAAAAAAAAAGTCTCGTGTTTCCCTTCACGTTTTGTAATTCATCCCTATCTCAACCAATCCAATACTTTTGCAATGTTCCTCTTTCTATATTATTTTTATTATAATAATAATAATAATAAAGTTGGAAGGGACCTTGGAGGTCATCGAGTCCAACCCCCTGCTCAGGCAGGAAACCCTATACCATTTCGGACAAATGGCTGTCCAGTCTCTTCTTAAAAACTTCCAGTGTTGGAGCATTCACCGCTTCTGGAGGCAGGTTGTTCCACTGGTTAATTGTTCTAACTGTCAGGAAGTTTCTCCTCAGTTCCAGGTTGCTTCTCTCCTTGACTAGTTTCCATGCATTACTTCTTGTCCTGCCCTCAGGCGCCTTGGAGAATAGCTTGACTCCCTCTTCTTTGTGGCAACCCCTGAGATATTACAATTAATATTACAATCCAAGTCCGTTTAGTTTTTTTAAATGTAATATTCAGTCTTCCCCTCCATAAAAAATGTGTCTTCCAATGGCAGGCTTCTTACATTTTTCCTCAAGAAAATGAATTTAGCCTATCACAAAGTTTCTCATTCTTTTAGTTTGCATCCTAGATGTTTCCTCTAATCTTACAATTTCTGCTCAGGATAGCAATTCTCTTATTACCTTGGAAGGGGAGAAACATATGATCTAATCTTTTCTTCTGAGAGATGCAACACATTCAATAAACGTATGAGCAAATGTATAATCAAGCAACTTGATTATATGCCATCATGTCCGGGTTGACTTTTAGCAACAGCACAGATTTTCCACAAGAACATTTGTTCCCAAGTTGGTGTATCAGGTCTTCCAATGTCACTGTTGTAACTGAGTCCATCCACCTTGCTTCTGGTTGGAGCTCACAATGTCGGTTTTACTCTTCACCCTCTTTCCATTTTGGCTTTAGTTTTGTTTGGGAGATAAGTGACAATTGGCAAGATAAGCAGGGAAGGAGGGAATGCAAGGAGGAAAGACTTCAGATACAGGATAAATAATTCAATTAGCAGGCCCTCCATTAATAACCAAACACAGATTTGCTTGAAGCTACAGATACTTAAAAAGTGTCCCCTTCCCAACATACTTACATCTTTAGTGTGAGCGCTGATGTAGTTAGCTGTTTCAGAGTCATCTGCACACTTAGTGAGCCATTTTCGGATGGTAGCACAATCTGTCGGAGCGTGATACATCTGCCGACATTTGAAACTTAAGCAAAAAATAAATGTATGTCTAGTTTAAAGAAAATCTATTACCTGTAATCAAAAACTATTTGAAAATGACAATAGCACGCATAAGAAAGCTTGCATTCCTAATACTTCTGCATAAAATCCGAGTGGAGTTATATGTATCCCATTCAATGGCAGAATTTGGCAGTAAAAAGTAGAATACAATATCCCGAGGAATGTTATCACAGTATCAATATAAATAAATCTAGTGCAAGATGGCAGCCTCTTCACTGAAGGTTTATGGACTGTTATCTTATCACACTGGTCTAGAGTGGGCTGGTAGATAAGATATTTGTGGATTTCCCCATCTAGGATGGAGATTGAGTGAGAATGATTGGCTGAAAGCCATCTGACTAGCTTCTATATCTAAGGGAGGATTAGAACCTGGATTTCCCCACTCCTAGTCCAGCATCTTAAAATGCTGGTAACTGATAACTCCCTACTCCTTTTTTATTTCACTTGGAAAATGCCAAAATAGTACAAAACCTCTGCAGATTCTGGTGTTTAAATTAGCATGGGACAGTTTCCACTTTTTTGTGCAGATCATATATAACAGTAGCTTTTAGAAACTGCAGTGTTAATAGTGGAATCATCTAAAGAAGGATATACAATCCATAGGCTACATATATCTCTCCAAATCATATTTACAACTACCAAACGCTACTTTTACTACCCCTTTCCCATCACATTCCATCTATTTGATTCTAGAAGCTGGCGTTTGCAGAATAGAGTTGATTCGTGTAACCGCTGCTCATTCCTTGTAAATTACTCAAGAGGTTTATTAGTTCTCATTGTCCACTTGCTCTCACAACTCTGTAATATAGCAATTCACCTATTCACAGTTTAATCCTCGAAACAGTTAATCATTTGCCTGCTTCTTCAAGCTACACAAGACTCTCAAACCTACACCCAAGGAGCTGGATGGCAAATTCAACAGTTTAACAGTCATTTTGTCACTGCTGCATTTGTTTAGGCCAGGGGTAGGCAACCTTGGCTCTTTTATGACTCGTGGACTTCAACTCCCAGAATTCCTGAGCCAGCCATGCTGAGGGGAAAGGGAGAGGTTTCCAAGCTGAGCCATACTGGCTCAGGAATTCTGGGAGTTGAAGTCCACGAGTCACAAAAGAGCCAAGGTTGCCTACCCCTGGTTTAGGCTTTTCCTCATTTCAAGAAGTTTTTTTCCATCTTCCCATCTCTATTATTTATGTACATCAAATATGCAATTTCCCTGTCTTACCAGAAAACCTCATTACAGCGATTGCACTGCACTCGGCGGGCTTTGGGCTCCTGCACTTGGATGACCATAGGACAGTCGGCGCCAGGACAGAGCTGCAGCTGGAAATGGCTCTGTGGGACAACAATGTAAGTCCTTTTAAAAAAAAGTATTTTAAAGAACTTTTAAGAAAGCCTTCCCAGGAAAGGATATTTTTGAGATAAGTAGAAGGAAAACATGGGAGTAGACTACTCTGATCTCCATTGGGAGACTCTTCCACAGAATCAGTGATGCTTATCAAAAAGAAGGGCCTCCTGAGCACAATTTCCCCAAAGTGGGGAATCAGGAATAGTTTACTCTGGAATGAGCTAACAGGTCAAGCTAATTCTGATTACAGAAAGCAGTCTTAGGGCTAAAACCACAGGGCCTTATGGTCAAAACTGGCAAGTCTCCAGAAGCCAATTGGTAGCCATAGCAAGGCTACCATGTTCCCAGCATCAGGCGACAGGCGACGTATGAGGCCGATGTACTCTGGAACTAACTCTAGCTTTGAGCAGTCTTTAAAGGCAGCCCCAGGTAGAACGCATTGCAGCATGTTACAGTGCAATTGGGATTCTTTTACAGTTGGAGGTGTATTTTGGTTTGCAAGGATGACAACATGACAGTTTTTGGCAAAACCCTGGCCTCTGGGGAGTGATTTGGTTGACGGCCGTGAAAAAGATTCTTCCCCTAAGGAAGGAAAACAAATGTCAGAATCCAATTATATTTTATTTCTAGCTAATCTACTCTGAGAAAACCCAATTCTTACTCTCTTTTGGATTCTGACATACTACAAAGGAGGGGGGGAGTAAACACGGGTGTTTATGACTGGCATTCCCCCTATCAACTACAAAGGAACATCCTCTGTGGATTCCCTTCGAGAGTACTAACCATAACAATGCGGCCATCAGCCTTTGATCTCACTCCCTATGAAGCCTCCTTTTACCGGCAGCAAGGAAAAAGGGGGGGGGAGATTGCAACGTTTGGGATCGATGGATTTAACACCCAGCCATCTGCCAATTTGAATTGACCGGAAGGAATGTGGGGTGGGACTGCCTGGGAACACTTTAAAACACTGAATGGTCAGGGGGGGTCCCTCAGATCCTGTCTAGCATGCCTTCAGTCAGTTTTTCTTAATAAAGATTCCTGTTGGAAGAAACGTTCCAAGAGTTCTGTCTTCTTAAGATGTAAATTGAGGTGGGTCCTTACATTAAGGAAGTTGGTGTTTTTTCTTATAAGTGAAGTTACTTACAACAGGTATACACAACACAATCCTGGCCTTTACCCAGTATCACGTTTCCTCCTAAGTCTCTCTCCCAAAGACTACTCACCCTTAGCTCTTCTACCAACTGCTTTACTTCTTCCCCATTTCTAGTGTTATCAAGAGAATGTAAACAAAGGAATAGGCTGCATCTACCGCTAGTATGCTCAACGCGGCTCATCTTCTTCCTTAGATCTACTCAGCTGAAACCATCTGCATTTCCTTCCCTAGGGGAAGAACCTGTTTCATAGCCGTCAGCCAAATCACTCCCCAGAGGCCAGGATTTTGCCAAAGACTGTCATGTCCCCTTCCTGTCTTGGGTCTTGCATGTAGATGTTCTCTCTATGGGACTTCTCTTTGTCCAGGGCACACAGACACACACACAAACACACACCCATGGACTTTTCTTCTCTCTCTCCGACTGGAGTCCAACTTGCTCCACACACTGAAGTAACTTCACTCTCCAGCCACTCTGTTCTACAATCTCCTTCTTTTCTCTCTCTCTCTCTTTTAAATTTTCAGTCAGATTGCAACATATCCCCCAGTAACTGAGGAGGTGGGCATGTCCCCAGAGCTTTCGGTCTCCAACACCTACATACCAGGCTGGACTAATAGGATTGCTGTCTCTACAGCTTCCCACAATAGCTCTGGCTAGCAGCCAGGACAACTTAGCAGTTGCATGACAGTGCAGTTGCACTTTGAGGCTAAACTGGAGCCTCTATTTCCCCTTTCTCTTTTCGTTTGATGGCTCATGCCAGCACACAGCTACCATTTCAGAGCACTATATGCCAACAGTATCTTAATGAGACGGTAATGAAGACATGTGTTACTGTTTTGGTGCACCAACCAAGGACGGAAAAGTTCTTCTGGCCATGACTTCCATCCCTTTTGGCAGGAACCGTGAGTCCAAAAGGACCCTCGTTTGCAAATCCGGTTCTTCAAGGGTGGTTGTGGCCAGCCCAGAATAAACTGATCTGTTTTGTTTGGGCTCACCTTCAGAATTTTCTTTTCCCATCCAAACCCTGACAATCAGTTAAGGTATCAAGGAGGTTTCTCACCCAATCTGAGTAGCAACCTTAAGCATACTGCTGCCTGTTTCACAACCTACAGGTAATCATTGCCTGATAGCCACAACTGGGGCCAGAATCTGGTTCACTGAGAAATGCAGTTGTTCAATAAGTCACTTACATGACTGGACCCGATTTTATGACCATTTTACACCATGGTCATTAGATGAATTATTTGGCCATTGTGAATCATATGGTTAAACGAGTCCCGCTTTCCCAATTCACTTGGCTTGTTAGAAGCCAGCCAGGAAGGTCTCAAATCGCAACCAGATGACTGCAAGAAACTGCAATCTTTACAAAGGTGAGCGTGTTGTCAAGCGCCTCAATTATGATCACGGTGACCCTGGGAGTGGCGCAACAGTGATAACTTTAAGGAAGGGTCATAAGTCACTTTTTCCGAGGACACTACAACTTCAAACCACGGTTAAGCAAATGGCCATAAGTTGAGGATTACCTGTATCAGATAATATATCCTAGCAACTACATGTAGATGCTGAAGGACGGGGGGGGGGAAGGACAAACTCCTGAAACACCCCACATGACAGGGGCCACCACGGTGACCTCTATCTCCCCCCCGGACTGGAATCACTTGTTGAGAGAAAAGCAAAGCTATCGCAAAGCAGGTTTCCAGTTCCCAATGCTAGAACTAAAGCCCTTTAAAGAGAACTGCACTTTCTAAAAGCAAATGAAACTTTTTAAGGAATTGCACGTTGCAGTCTTAAATTTACAGAAACACAGCTTACAGATAAATTCACTGAAATGTGTACATTATTTCCTTAATGTATAAAACAGAGAGTGTTGAATATAAAATGACAAATGATACCTCAATGTAGTCCCTGAAGAGGTAGCGTCTGTATTTATCTTTCAGCTCCTCACTAGGTAGCAGTGGAAATACAAAATCTTCTGGGGTCCGAAGCAAACAGTCCTGAGCCATGCAGGAGACACCTAGTGGAAAAAAACGCCCAAAAGGCTATTTTCAAAAACAGAGACCTGAATGACATCAGAGGACATTATTCATTTTAAAAAAGATCTTCAAACAGTATCCAATTTCACAGAATTCCTGGAAACCTGGCTCTGAAAAGACTATTGTCAGAATAGTTAGAAAAAACTATTGTCAGGCATGGAAAAACATTGTCCCTCTTGATCAGAGACAGCTGAAAAAGAATTCAGTAGGAACAGTCCACTCAAAGAAGGTAGGATATAAATTTCTGGGAGACAATTCCAAAGGGCCAAAAGACAGCTGTTGTCAGTCCCACAACCCAAGACAGTGATGGCGAACCTTTTAGAGACTGAGTGCCCAAATTGCAACCCAAAACCCACTTATGCATCATCGAGTGCCGGGTGGGTGTGGCCCATTGGCTGGGCATGGCCCATTGGCTGGGCGTGGCTGCGGTGGTAACGGCAGACTGGGTGGGACTAAAAAGTTCAATCAATCAGTTTCAACTTTGCCAGATCTTTTTTTTTCCCCGCGAGAAGTTGAAATTGACTGATTGAACCTTTTTTTTTTTTTTTTTTTGCACACGGCGGCGGAGGCCTAAAGCGAAAAGGTTTTATAAAACCCAGCTGAAGGCCTAGGACTGGGGCGCGCGTGCCCACAGAGAGGGCTCTGAGTGCCGCCTCTGGCACCCGTGCCATAGGTTCGCCACCACTGACCCAAGATAATATCTGCTGCTATCAAAAGAAGACAAAAAAAAAATGCAAGATGTTCCCCTTGAAATGCTCCATTTTTAAGACGAAGAGAAAATTTACCAGCAGCAGAAAGCAGCATGCAGAGATACCGGTGTACCCCAAAAGAGCCAAATGACCCATTGCTTTGCACCTACCAACTCCCACTCCATCTTTGACAAGTACGGTACAATGCTGCTCCCAACAGCTGCGGCAAAACTGATGCTGACAGGCTAGAGATAATAGATTTTCCTTTCGAACCAACTGCATGCAAACTGCACAGTGCTGGGAGGAATGTACCATTGCCTATTAGAGAGAGAGAGAGAGAGATTAAGAGAGAGATTATTGATAAAGAAGAGGAATTCTAACGGCCTACTTAAATAAAATAAATGCCTTTAAATGTCAACAGATTAGTGAGAAAAGCTGTGACCTATTGTGATATTTTAAATTCAGTTCGGTTTTATGGTCAAGAATAAGCAGTTCCTTCCCTTGTGTTAACTGCATACCACCATAACTACGCAAAGACATTAAAGTGGCTACTCCCCTCATCAGCTTAATTTCAAACTGGGCAACTCCCACTGAAGAAGCATGTTCAACGTATTATACTTCCAAGACCAGGAAGGCAGCTCCACAACTTTGCCAAATCAAGATAAAAGTTAATGACACTTCCATTAACTTTACAAAGATTACCTGCACATATATAGCTCACATAAAACAAAGCATATTATATAAAGCTGTACCATGCTAAATGACTTTTTACAAGAGAAACAATGTTTGAGGGGTTGGGGGCTTCCAACTTTCCAAAGAACAGCAGGAGGCCCTCCAGTTGTTAACATCATATGAAGGGGAGGGCAATTTTTTTCTCCCACATGTCTTTTTCAGAGCTGAAATATTATTATTATTATTATTATTATTATTATTATTATTATTATTATTATTATTGATGATGATGATGATGATGATGATGATGATGATGATGATGATGATGATGATGATAATAATAATAATAATAATAATAATAATAATAAAAAAGTTGGAAGGGACCTTGGAGGTCATCTAGTCCAACCCCCTGCTCAGGCAGGAAACCCTACACCATTTCGGACAAAAATTAAAAACTTCCAGTGTTGGAGCATTCACCGCTTCTGGAGGCAGGTTGTTCCACTGGTTAATTGTTCTAACTGTCAGGAAGTTTCTCCTTAGTTCTAGGTTGCTTCTCTTCTTGATTAGTTTCATGGGAATAGATGGCTTACAAGCCAGTCCAATTTATACCCTTAAAACATCCTCAAATCCTGAAAACAACCCAAAGTTGCATTATTTATTTAGTTAGCTAGTTCTGGAGGGGTTAAAAATAGAAATAAAGGTAAGTCTCACTTCCAGAAACTCACATTCTCCTTTGCATCCCAATCTTAATTTTGAATATTAAACAAATATAACATCACTAAAAGTTGGCAATTTTGTTACTAAATTCTAACCGTGCAGCTCAGGATGCTGAGTGGGAGGGCACAGGCTGCCTGAAGGTTGCCTTTCCTTTTCTGGGAACTGTGTTAAACAGACCCTGGCAAATTATTACATACAATGAGAGGTGTGAGTATATTTTATATATTACACATCACTTGGTTCACAATACAGGTAGTCCGTGGAATTGCTGATACCAAGCAACATGGCTGTAAAACACAAAATCACATGACCATGCCACTTAGTGATGGAGGTTCAGGCAGTCCCAATTGTCAAGCAAGAACCTCAAATGACTGCAACTTCTGACTTCCTGCCAGCTTCCCCATTGACTTTGCTTGTGGGAAGCTGGCAGGGAACATATCAAATTGTGATCACGTGACCATGGCTTGCTGCTACATCATAATCACAAGCTGAGGATGCTGTGATAAAGAACTTCCAAGGATAACGATCACTCATTCTGCACCATCGTAAGTTTGAACGGTTGCTGAATGAGTGGTCATTAAACAAGGATGACCTATATACAGTATATAATAGATACAATTGTAAGGAGCTGATTTACAATCAATAGTGACACCTACACAAATTCACATCTCTATCAAAAGCAATAGTTCCAGCCATAACAAGCAAGATCTCCATTTAATGAAATGAATCACTATTACTTTGCAATACTGTATATTATTACTATGGCAATTTTGTTTTCCTATTTCAAAAACTTTTACAACCATTTTTTAAATTGCACAATTCTATTTAGAATACAATGGAAATACAAAAATGCTTTGAGAAGAAAGCAGCATTGTAATCAATCTTATTTGGAATAAAGAATAATTACTTAGCATCTTTGAATTACATGTATTCAAAATATTTATTTATTTAGTAAGTATACGTGCTGCCTACCTCACTAACTAACCAGGGTGACTCTTGGCTTATAAAAATTTAAGATTTTAATACCAAGCACCTTAGAAAATCGAGTTACTCACGTGTTTGAATGAGGCAGGCTGAACCCTTGCTTCCACTAGCAATTGAACTGAATTAGATGTGTTCCTGAGAGTCAGGAAAAAAAAAAAAACTTTAGACAGACATAGGGCCATACCTGTGAAATTAATGAATTCATCAGGTCTTAAATCAATAAATAATCAACTTTTCCTGACAAAGCCAGCTCATGAAGGTTAACAAAAATATTATTAATAATAAAATTGAATGCACAATAACCACTATCATAAACAATTATATTAGTAAATTTTAAAAAAAACACATAAAAATATAGACATTGACATAAAATGCAGTTGATAAACATTATAAAACTAATATGGAGGAAAGTCAGCTGAAGAAATACATTTCCAGGTTACTGTTAAATTTAGTCAGAGAAGCAAGCTGAACTATGAAGAAAGGAATTCCAAAATTCCAAATTGTCGCTTTTGGAATACACCATACAGGGGCAATCGTTCATTCAAATAAGTGGGTCTCAACTATATGGAGATGTATGTCTTGAATCTAACTTGGAAACCTACGGAAAACTAGTGCAAACAGAGCAGGACAGTGTTGCTTGCTTTCATCTGAAGCACAGGACAGAAATGTGGCCTCTGCATTCTGTACCCAACTGCAATTTCTGGCTTTTTCTTCTAAGGTACTGCCACCAGCACATATTACATCAATTTAAAAAAAAAGGTCACCAATCCATGGATTGGACATTTCTCAAAATGGGATCAGTTGAAGAATCACATGAAGTTGGAAATAATCTTAAACACAAGTTCCAGAGTAAAGGTATTTTAAGAGATAAGTGAAGAATTACCGGTATCGAGCAAAATGCTGTACAACAAAGGCGGTAATCTTGTTTTCAGCTGAGATCATATTCATTGTTGTAGGGCTACACTCCGAAAATGGGTACAGAAGTAGCAGAAGATGGGGACATAGCAAAAACAACAGTTCTGTTACAGAAGAGTTGTCAGTCAGGGAGAGATATGTATACACAGGCGCATTTTTTCAGTTTATGCCAGTCTAAGTATTTTTCAGTGGTCAGTTTCCAAATCCACTCTTAATGAATCCAATACTATTCTCAAACCCAGCTTGTCACCAAATGCAACTGTGTGATTTGCTACCCAATTCTGATGGCTGATGAAGAATGAGCTTCACATCAAAACCTCAGGATGGTGGAAGGTGTAGCCAGTGATGTTACATTCATCCACCATACAGGGTCAGATGACTTTAGCTATATAGGCAGTAGAGACAGTCCTTCCTTACCCATTCAGTGACCGTTCAAAGTTATAACAGTGCTGACAAACAGTGGTTTACGACAGGTCCTCAAAGTTGTCATTGTCGCAGTATACCTGCAATCACCTGATTACAATTTGGGTGTTTGGCAACCAGCATGCATTTACAATGGTCACAAGTGTCTTGCAGTCACGTGATTGCCATTTGCGACTTTCACAGCCAGCTTCCAACAAGCAAAGTCAATGGGGAAATTGGCAGGAAGTTGCAACTTGCAGTGACGGTGTGCTTGACTCCCTGTGATGATTCGCCTCACGGCCACAGCTGGAACGGATGCCCTAAGTTGGCATGGTCACATTTCACTTTATGACCACATAATGACAAAATTCCCAGTCCCAATTGTGGTCAGTGAGGACTACCTATACATAAATTGAATTCATTTTTCAAAATCATAAACATAAGGCAATAAAATAAGTCTTGGTCATTTTTCTCACTCATTTCATTTCTGGGAATAATCCACATTATAGATTTCACTAGGGCAACCTTACAAAGCAAGTCCATAAAGTTAGGAGAACAAACAGAGAGAGGTATTTTACCACGGTTCTGATTCAAACATATGGTGGGTTTTTTAAATAAATTTTTACAAGAGTCTAATAAGAGAAACAATATTTGTGCCTGCTTTCATTGTATAGCATCAAAGGTGATTTGCACATATCTAAGGTCATATGCTTACCTTTCCAAAATCTCTGAGATTTGCCAATGGAAGCTAACTAATACAAGTTTAGCTACTGCATGAGATACCTAAGAGGAGGGGGGGGAGAGAGAGAAAGAAAAGATGAATTTATGAATAGTAGAATTACAAAACACGCAATGGCCTGCAACTACATTTATGTTTCACAATTTGAGAAATGTTTTGAGGAAAGTTGAGGATCCCTTCCTGTTTTTTTCTTTTTCTTTTTATGCACTATGCTTTTCAATTTGATATCATAATAAAACTTAACTGACATCCAAGAGTGCACATTGTTCATTCCAATTTCAAAATTTTAGCACTAAAAGGAAGCCCGAAGTCTGCCTTCTGTAAAGTTATAGAGAATATGAATATTGTTCTTTTTTCCCCCTATTTAGGATTTACTTTAGAGATAAGTGGCAGGTGGCTCAGCATATACAGTATATTTGGACTTCAGTTCTTTTCAGACACCTATGCAGCTGGAAAAACAATAAAGGAGGATGGAAGTGCCACTGAATAACATTTGTGCTGTCTTGTGCTTTGAACCTTTTATCTATTAATAACTGGGAGAGAAGATTCCTATTTCAGTCAAACTGCAACAGTCCATCTGTTCATGGACAGCATTCACAGTAAGCAATATAGTTTTGCTTGGCTTAACAAAGTATGGAATCCTGTATTTGTGCTTTGTAAATCATGGTTTATGGCTCAGTGCATGTCAAACTGGAAATCATGGATTTTGTATGGTTAAGCAACTCCAATCTGTTCCCAATAAGAGCAAATATATCTAAGCACATATGCCATCATAGCTCCTTCATCAATGGCCAATATCTAGCACTGTGTAACTTTTTTCATTATTCGTCACTATGTCATCTCTTTCACGCTAATTGTATTCTGAGTACTTATTACTGTGGAATAGAGTTAATGCAAAAAATCTGTGATAAATACAAAATGCAAAATAAATATCCACAAGATGCAAAATTTGCAAAAATGACATGACTTAACGCTTAAGGTACAATAGACTAGAATTAGAAGAACTAGGTAAAGAACTGAGTACAGAATTACTGCACCTGATCACTAGAAGGACTATTAGCTGTGTAGTAACTTGGTCACCTCTTAGGGAATTGCTAATAATTTGTTTTTCAAAAGCTAGGGAAATTGTACTTAAGCAGCTGAATAAAGGGGACAATATCAGAAATTATGTTTTATGATTAATATCAGAATTCAAAAAATGCACTATCAAATCGTACCCGTATGGTGAAACTGAAAACGTGTTTAGTATATGCAAGATCTGGAACACAAATAC
Source organism: Azemiops feae (assembly GCA_023970755.1). Classification (NCBI taxonomy): domain Eukaryota; kingdom Metazoa; phylum Chordata; class Lepidosauria; order Squamata; family Viperidae; genus Azemiops; species Azemiops feae. The sequence continues at coordinate 237,890 of JALGBA010000720.1, read as the reverse complement.
CATGAATACTCTTGAGCTGCAGTGGAAAGCCTAATGAGAGCCAGGAGTCCTGTAACTCTACTACTACCGAGGACTACTACTGAGGTTTCTCCGTTATCCCCCACTATTCTGAATTTTAAAAAAGCTTCCAGAAAAGCTTCAGAAAAATTATGCATGCAGAAGAATACAAACTGAAGCAATTCATATATTTCATATTATAACCAGAAATTAAGGTTGCCTCTGTTAAGCAACTACCCTAATAAATAATGATGGCTTATTAATACAAATGACCTGACAGGCAAATATGTATTTATTATACGAGGGCAATTCGGAAATAAACTTCTGTTTGGTTATCAATAACAGACACTCAAAAGTTCTTGGGTACATCTAGCGGTGTGCGGGTGAGAATTATCGTGAACCAACACCATACCGGAAGTCAGCATGCCCCGATGCTTGTTAGGAATGGCTCATCTGAGTTTTCGTAACGTTGCACAGTAGACTTCTGAACTGATGGTCGAACCACGCTCCATGAACTTCACTAGCAGTTCTCCTTTGGCATCTTCACATTTGGCAGGATTTTCTATGGCACCACTTCCGGTGTGGTGTTGGTTCATGATAATGCTTGCCCGCACACCGCTAGACGCACCCAAGAACTTTTGAATCAGTTCCGTTGGGATGTTTTTGATTTCCCCCCCCCAATAGCCCAGATTTGGCACTGAGCGACGACTACTAAGGAATTTCAAAGTGCCTCAATTTGAATGGCGATTATGTCAAAAAGTAATGCAATGTTGTAGTTTTCTAATGTGAATAATAAAAAGTTCTGTATCTGTGTCTGTCATTGATAACCAAACAGAGGCTTATTTCCGAATTGCCCTCGTACAATAAGTTATTTAGCATTTGAAGATAAACCTTGACTTATGATTACAATTGGAACAGGAACAGCCAGGTTGTTAAGTGAGTTGTACCTGATGTTATGACCTTTTTTTTTTGCTGCAGCCGTTAAGTGAATCATATGGTTGTTAAGTGAATCTGGCTTCCTTCACTGGGAAGGCTGCAAATGGCAAACACAGGACCCAGGGATGATGCAAGCAAGTACTGGTTATATTGTTTGTTTGCTTTATTGCTTTTGTTAGCGATCCAGAATTGTGTGGTACAAGATAGGCAACCACACAAATCTTTTAAATAAATAATTAAAACATAGCACAAAGCATATTCACATCAAACCATCCGAAAAAGTACACGGGGTATAAATGTTTCTATTTCAGATCTAGAAGCCTCTGAGTGAAGATAGGGAATTAAATGTACCTGGTTATGAATAGGCCCAGATTAAGTAGGTATAACAAACACGATGAAACAGGGATATAGAAAGAACAAGGAAAGACATATTAGGGAAGCTGTTGCTCTTTTTGTAAAAGAACATATAACTTCTAATATCCTAGGAAATATTGGAAGACCACATTCCTGCAGAGGTAACTATGGGTAGCAATATCTGGCCATAAATGTAATTAGATCTGGAAATCTGTTATGGCCCAGCTAATCAAAAGAACGATCTGTTGAATGACCACTGAGTGACAGTAACCAATGAAAATGATTCCGAGATCATGAAAAAGAGTTAGAAAGGGATGCATAGGAAATGTTCTTGCAATAATGGTGGGTTTCACTTATCTTCGTGCAGACTGGGCCCATCTATGCACAATAAATAACTAAATGATTGATTTCCACAAAATAACTAGTCAGTCCTGGAGTCAGCCAGAGGGCAGACAACCAAAGAGATGACCATAATTTAGACTGAGATATAAGCATTGTAAAACAGGAAAGTATCTGTAATGTTGTAATATTTAAAACAGGGGGGTCTTCAAACTTGGCCCTTCTATGACTTGTGGACTTCAACTCCCAGAATTCCTCAGCCAGCATGGCTGGCTGAAGAATTCTGCGAGTTGAAGTCCACAAGTCATAAAAGGGCCAAGTTTGAAGACCCCTGATTTAAAACATATGAAATTCAGAAGCTGACAGCTGGGACCCACACAGTTAAATGTGTTTGGGGAAAACACCTAAAAAATTAGGAGACTGGTTAAAAAAAGAAAAACAGAAAACAAGAAATCCAGATCTCTTTATAGTGCCTACAGATTATCTAAAGCAATAATTGCATTTATAATTTATCACATAATATAGAAGGATCAATCCCAGTCCAGAAAAAGGTCAGAATGGCTTTCTAGTAGTATCCATGAAGTTGCACAATTTAAGATGATTTCTTCAAACAATGGAATACAATGAAACAATGAAAAGAACTAAAAGAAGCACAAACCCTGATAGACAAAGTATGTGGTCAATAATAATTTTGAGTGCAGATGAAAACATTAAGGGAAACAATAAGAACTTTTTAATTTCAAATAGCAAATCTACTAAAAATACATTAGGTATGTTAAATAAAAAGAGTTAAAGGGATACTCAAGGAAGATACGGAATACTCATTTTCAACTCTTGTTCTTTTTCAATCAGAAATTTGCCAAATTCTTTTTTAGCACATTTAACTAATTAATCCTTTAGTAGTTCCTGTTGGGTTTTTAAAATCTGAAATTGGGTAAAGATAACTGCATTCTTCCAATTACCAATCACAAAATGCAAATTGATATCCATATAATTTTAATTTGTACATTGTCCATCCCAAGACTCCGGGTGATTTACGTGACATCTATTTAAAATTTTCCTACTTTTCTAAGGATCTATGGTTAAGATTAACAAGTTTCTCTTATGAAAATTGGGGCTTGATGGGGGATTGGAATAGAGTGATTCCCCACCATTTCAAGAGTGTGCAACGTTTTTTCTGAAAGACATAGATTCTTTTCAAGAATAAACATGATTTGGATTTTTTAAAAAATTGATATTGAGGCTTCCTTGGTAGAGATAAATGACAGACTACCACAATCTCCTTGCAGAAATTTTGTTAGTTGCGAAGTCGTGTCCGACCCATCGCGACCCCATGGACAACGTTCCTCCAGGCCTTCCTGTCCTCTACCATCTTCTGGAGTCCATTTAAGCTCACGCCTACTGCTTCAGTGACTCCATCCAGCCACCTTATTCTCTGTCGTTCCCTTCTTCTATTGCCCTCAATCTTTCCCAGCATTCGGCTCTTCTCCAGTGAGTCCTTCCTTCTCATTAGGTGGCCAAAGTATTTGACCTTGCAGAAATATTGACATGTTATTCAGATAATTCTCCTCTTTATGCACTACTAACCTCAACAGCTGCAAAATGAGTTTTCAGCAAAGCCTAAAAGCAGGAACCTTGAAGGGATCCATGAATCAGAGCCACAACAAAGAAAACAGTATTTCGTGTATGGCTGATTTCCTTATTCCAGTAAAGAAATTGCATCACATTTCAAATCTGTACTGTACTGTACGTGGCTGACCAATGAAAGAACTTAGGTCCTTCTGGTGGAATTATACCAACACTTGTCAAAAAGCCAGCCTAGACTCCAATGCTATCCAAATTTATTTTACAAAAGGTGACATCGCATATCGCATAGCAAGCTTCAGACTTAAAAATATAAAGAATGCTTTGAAAGTCAGTGGAATAGCTGTCTAGCTCAGGCAAGACAACTAGATCTTTCCTTGAAACAAGACTATCTGGTCTGTGGGGACTCCAGCTCCGAATTAGCGAATTCCAGGATTCTCAGTAGGCTGCGTATAAAAGAATATCTCAAGTACAATTTAACAGGAGTAGATGTTGTTAAATTAGCCTTTTCTTTGTAGTCCTGACTTTGCAAACATCTTTTCCGGATAACAGAAAAAACAAACAGCATGCTAAAACAATTCTCTAATTGCACAAACTTCTTCAGACTGAATTTCTTTTAGTTTTCATAAAGACATTTATCATCCTCGTTCCTGCTGAGGTGAGCATATTAATAACTCAATGATAGACAAGAACAACTTTGAAACTGTCTTGTAGAGAATATCAACTGTCCCAAACAGCAGGGAGAACTGGTAAACAGAGACACAACTGCTGATAGGCAAATAAACTAAGAGTAGCAACATGAATCTTGAGAGGAAAATTACCATAGCACTTAAGCCTTACCAGAAAGCAAGTGACACACATCTTAACTATTCCTTGATTAATTTTCCAGCATTTGGTGAAGCATAATTGCATTTAGTCCATTTCATTTAATGATATTTTAAGTTCCGATAAAATAATTGGAGATGTAACAAACCTATTTTCTACAATACAAAACTTAGTGATAAGAAATTCAGCTATTGGTGTCTGTAAAGGTTCATGGCAAGTTATTACAGTGTGTTACGATAATAGCAATAGCACATAGACTTATATACCGCTTCACAGTGCTTTACAGCTCTCTCTAAGCGGTTTACAGAGTCCCAACAATCTGGGTCCTCATTTTACCAACCTCGGAAGGATGGAAGGTTGAGTCAACTTTGAGCCAGTGAGAATCGAACTCCTGGAGTGAGCAGTGAGTTAGCCTGCAGTGCTGCATTCTAACCACTGTGCCACCACAGCTCTATAGTGCCAGATTCATCAGCAAAAGTGCCAAACAGAGGCAGCAATTTTTTAAAATAATTATTTTGAGTGCTTGCTGCAACAAGATGTTGTTTATTGATTAATCAAGTTCTCACAAATACTTACAGACTATTGCTATTTTTAGTTTAGTTTGCCAAAAATTCTCTTTTTTCTTAGAGGACAATTAATCATCAGCAGGAGACAGCTATGACTACCGTTTATCATAGTAATTATGAGGTGATGTAGTCAGTTTGCTTTGTTTAAAACATACCATTATTATTACTTCTTAAAACAGATAACAAAATATCTTATTGACAGATTGGAACTCCTAATGTTTATGCATTTTATTTCCCCGTGGCTCTGAATCTATTTTACCTTGATACAATTTGCATAGCATTTTGGGTTTCGTTTTTGTGTAATTTTCTATAATTTCTAGAGATCAAGGTGGAGATAAGTGCTGGTAAGCATAGTAACTAAGACTTTCAATAGTTGCTAGTTACATAAAGGCCTCTTTGGTAATGCAAAACACAAAATCAAAAGGATTAATTTCGATTTATACAAGTTGGAAGGGAATATTCATTTCTTAACTCCATTCCCTTCTAGCACTGATGATGTTACCTCGTTGGGTAATGAAACATCTGTAAAAAAAAACAACCAAGCTCAGAGAGCACCAAGGACTCTTCCATTGGTATGTCTTTTTTTACTCTACATTTAAATTCTGGACTCAGCCTAAATAATAAAATCTATTTAACTGCTGGTTCAAACCTAAAAAACTACCTGCCCATCGCCAATTTCCCTAACATCCCTATTAATGAATCACAATCTTATTTGGCTTCAGTCAGTTACTTTTACCCAGAGCATGGTAAACACGGCAGCCCGATTCAAAATCATTTTATAAGAAACAAAGACAGAAAACAAAGGAATACTTCCCTTTATTCCTTGAAGCAGCTTCCTCTTGTTATTTTAGAGATCCAAATCAATTAAATATGAAGGGTTATATGTAACAAGGGAAGAGAATGTCACCAGATTGGGTCTCAAATCTTATAGAGCAGTTATGAGGGATAGGTTGAATCACACGCTCCTTTCTCAAAGCTTCCTGGTCAGCAAGAGAACTGGATAAAGCCCATGCATTTTTATTTGGAACGATAAAGGGCAACTATCAGAAGGGCACTTTCGTCAAGTATTGCAGAACTCCTTACCTTTAATGCAGAAGCCAAGCGGACCATGTGTTCATTCAGGGTACTCTCCGACTCCTTGTAAGTCAAACAGGTAAACTGATATTCCTCCGGATCAAAGGAATCGGCTCCTTGCTGCTCCACGTCATTTGCAACCCCTTCGTAGTAACCCTCGATGTCCCCGGGATCTTCATCTTCTTCCTCATCACAGTTTGGATCGTAGTCCTCCTCGTTGCTGTCAGAACCCTGGCTGTTCATGTCCACAGACATCTTAATGCTCCGCCAAGCCACCAGGCAAGTGAGCTATGACAGTTTCTGGTTTTACAGTACAGTACTATCGTTCTTTGGACTTCATCTGACTTTTTTGCCACCTAAATTGAACATACGAGGAAGAAGGGAGTGGGGGAAAATGTTTGCAAGTTTGATTAATAAGCAAAGAATCTAACAGCAAATTCAATTCCTATGGGGAATTCAATTGAAAAGAATCGGTATTTACATCTGACAGACATCATCATTCTTTTATTAAAAAAAACTAGCTGCACTATATTATTTCTGCATCCAAACAAGGATCCTTAATCAAATCCCTGTTCGTTTACTAATACCCTTTTAACTATGGTTAATCTATTTTTTTTTGTCCTTCCTCATTAAACCCATTGCATAGGAAATTACTGGAAATGTTGGGGGAACAGTACTTGCAGTGCTGCTATAAAAATCCATACTGTAGTGTGATGCAGTGACTCAGTTCCTCATTCTCTGAATAATTTAGGCTGCTTTCTAATTATTAGGTAAGTATCCTGCTTCCCAGCAAAACCAAAAAAAAAATCATCATGCCAAAAAGCATACATATACTGTACCATAAAATTCCTTAACTGAAGCTATCAACAGAGTATACCAGTATGTTTATAATATGATCACCTATACAAGCTGGCTCCAGTTACATGTGTAACAAGAAAAAGCTTTCTAAGTAAGCAGTTTCCATATTTTTTTAAAAAAAACAAACACATTATGGCTGGCCAGAAGGAAGAATGCCTCTACTGGGAAGCCATAAGCCTTGGATGTCACATAGCAGAATCTGATAGTACAATGCCCATACAGTCTACTTGGATGAGCTTAAAGGTAGAAAATATTAAAGAAAGCATTCCTTCTAACCATGTAAAACCTAAAGGATTAAGGTTGTCACTTCAAAAAGAGTTTCAAATATTTCTTTATGCAAGGATCTGTGCAATGTGCATCTTTGCTATATCTCCTGAAAGAGTTTGACCATGATATGCCAGACAACTGAACTTTCAAAATTTCTTAAAGGCAAGCCCAGAGTACTTCACCCTCAGTAATGTAAAATAAGAGGTGATATAAACAGAAGTGGGTATGTTAGCAATTTTGAACAAGAGGCTCTTAAGATATTTCTGCCACAAGATTACCAAATAATAATCCAGAAGCACCAGGAGGCTGCAAAGCTCTCTCCCTAAAAGTAGACACCATGTCCAAATGAAAGTATGTTTTACCAAGAACTAACCTTGTCGTAGACAGAACTGGTTTGTGTCATTCTAAGTAGCATGGTCTACCAACCAAGACAGGCAATCTGTATGGTTAATTAATTCTGGATATACCATTGTCCTCATTGGTAGTATCAATATTTTTCAAGATATCCCTCATAAATGCTTATTCATAAATTAATCCTAAAGATGTTGCACCTAGTCACAATTATAGATTACTGGGGGGGGGGGGAGAGAAAAACTATGCATTGAATAGATAACTAAAACCTATGTGTTATCTGTTTACGGTGTGGTTTGCCTTTTTACTCAATTCAGTTTTATAAAAGGATTAGAATACAGCACACTTATTTTTAAAATTTATTTAATACACCTAAATGTGTATTAAACACATGTATGATGCTTGGTGGCTAGCCAGGAAAAAACAGGAAGAAATCAGCCAAAATTAAAACATAAAATAAAAATAAATAGTGAGAACAGCTGAGAACCCTCATGACATCCCAAATTAACTTAACCATAACAAAGAAACAGGCTCATCCATACTTCGGCTATTCTGAGGGAAAATTATAATATTCTATACAACCAAAGACAAACTGATGCCTCAGAAATGTTGATATTACATTTTCATATATAACTATATGTGTGATAAGAAATATACGGTAAGAAAACCTCAGCATATCAATATTATATTCCTTCATTAAGTAATTCAAGACTGTCACACAAAATACTTTATACCATCCACACTGAAAGTATTCAAGGGCTTAAAACCTGTCTTAGTCTACATTTTCACTCATACAGGTTATCTCTTGTCTTCACACAGAAGCTGCAGTAACTTAAACTGGGTTTCTCTTACATTTCTGTCTGGGCCTGGCAATGAAGTCTAAGTAATAACCCCAAGTAGAAGGGAAGGGAGAACAGGATAAAATTCACCTGTAACTTCCAAAACAAAAGATTAATTTAAACTAGGTGATATTTTACACAGGAAGAATATTACGTTAACTGTGAACATTACTTTTTCTCATGACAATGTGTGTTCATCTGAAACTACAAGCAAGGGCTTAATTACTAAATTTTAATGTTACTAATTACCACTGATTACGTATGATGGGCCCAGAGTTCTCAACATAACATCTAGTGTGCACACAGGTATCTTCTAAACTGTATTTTACTAAGTTAAATAAAAATGTTGAAAAAAGCACTAACTTCATTCCATACTATTCAACAAAACCTGAATGCCTAAAATTATACTTAAATACAACCTATAAATCTAAAATAGGCTTGAAACAATATAATAGGATAATAAAATTTCTGCAGTTTTCAATAAGTTAAAATAGTAACGGCATGACTATATAAATCACTGCAATTCAGTTTTTGAACACAAATTAAATCTAGACCATAGGAAATCCAATTCTTCAATTTTGCATCTCTGCCAAGGAAAAGCTAGTTCAAAGGCTGAGAGCTGATAAATTTAATTAAAGCAATTTTTAGAGTCCAATATGCTCCTCTCAAGAATACAAAAGATGTATGAAGAATCAGGGCCCAGACAATTATAAATTACATTGAGTTGGCGCCATTTTGTTCAAAATATTCCTTTACTCATTTGATGCATGACCTTTGAACATTCCTATATACAGGTCTGGTACAGTCCATATAATTGCTTTTACCACAACCCAAGAATGTCCAAAGCCCTTCATGTGTGGGGATATAATTCAATAATATATTAACATCTTTAAAGTTTAACTTCCTCCTACCACTTTGGATAGTAATAGTATCTAGCCTACAACAACCATCCTACTGGTGGACACAACCAGGGCACACACACTAATGCATGATGTGTGCGAGTCTATGTGTGCGGGTGTTTTTTAAGTATGTAGCTTGAGTCATTGTAATCAGTGTACAGGTTGACAATAAAGTACAGGCAGGTTTTAGGGAAAAGAATGAGAAACAAGCGATATTGCTGATGCAAACTGAGAAAGACAAATAATAATAAAAAGAATAAAAAAACCCAAGTCAAACGTTTTTTCTTCGTTGATTGCAGTTGTTGACAGTTACTATCCGCCCACTGGCATCCTTTAACATACCAATTTGAGATTGGAATCCCCATCAGATCTTTTGAAAGTCCTTCCTTGTTTTTCCCCATGTCTATTTCCATATTCAATTACATTACAGATATTCTGTCTGAATATACATATATTCATCTCTCTGAAAAAATTTTTAAATTCTTTTGCTGAAATCTTAAGTCTTTCTTGGCTTTGACTTCGCAAAATTTCTCACTATTTGTTCTGACATTTTCTGTTGTTTCTCAGGTTTTGGCAGTCCTTTTTTATAATCAACCTTAATAACTTTTTTTGACCTCATTCCATGGTTCCCTATCAATGAGGTTCAGGACTTCAAAGTTATTCCTGATGTTCTCTTTGAAAATTGTGGTGATACGCTCAAGATTATATTGTGACAACTGGCTGGCTTTCTTTTTCCACTATAATTTGATGTGGAATTTGCACAAATTTTGGTATGATAGTCAGCTTCTGACCATATCTTTGCTATTACAATTGTACTCTTCTACTTTTTTCTACCAATAATATAGTCAATACAAAATATGTGTACTCCATCTAGTGATATCCATGTCTATAGAACTGTTTCACTTGTTTGAAGACTTTTCAAAATAACTTATGGGTGTCTCATAATTTGATAATGGTGGGGGCTCTTTTGAAAAAGGATTCCTTATGCATGGATAACAAACAGAAGTCCTTACATTTTTTATACTTATGGCTATCTCATGTAAACCCAGGGACCTTTCTACATGTCATTTGTTTCAGTAATATCTAAAATGTATTGCAATGATGGTATATCTAAATTCACTGAATGGGCACCCTAGATGATTTATTGCATTAAAAAAATCATCTGCCCTATGGCTACTTCTACATCTACACAATACCAAAATGCCATAAATTGAGAATTTCATTGTACGTTACTATGAAGTATTCTCAAAGAATCTTACTTTTCAAATCTCAAACAAGAAGGCAATAGTTTAGTGTGTTTATTTTCCTGTTTCCGCTGCATCTGTTTGATCAAACTTTGAATTGCAAAGAAGTTTAAAGAAATGGTTCCATATTGAAACATGCCATATAGGGCTGATAAAAAGTATAATTCTACTCATTGGGATTTAATTGTATCTATATATTCACCAACAATTCCCAGTGCTGTCAGCTAGCCTTTTTTCCCACTTAAAATATTACTCCAATGCAAAATTAAATTAAAATCTCCAGCTACAGTTTTCTGGACTATTTGTAAACTCAAAAGATTTACCACAACCACAAAAATGCTTTTGAGGCATTTAATATTCCCCATTATTAACTACTAAGTTATACAACACCCATTGGTATTCAAAATATCCTTTAAATACATAGTTGAAAGATTTCTTAATGACCTTCAGTACTGTCCTTGCAGTTTTTGAATGTCTATTAGTGCCTGTAAGGTTTTCTTTTAACTTTACATTCAGACTATATTTTTAATCTAAAATATAAGGCAGCATGCTTTATTTTGTGCTCCTCTTCATCATTCCTTTCCCCAGATATATTTAAGCTGTTGATGAACCCAGGAAATACCATGAAAACTTATAAAATATTAAATTTGTTCATTTCAAGCATCTAAGATTCTTGCTTTTGTGTGTTACAGTAACACTGGACTTTCCTTGAAAGGACAGATGTACTTTCTGGTACACCATAGTGCAGTGATGGCGAACCTTTTAGAGACTGAGTGCCCAAACTACAACCCAAAACCCACTTATTTATCGCCGGGTGCCAGGTGGGCATGGCCCACTGGGTGGGCATGGCTGTGGTGGTCATGGTAGACTGGGTGGGTGTGGCCAAGGTGGGCGTGGTCACCTCGATGTTGCTTGTGGGGAGGGACGCCTGTGGGGGCCGGGCAGGGTTGGGGGAGATCCAGGGGGTCTCTGGCAGGTGGGGCGATGGGCAGGAGGCTCATCCTGAGGGGTGAGGCGAGGCAGGGCGGGGGTGCCATTGTCGCAGAGTAAGGTGAGGCAGGGGCTGGGGCGGCTGCTGCCTGACACCATCGGCCCCCGCACACAGAGGCCAGCGAGCACATGGGGGTCGACAGTGTCCGTCAGCAGCCACAGCCTGCTGGCCCCTCGACCAGCGCACTCTGGGACTCCGCAGCCTGCCGCCAGCAGTTCAGAGAAGCCGCCTCTTGAGCTGGACGAACGGCCGACAGCTGAGGAGGCGATGCAGTGGGTCATGCCTGGGAAAAGGAGAGCATGCGAAGCCAGGAGGGATGGGACGGAGGGGAGGGAAACCAGCTGTGCTGGGATGCATCTGGCCACGTGGGACCTGGGCGAGTTAGCGGGCGGCTGGTTGAAGAGGGACAGTTGCCATCTCCGGGGCACGGCGCACGTGCCCACAGAGAGGGCTTTGAGTGCCGCCTCTGGCACGCGTGCCATAGGTTCGCCACCACTGCCATAGTGCATTTAATCAGCATTTGCTTTTATTTTAAAATCTCTTGCAGAGCAAGAAACCCAATTTATGTCTCAATACAGCAAAAAGAAAAGTGTAATTTTGTGTGCACAAATATTTACACAATAAATTCCTGTAGGATGCCCTAGGAGCCTTTTTTGGCTGAACAGCAACAGGAAATGCTGTTAATAATTAAATCTCTTTGCCTCTTCGGCTAGCACCATTTTGAATCAACTTCATTTAAAAACTACAGTTGTGTTATCAAAGAACTTGTATACTACAGTACATAATGTAGTATTAATCAAAAAATGTCCAGAAATACTATATTTTGAAATAACTAGTTTTTAAAGTATAAAGCCAAGACTAATTTAAAAATAGTCAGATGAACCATTTCAACAAAATAGCCTGCTGCATTAAAATTAAATCAATAACTTTTTATTGTAGCAGTTCTCACTGTCGTCACCCATCTTTTTACCCACTCAGTAAGTTCGCAACCAGCACATTTCTTTAAAGAAATTATAAAAGTAATGACACTTAGCTGAATGGCAGTTAGTTGCAACAAGAAAGCTCACAAAAGCAATCCTGGCACAAAATGTGGAGCATTCTGAACTTTTTTCCCAAGTCAAAGTTCATCTGGAAGAAGAAAATTGTCCCACACCATGTTGCAAATTGTGCTAGTGCAAAAAAAAAAATGGTGGATAAGAGTTAAGAATACCATCGTGGCACATTTTAAAATTAATTTAACTCTTCACCATTACATTTATTGCCTAGTCTACACTTTTAAGAAGCAGTCGCATTTGTACCTCATTTTAAAGCAGGTTACACTGATATCGCAGTAACTCAACTTCGCGGTAGCAGACAAAGCAGCTAAGAATTACAGGGCAATTTTTACTCTTATTTAGAATTTTACTCTTATTATTATTAAATGTCAGTCGGACAACAATAGAAGCGATGTGAATCTTTTCTGGGTAGAGAGTTACTGCATGATTTAAAAAAAACCCAAACCCAGCTATATCCCACAACTGGTTTTTCCCACCATCACTCCCCCCCAATAATCTTCTTCGAAAAAGTCCCAGAAAGCTCCCTGCAAAAGTCTTGTTTAATTTGGATTCGTTGAGAATCAGCGATTTGTCCCAGCCTCCCCCCCCCCCCAATTGCTACCCGGCTTTCCCAACTCCTCCTTCGGCCTCCAGGTCCGGGAGTCAAGGCAGGAGGAACTAGGGCCACTTCTGTCCCGCAATTAGCCCACTAGCCCGCCTGCAATTCCACGAAAGGGAGCCGCAGCCCCAGGAAAGGGAGAGCCTCCTCCATCCCCCTCCCTCCATGTAAACAAGGCCCGGCTCCCCTTCTCTGCGCGCTCACCCAAAGTGGGGAGAAGGCCGGGCGGGACTGGACGCTCTTTCAGATGCGCCTCAGAGCGAGAGCCTCGGCCGCTGCACCGCCGACCAAAGCGGGTGTAACCCGGAGCGAGGGAAAAGGAGAGGAAAAAAAAAATCACCTTCCCCCAAGCTTCTCCATCTCTAGCCGGCCCACTATGGCTTGAGCACCGGAAGCTCCAGTCCCTCGCGGAGCGTCGCTTCCGCCGCTAGAAATGGCAGGAGGAGAAACGCAAGAAGCCCCAGAGCGTCGGGCGGGGGAGTTAAAAGGGTTGAGAGGCAACGCTGGCCGGAGTGAAGAGGGCTGTTGGGCTGAACCACTTGGACGTGGCGGCGTACGTGATAAACGCTGCTTTTCATCAGCTTCAAAGCGATCGGCCTTATAAAAGAAATGTATGGTGCCATGAATTAATAAAATGAAATGGGAAGGGGGTATTAAGAAGAGTCCGCCCCTTAAGTGTGTTTTCCTAAACTGTTTGGAAGCGTCGAGTCCTCCCAAAATCACAGGAATGGTAAAGTCTCAATAATGGGACTAAAGTCACATGTTCGCATGGAATAGTGTTTAAGCTTTGCTTTAAACTTAGGTTTGGTAGAGATTCTTCCATGTTCATGCATGCTTAAGCTGGCTATTGAATAGTTTGCACAACACACTGAACTTTTCATCAAATGGGCTAGTTTTGCAAAACATGCTAAGCTAGAGGAAACATAACCAAGGATCACTAACTTAGCTAGTAAGCATGTTCGGTGAACAAAAATCTTGGTTTTTCCTGATCCTCCTCCATAAGTATTGGACTACGGGTACACTTCCCAAAGTCCTAGCCATCATATCCAAAGATGGCATACAGGTGCCCTTTCAGAGTGACAATTCTTGGGAACATCAAGTAACCAAATAAAAGTGGTTTTAACTACACTTAATTGCACGATACATTGAACCATAAACTAGCTAAACATGTTTCAGCATAGCATATGATGCAATTTCAACCAATGCAATTTATGATTCATGATCAGTTTATGGTCATCAGTCAATCAACGGTCATGCAAATCCAGAAAATGAGATTGAGTAAACAGTGGTTACATGAACTGTAAGAATACTATGTGAATTTACCAATTGTGTTCTATAAACTCAGCCAATGTGATTTCTAAGGTATGGCTTATGTTGAATGTATTTCATAAACTCAGGTGTTTATTCAATAATTTTGGGGTATACCGCTGTGGCCATTCAAATGTTTAAATTTGAAGTCTTAAATTTCAGTTGCTGGCACACTGGCACTCCAAGCAGGAAGAACACAGCTGCCTCCCTAGCTAGGATCAGCAAAAGTCAGAGCATCACTTACATGAAGGACATTCCTTGAAATAGTTCCAGGATGGGGAGGGTGGAGGAATAAATAACTTCTACATTTTTATTTAGAAGCCTGTGTAAATTCTGCTCAATTGTACACATACCAGAGCTGTGAAAACATTTGAATGAGAATCTTATGAAGTCCATGAGCAAGAGTGAAGGCCCCCTCCTCAAAGCACTGGGCAACTATCTCCTTCATAAGCCCAGGCATGGCTATTTTGAGAGTCTCTAGGACAATGTTGCATGCATGCACTTACATAGCCATTTTTTTCCCTTCAGTTCCCGAGGGAGCCTTGTGACTACACATGCGCACACACAAATGGCCTGGAAAGGTCCCTGAAGCATCCGGTTTTGGTCACCATGATATAAAAAAAGATGTTGAGACTAGAAAAGGTCCAGAGAAGAGCAACAAAGATGATTAGGGGTCTGGAGGCTAAAACATGAACGCTTGCAGGAACGATATGTATAGCCAAACGAAGAGAAGGACAAGGGGTGACATGATAGCAGTCTTCCAATATTTGAGGGAATGTCATAGAGAAGAGGGGGTCCAATCTATTCTCCAAAACACCTGTGGACAGGACAAAAACAATGGAAACTTATCAAGGAGAGATCTAACCTAGAACTAAGGAGAAATTTCCTGAGAGCAAAAACAATTAACCAGTGGAATGGTTTGTCTCTTAATAGTTGTGGGTGCTCCATCTCTAGAGATTTTTAAGAAGAGATTGGACAGCCATTTGTCCAGAATAGTATAGGGTTTCCTGCTTGAGCAGAGGGTTGGACTAGAAGCCCTCCAAAGTCCCTTCCAACTTTGTTATTCTGTATTCTGTAAGCACTACTGCAAGCCTTTGAGAGGAGATGGTTTCTCTGGTTTCAAAGAAACTGGTCCTTTGATCACACCAGCACACTTGGTGGGGTGAACCTTGAATGCTTTGCAAGGCCTTAATGCAGGAGTTGCTCAAAAGGAAGTCCCATTTAATTCAATGGAACTTCTATAAAAAGATATAGATTAGATCAAATTAAAACTCTGCCTGGTCCATCTTTTCTCTTTTCACAGGAGTTAGACAGAAGTTCACAAACAAAATGGATATGAAACAGTGGTTTCTCCCCTCCTATTTCCCAGCAGCTATTATTTCCTGGGTTCATGCATCACATCAAGCCATATTCTAATATAATTTGTGTAATAGCCAACTGTATTTCATTCAATAATCCATTGTTAAACTTTGGTTTAGCATGCTGTCAATATGCTATGCTATGCTAATATCCATACACTATGTGAATATAAATGGGTGTTCAAACTAGAGGATGCAAAATGGCTCTTCTAGTCACAATCTTCCCCCCCCCTTTTTTTTTTCAATCAACTCCCAACTACAGTGAAACAGGGAAGCAAGACAGTGAAAGGAGGCAGTTTTTTTCCATCCTATCCATGGAGTTTCCACAAACTTTGGATGTTCACTTCGCAATGTTATCCAATATGGAATTGATGGACAAGTGGGTTACTCACAGAGTAAATGTATATATGATACAAAACTGGCTATCTCAGTCTCATCCATTCATGTTCTGGCATCTCCATCTGTATATCTTTACTATATTAGCTCTCAGCTGTAATCCTTTGTCTAATATTTCTCAACCTTAGAAAATTCAAGCACACTGGCTGGCGAAGTCTGGTAATTGAAGTCCAGACATCCTAAAGTTGCCAAGATTAAGAAAACATTGCCTTAAGCTGTTGGCTACTAAGGATTTGGTCTGATTGCTCTTCGGGGGAGCGATGTAGCCATCTATTATTAAATGTGACATGTGTGCTGCATTGGGCAAATAATTTGCAGCTACAAAATCTGACATTTTTAGCACAGAAAATACAAATTTCCTGTATCTTCAATTCACATGTTAAACAGCTCACCTACAATAAAGTTTGCCATTAGGTGGCAAAAGAGTTCTCACTTTATCATTCTTTCCAGTGGGAACAAATGCCATGTGCTATTCTAGATTTAATCCTTAAAGCAGATTGGACACAATCAGCAGCTGTTGTTTTATTTGAAAAGCAGAGCCAATTCATGTCAGCATAACTACTTCGTATATTGTATTTCTATCTTCCTGGCACAGATACTAAAATACTTAGAATGCCATCAAAGAGTGTATAGTGTTCATATTGTTTAACATTACCAGATTCTTTGCAGAAACCATTCAAATTCTGCTTCGAAAATAGTAAAATCAGGAACATACAAACTTGCTTATTTTGTGCGAGTTGATTCTGTTATGTACCAATAAAGGAAAATATTTGTAACTCAGGGTCAAAATGAGGGGTCCTTGATGCTCTCTGAGCTTGGTTGTTTTCTTGCAGACATTTCATTACCTAAACTAGGTAACGTCATCACTGCTATATGATATTACCTAGTTTAGGCAATGAAACATCTGTAAGAAAACAATCAAACTCACGAGAGCACCAAGGACCCCTGCTTCTGTATGTAGCTTGAAATACATGTTGTGAAATTGAGCAATATGTGAATTATATGTATATGTCTCTCTATATGTGTTCCTTGCTCCCCTGATGGTTTTTTTTTCTTTTTTCCTTGTGAAAACAAGGAAAATCTGCGTGGGTATGAAATTTACTAGAGAGATAACTAATAACTGAAACCGAAAAGACAGAAATTTCAAGGGAAGTTTTTCACCGATACCTTTTGCATGCATAATTAGCCATCAGCTTATTCAGTTTTCTAGTAGGCAATATTTTGTAGTGTGGGGAAAAAAATAGCAAGCCAAGCAGATTGCAAGCATGGACATATTACTAAAACCAGTTTATGTCAACACCATTCACTATACATCTCTACATCTTTCTAGCCTTCCGAATTATATTTGCCTCCTTCATACACCACTTCATACATTGCCTTTGGTTCTTTAAAATATGCACCTCTTTTTGGTTTGCCCTTTCTCTTGGTCCATTCACTCTTTACATATTTACTGTGTGATTTAATCCTCATTTGTCCTCACTATGACTAAACCCCTCTATTTAGACAAAGGAAGTCCTACACAATTTACAAAATGAATCATCAGTTGTAAGTATCTCAATTCAGTGCTTGGAAGGAGACCATTGTCTGTCTGAAGGGACATCCCTCCAGATTGTGTAATAAAACAATATCTGCTGCTTGGAGCAACAGTTGCTGGAATCTGCCCAAACTAGAGGAAGCAGATGGGTCTTGCCCACACTCAATTTTTTTTTGTGACAGGCATCATTGCAACAGGGATAAAAAAAACTTGTAAGATAGATTTGGCTTTGGAAGCAAGGCCGGAAATGGTTTTAATCTTCTGGCATTTCTCAAGAAGGAAGGGTAGAACAAAAAGACTATGAGCATACACAAACCAATTTTCATTTGCTACTAACCACCACAGGTTTCTATTATTAGAATACAGTACAGAGATTCCAGCTCTAATTTGTGTACTGTAGTTACCATTCAGGCTGCAAATGTCAGAATGCCCACTAGTTAGCAGCAAAGAGACCTAAGAGATCTAACTTTAGCATGTGTTTTAAGTGAACAAGCCCTCAAATAGGCCTTGGCTGCTATGACGCATCTGCGCAGTTTGGTTTGCAACATCATGGAAGCGAATGTTTTCTGGCCCTCCCAATCTAGCTTTCATCCTAGGAACCGTGGGCTCACAACAATTTGCTCCAGTAGTAATTCCCTAACTTGGCTTTACAGATTGCTACCAGTGGCCTTGTTTGCATAACATCCTTGTTAATACATGGGATGCAAGCTAGCATGTCATCCATCCAGCCTATTAATCCCATAAAGGTTAAATTTAACCCTAGTTTTGAATATTAACATAATGGTTGTATCATGCAAACTGGGGATTAACCAATATTTATTTCTACTGAGAATAAAAGGATGTGCTATAAAGGCACTGCAAAAAGGAGGCTTTTTATGAATCTTTTCTCTGCTACAATTCCAAATTCTCCCTCTCTGTGGCTATATGTCAGCCTTGTAAGGCAGTCAAGAGCAGTCAGGAAACATGCCCAGCGGAACTAGCTCCACTTTTTTGTCTGTTGTACATCAACAGAATCTTGCAAGTCTGAAAGTACATCTGTCCGCCATAACATTTACAGTCCAAAAACTAGCAAGGGTCCCTTCCTACACCATATATAGAGAAGCCATGAAAAATGGGGAATATCTTTCTGCTAAGCCTACCCACAAAGGTGCTAGACTCAGTTGCCCCAACCCTGATCCCATCATTATGTTTGCTCTTTTTCATTTGCTCTGCTGACTAAATATATGGGGCATGAGAAAAATGTGGGAGCCTCTCTCTCTTTGTTCTGACTAGGAGGAATGTAAAAATGGCCATTTCATAAAAATTCAATTCTTACGAGTTATTGGTGCAGAAAGCTGAATCAACCTGAAGGGTTCTGGAACAAAGGGAAATTGTTTAGTCTAACTGTTGCTTTCTTGCTTTTTGTAATCAGCTTTTGCACCAGAGAAATTTCATGCAAGCTTGGGAAACATGTACGTGGATGCGATATACTGAAGGAGGGAATAAGGAAGTGTATAGGAATAATTGATGTCTTTCTTATGATGTAATGGCTCTGTTGTCTGATTTTCATTGGCTAACAAAGTTTATAAAGCAATGCTACCAACTTTCTAATGCGTGGCACTTCTGGACGTAATTCTGCCAGTGTTCCAGATTGTTGGCCACCCAGCTGCTTAATTTGATCAAATAAAGTGCTGCTTGATTAAGAAGTCTCCACTTGGGTTGTCTGATTAAATTGATATGGTATCTCAAGTTTAAGTAAGGGACTGGGACCTTACATTTCATTTATACTATGCAAAGAGAGCTGGTATATTACATATTTTAGCTTAGCTTCTCACCCGAGTGCCCTTTTAACTTCTTCAAATTACCAGTGTTCCCAGTATTTGCCTTTAGAAAAAAGGGCAGATCAGAACTTGAGCAAGGAGGAAAAAAATGGATTAGCAGATAAACTGAATATTGGGACTGTGTGCACATACAGTAGTATCCTAAACATTAATCATGGGGGAAGGAGTACTCTGCTCATCATGCCAGAGATAATCAAGAAACTTAGCTTTGGTTTCATCCTCCTATCCAGTCAATGTTATGAACCCCAGCCATCTAGTACTTCCTGGGTTTTTGTTATTATTGTTTGCAAAACAAACAATTTTGAAAAATGTCATATTTGATCTTCACCAAAAGGCCAAATATGGTAATTATTGTCCATACTACTAAATTAATATAGAGTTCTAGCATCATGGTTAGAATTTATCATGGTTTACAATTTCATTTAACAGTTTATACAGTACTTTACTAACGTCTGATGTTCTGTTTAGAGTCTAATACCCACAACTTCCAGAGATAAGCTGTTCCAATGATTAATTGAGTGCAGAGAAGAGCAAAAAAGATGATTAGGGGACTGGAGGCTAAAACATGTAAAGAACGGTTGCTGGAATTGGGTATATCTAATTTAATGAAGAGAAGGACTAGGGGTGACACAATAGCAGTATTTCAGTACCTAAGGCGCTGCCACAAAGAAGAGGAAGTCAACCTATTCTCCAAAGCACTTGAAGGCAGGACAAGAAGCAATGGATGGAAACCAAGGAGAGGAGCAACCTAGAACTAAGGAGAAATTTCCTGACAGAACAATTAATCAGTGGAACAACTTTCCTCCAGAAGTTGTGAATGCTCCAACACTGGAAATTTTTAAGAAGAGACTGGACAACTATTTGTCTGAAATGGTATACGGTTTCCTGCCTGAGCAGGGGGTTGGATTAGAAGACCTCCAAGGTCCCTTCCAACTCTGTTATTCTATTCCTATTCCTATTCCTATTCCTAGTCAATACACATATTTAAGACGGAACAATAGAAACTGCAAAAAGCCCAGCAGCTTGTTATGGAATAACTTGCTAAGGTATAGATCGCGGGTGGCGGAAGCAGGAACAATAGCAGCCTCTCTAGGCATCTCGGAGGTTCTTTTTTCCGCCTGGTTGGGGAGGGAAAAGCAGGGTAAAGGTTGCTTGGAGAGGCGAAGCAAAAAGCTGGGAGAGTTTCGTTGAGCGATCTCGCTTCCGAAGCAGCCATGGCGGAACAGCCTAAGTCCCCTCAGCCACCTATTAGCCCGGTAAAAAACTTCTTCGCGGGTGGCTTCGGAGGCGTCTGCTTGGTCTTCGTGGGACACCCACTGGATACTATCAAGGTGAGGGGGGGGGGAAAGGACTACAACCCCCGGTAGACATTGCGCGAGTGGGAAGGCGAGGCATACTTTAAAACAAGGGTCGATGAACTACCATTCCCAGAATGCTCTTTGTGGAACGAGCCTCAGAATTATTTTTCTCAAGGAAAAGAATTAGCACTCCTGAGCAGGGACAGACTTGACACCAGTTTAAACATGTGAAAGAGCAGAGTTTTTAAAATATGTTTATTTACATGTCAGATTTATAACCCACCTTTCCTACAAGATCTCAAGATATATGTATACAGTAGCATTTCGTTCTCCAATATTTTTTTCTACAGCAACAACCTGGTGTGGTTGGTGGAAGGGTGTATGTTTTGATGATAGTCCAAAGGCATGCTGAGCTTCTGTAGCTGAGAATATTTTTCCAATCTAAGTTTAAACTTTATTTAGCACATTGGCTCTGGACCCTTGGATCATTACTCTTCTTCATAATCCTGAGTACATACAACAGACTGACCTATGGAACAGTGAACTATAGTTTGTTGAACGAGCCTAATTGCTTGGATTGGACAAATACGATGAAGCAGAACGAAACTACTTTGGCTGTGATCACAAACGAACTAAACTACAGAGTAGCTAACCCATTTTAGTTTCATGATGGGCATGCCCATTCAGTTGCTGGCATAACGCACACAACAGAGTCTCTAGGTCAGAAACAATTGCTGGGCACAATAGTTTGCAGGGCATAATTGGAGATGTTGCAGTTGACTTTTAAAGCCTCAGACAGCTGTAGGTCCTGCTATCTAAGGGACCACCTTTGTCCTTAGAGACCTGCTCAGTTGATAAGATCTCCAGGAGACGCCCTTTTGCCTTCTGGCATGTAAGAGATTGTCTTCTGTTGGTTATTTATTTTTTTATGTTGTAATCCTTGAGAGAGCCAGTTTGGTGTACAGATTAAAGCATCAACTGGAAACCAGGAGATTGAGTTCTATTCTCACCTTGGGCATGAAGCCAGCTGAGTGGCCTTGGGCCGATCACTTTCTCTCAGCTCTAAGAAACAGGCAGTAGCAAACCAATTCTAAAAACCTTGCAAAGAAAACTGCAGGGACTTGTCGAGGCAGGCTCCGAGAATCAGACAGGATTAAACAGAAGGGGGGGGGGGAAATCATCCTTGAACATTTGCCAGAATAGAAAAGTGAAGCCTAAACTAAGTAAAAAGGTGAAAGGTGATTTTGTTTTTTTAAAAAGCAGAAATAAAAGCAGAGAAATGTGGCATTCCTGGATGCTCTGCTATTCCAAATTAACACAGATCAAGTGATTCTTTTCCATATGTCAGTCACAGTCCCCAACCCCTGTACCGGATCATGGTCTGTTAGGAACTATTACTTAACAAATCTTTTTATTGTTTATACAGATATGAAAAGATTGGATCTTAAAATGCTATAACTATTCAATATACAGCTTTATTTGTGTATCAGATTTAAACGATAAAAAACTGGAGATAAGTACACTCTGACAACACTGATGTTTTCACATGCATCTTTGCAAAGATTTATTAGTCAGTCTTCAGATATCTTCCAGATACTGTCCTTATTGTCATGCTTGTATTAAAAAAAATGGGTAAGATAAAGGATACTTGAAAATATATTCTGTAAATACAAAGGCAAAGATTTATAGGTGGAAGTTACAATTTTGTTGGGGGATAGGTGATGAGCTTATGGATACCTTCTTTGGCACCAAAATCACTTCTGAATATGTTGCTAAGAAAACTGCAGGGACTCATCAGTTTATTAATCAGAAATCAAGACTGATTTGAAAGCACCAAAACAATAGCAACAACAACAAAAACTAGGGTTGATAGCAGTGAGAATTCAGAGAATGTTATGGTAAGTCATTAATTTCTAAATGGTTATGTCCCCCATGGCAACTGTTTTGTTCATTTAATTCATTTATTCAACCTAGGCACTGCTCAACTCCAAACTGACTCTGGGTGGAGTATATAAAACCAAACAAAAAAGAAAATATAATAAAATTATAAAAGAGAACAAGAACTTACAGCGTCTCCAATAACAACACATGTACCCCCTCCCAAACAGATCCAACAGGGACCCCCAAACAAATCCAACAGAGACCCTAAGTGCTGAAGCCCAAGGCTGGAATGCCAAGCTTATGATTGTCCATGCTTCTTCGTCTAGAAGCAAAGCTACTATGGTAGCATTCTATATTTTCTATTTCTTCTGTGTTTCAGGAGATACCATAAAGGTAGTCCTTGATTTACAACCACAATTAAGCCCAACATTTCTGTTGTTAAGTGAGTTTTGCTAGACAGTGGTTAAGTGAGTTTTGCCCCATTTTACAACTTTTATGACACTTAACAGTTGTTAAGTGAATCACTAGAGTTGATCAAGTTAGTAATATGGTTGTTAAATGAATCTAGCTTCCCCATTGACTTTGCTTGTCGGAAAGTCACAAAAGGTGATCACATGATGCCAGGACACTGTGACCATCATAAATACAAGTCAGTTGTCAAGTGTCTGAATTTTGATCATGTGACCATGGGGATGCTGCAGTGGCCATAAGTGTGAAAAATGGTCATAAGTCACTTTTTTCAGTGCCGTTGTAACTTCGAATGGTCACTAAATGATTGGTTGTAAGTTGAGAACTACCTGTATTTAGGCTTTGTACTTGTACAAATCCTAGTAGAAAAGAAAACGCTATTTACTTCCTAGATCTGGAGATCTTCTGATTGATCTGAATGCCTATTGATAACAACTGTTCATCTGTTTCTCAGATGCACTGTGTCTTTTTCCTCTTTCCATCCCCCTTTCATTAAAAAGTAACTGGTAGAATTGGGAAGGGCAGATCTGCCAATGGTAGAGCATATTTCAAAGGTCTTGGGTTCAATTCTCTATCTCCAGATAAGGTGGAAAAAAAAACACAAAACATACTTCCCCAAACTTTTTGAAGCTGCTGCTGACCATCGTTGGATATAGTTCGTATTATTATGAGCCTGTTTTCTGAGTTCCTTGGAAAAGAAGAGGCATGGGTGATTAAATCAGATGTGGATGGATATTTTCACTTGAAACCTGTCTCCTAATAAATGGACTAACACAAACGCATCCTTTTGTATTCCTTCCATGTTCCTTATATTTTGTAGGTCAGACTACAAACTCAGCCGAAGCCTTTGCCAGGACAGGCTCCTCTTTATGCTGGGACCTTTGACTGTTTCAGAAAGACTCTTGTGAAAGAGGTATTTTGCCACCTCACTTGCAGTGCCTGCCAGACATGTCATATTTTTATGTATATTATTGGAATGAATTTGTGTGGGAATGATACTTGACACTTATACATTCTTGGAGTATAAGCTTGATCTTTTTTTCAATGAGAAAAACTAACTAATGGTGAGACGGAAGGAAGCTGTTCAGTTTTTAGGCATAAGTATTTAAAAGGTAAGCGTTCTTTGTTCTTAATAAATCATGATTTATTCTTACAAGTCCAAGCCAGAGTATGCCTTGGGTTCATGCATCTTGGTCTTTTAATTTAAACCACCACAGTCATGACTGTCAATGGTTTACAAAAGCATCTGTCATATAATAAAATAGTAATAATAAAAATGGTCATAAAAATTAAAAGACAGGTAGTCCTCAACTTAGGACAAAAATGGAGCCCAACATTTTTTGTGGCTAAGTGAAACATTTGTTAAGTGAGTTTTGCCCCATTTTATGACTTTTCTTGCCCCAGCTGTTAAATGAATCACTGCAGTTGTTAAGTGAACCTGGTTTCCCTATTGGCTTTGCTTGTCAGAAGGTTGCAGAAGGTGATCACATGACCTTGGGACACAGCAACGGTCATAAATATGAGTCAGTTGCTAAGCGTCTGAATTTTGATCACCTGTCCATGGAAATGCTATAATGATCGTAAGTATGAAAAACAACAGTCTGTTATTTTTTCAATGCCGATATAACATCGAACAGTCACTAAATGAACTGTTGTAAGTCGAGGACTACCTGTATTTCAGTTGGAACATCTGGACAATTCCTAACCTACCATCTTCACTAGCTGAAACAATCCTCCAGAAGAGTTCTGTTTCTCTAGATCCTGAAAGGACTAGACCAGGGGTAGGCAACCTTGGCTCTTTTGTGACTCGTGGACTTCAACTCCCAGAATTCCTGAGCCAGCATGGCTCAGCTTGGAAACCTCTCCCTTTCCCCTCAGTATGGCTGGCTCAGGAATTCTGGGAGTTGAAGTCCACGAGTCATAAAAGAGCCAAGGTTGCCTACCCCTGGACTAGACTGATCTGTATTAGTGAGCAATTACAGAGTCTCGGGGTCTGTGATAAAGAAGCCTCTCCTTCTCACCTTGGTTCTTCTAATCACTAACTAATGGGAGAGGAGTAACCGTTTTTTCTGAGTTGTTTGTATGAGATGGATGGGTTTGGGTTGAAGAAGGCAGCCTTGCAGATATCTGGCATCAAGCTGTGTAAAGGTTTGTACGTTAAAAACAGAACTTTAAACTGCATCCAGCTTGGCAACTTAACACAGGTTCTGCAGCATAGGAGGAGTATGTTCATGGCATCTAATGCCAGCTAGCACGGAGGCTGTTGTATTTCATACCACCTGCAGTTTCTCAATGCCTTTAGAAGCAATCCCACGTGTTGCAGTAGCTGAACTGGATTACCCTAAAAAACCTCCTCTGTAAGTGGAATCTTGGAAAAAGATGTCTATATGATTGGACAATTGAGATCCCTTTGAACTGAGCAGAAACTTCAAGTAATCCTTGATGTTGTATCGGTTGGTTTCTCGGCTTCTATTTACAGTATATGAGTCATACAGAAATTCCATTTTATTCTTTGTGGTTGAGATGAGCAACCGTCTACATTTAATAAATAAATAATATACTGACCTACTATTTCTTACAGGGTGTCCGTGGCTTGTATAAGGGGATGGCAGCCCCCATTGTTGGAGTAACTCCCATGTTTGCTGTGTGCTTCTTTGGATTTGGCTTGGGCAAAAAGCTGCAACAGAAGACCCCAGATGATATCTTGACGTGAGTAATGAAATTGTTCAGACTATTTCAGGGATGCGCTCTTGAGGTTTTCCAATCTGCTCTTATTTTTCAAAAAAAAAATACACATTCCATCATTGCAGCCAAAATGAAGTTTTATTTTTCTTGGTTATAAATAGAGTTTTTTTAATTAAAAAAATTAAATCTGGCAAATTTTAAAGTTCCTCAAAACGTGGGACTGATTACACTAGCTATAAACAGACATTATGTGGGTTGTTTCTGTGTAGTTCTCTTCCCAGGCAAAACAGATGGCCATTCAGGAGGTTTTTACTTCAGTATGGTGTACATCCTAAAAGGCTTGTAACACTTTCTCTTCATAGTGATTCAGAGTACGGGAAGTCTTCATGTAACGACATTAATTAGAGTAGGAATTTCTGTCGCTAAGCAACGTGGTCCTAAATGCGACATCACA
Organism: Azemiops feae; assembly: GCA_023970755.1. Taxonomy (NCBI): domain Eukaryota; kingdom Metazoa; phylum Chordata; class Lepidosauria; order Squamata; family Viperidae; genus Azemiops; species Azemiops feae. Next base: position 211,911 of record JALGBA010000720.1, on the reverse strand, counting down.
TAATCATGCTGCTTAGCAGTGGAAATTCTGGCACTTCCAGTTGCTGTCATTAAGCAAATCACTGTGGGTAATTAATTAAGGATACCGTGTTTCCCCAAAAGTAAGGCCTACCCCAAAAATAAGCCCTATCTTGATTTTTGTGGGTGGGCCTAATATAAGCCCTACCCCAAAAATAAGCCCCAGTTTTGGGGCGAGGCACATACCTAAAAATCAAGCTAGGGTGGGGGTGTGGAGCTGCCCCACCGCCCAGCACCCACTTACCTTGCAGCCAGGCCTCTCCTTGCTGACCCACTTCTTCTGAGGCCTCTTTTGCACCCAGGCCTGTATTTCTCAGTCACAGGGCTTTCCGGAAGGCCTGTGCAGCCAAGAACCGAGCTATGGATTCAATCCGTAGCTCGGTTCTGCAAGACCTCAGCAGCCAAGCACCAAGCTATGGATTGAATCCATACCTCGGTACTTGGCTGCTTAGGCCTTTTAGAAAGGCCTGACTGCAAAATGCAGGCCCGAATGCAGCTGCAGAATTTCGGCCCCAGAAGAAGTGGACCGGCTGGGTGGGGCTGTCGGTGCCGGAGGTGAAGTAAGGCCTCCCCCGAAAATAAGACCTGGTGCCTTTTTTGGAAGCAAAACAAAAAAAAAAAGATCCGGTCTTATTTTCAGGGAAACACGGAATTATGTGGTCGCATTTATTCCTTCTGCCAGTTTCTTCATTAAATTTGCTTGTAGGAAATGTAAAGAAGGTTGCAAATGGTGATCACATGATTGTGGGGAATGCTCTGACCATCATAAGTATGACACCCACTCATTCAGCACAGAATGAGACAACTTGCCACGGCCAACTCTCTCTGGCCAACTCGCCATGGGACAACTAGCTGCGAGACAACTCACTGTGGTACAATTTAACAAATAACAAAAGTTAAATTAATTTCAATTGTACTGTATAATAAAATAAAGAAAGTCAATCCAGATACACAAGAGTTACACTGATTTTGATGAAAACGTAGTCACTAATAATAAAAGTAACCAAATGAAACAATTAATACAGTGTTGAATTGTCCCATGGGTAATTGGCCGCGGCCACTTGGCCGTGGTGAGGTGATCATAGGCGAGTTGTGCTAGATCCCATTCAGCACCATTGTAAGTTTGGGCAGTTGCTGAAGGAATGGTCGTTAAGCAAGGACCACCTATATAAAAATCTCATCTATATGGCATGATAACTATTCTGCAAGGCCCACTTTTGTGTTGTACATCATCCTCACTACATTAGCCATCTGCCCAGCACATTTTCAGTTCTCTCTCATCAACATCTAGGTCATAAGGAATTGCCAGATTTTACAAAAATCCATTCTGCTTTGTCTACACTTCCTTGCATACTTACTTAAATATTAAGATTTTTTTTTAAAAAGAGGTACTTCCATACAAGCATGTAGAATCCTGGTTACCTGGCTGTAATTTTTAGACAATGAAAAAGGACTGGTAAAATGAGTACGACTTAATTCTGAATGAATATGATTGTAGAAGGCATGCTGTTCTCTGTGAAATGGCGTTTTTGGGTAGCTGGAGTTTGATTAAGGAAGTTTATAAAACTTTATAAAAACAAAGAGATAAAAGCATTTTGTTTGTCTATCTCCCATCTAGTTCAGGAGTAGCAAGCGGTTGCCCATAGGCATCGGGGTGTTCTCAGATACTTCCCTTGATGTCCACCAGGTTCTCTAATCCTCGCTTAATTTCCCCCCCCCTCCCCATAATATTGGCATCTGACTTACTGCAAAACATCAACTTCTACCGTCTTATTGATTTGTAGCAATATCTTTCAATACTGCAAAATTCCTATAGGGACCATAGGCAGCAGTCTGGAGGGCTAACTCATCCTCCAATCAACACAATACCATATATTTCTTAATAACTTGCCAGGCACATCATGGTAGACATATGAATGCACTCCCCATGTTATCTGCAAATTCCAGATGTGCCTTCAACTCAAGTAGATTGTCTGCAGAGGATTTGGAAAATAAAGGCACTCATATTTGTATTAGTTTCTGGAACAATATTTGCAGGATGCAGCATATGGTGTTTCAGTTTTCATAGTCATGTATTCATCAGCGTATTCAAGAAGCATGTAAAACATTGAGATTACAAGATTATTACTTTGAAGCTTTCAGATACTGTTACATGTATTTAGCCAGATTCAACTGCCTAAATCCCGTAGATTAGGATTTGCAACACTGTCCAAGTTCTTTTTTCATTTGTATTTGACATAAGTCCTGATTGTGACCATATTTGTCTTTCTGTTGTTTAAAAATAAACTGAATCTTGTTGGAGATCTCTAGAGGTTCTGTCTGTCTTGATACTGAATCCTGTTCTGTGTGGGCAACTCAAAGGAAAGCATGGTGATTTGGTTAAGATTTAAACAAAGAAGCAAAGTGACTTTTATTAAATAGCTTTAAATAATTTTATAAATCGCTCATTTGATTCAACAGGGTATCCATAGTCAATCAGTATTTGCCTGCATTGTTAGAGACTCCACACACCCACTTTACAGTCTGTTTCTGTAGTATTTCTAGCAGGACTACCCAATTCTGTAATAGTTTTGTTTCCTATGCCATCCATCTGGTAAACTCGCAAGATTCATTTTTCTCGCCATGCACATGTATACATAATCTGAACTAGACTGTGTTGTTTCTCCATGTCATATAATATATGTGGGTGTATGCATAATTCTGTATTTATTTATTTATCTCTGTCATATTTATGTAGTGTATATTGGAGGTGGTGACCTTTTGAGAACTGTATGCAACGAAATTTCATTTTAATGTATGCCGATTAGTGTACATTTAAAGTGACAATAAAGTTATTATTCTGTTATTCTACTGTGGCAGTAAATACATTCTTAGCCCCATGTACCTGTCAGATAAGGTTTTCCTGAGCTAGGATTCTTAGCCTCCTTCACACCTGCCCTTCCACCTTCACTCCTCAAATCCCTCAACTGCAGTTAGAATAGAATAGAACTGGAAGGGACCTTGGAGGTCTTCTAGTCCAGTCCCCCACTCAAGCAGGAGAACCTATACCAACTCAGACAAGTGACTGTCCAGTCTCTTCTTAAAAACCTCCAGTGATGGAGTGTCCACGATTTCTGAAGGCAAGCTGTTCCACTGGTTAATTGTCCTCACTGTTGGGAAGTTTCTCCTTAATTCCAGGTTGCTTCTCTCTTTGATCAATGGTTTCCAACCATTGTTTCTTGTCCTGCCCTCTGTTGCTTTGGAGAATAATTTGACCCCCTCTTCTTTGTGGCAGCCTCTCAAGTACTGGAATACTGCTATCATGTCACCCTTATTTCTTCTTTTTTTTAGACTAGCCAAACCCAAGTCCTGCAGCCATTCTTCATATGTTTTAGTCTCTATGCCTTGGATCATCTTAGTTGCTCTTCTCTGAACTTTTTCCAAGGTCTCAACATCTTTTTTGTAGTATGGTGACCAAAATTGGTTGCAGTATTCCAGGTGTGGTCTCACTAAGGTTTTATAAAGCGGTACTAATACTTCGCAAGATCTTGATTCTATACCTCTGTTTATGCAACCCAGGATTGTATTAGCTTTTTTGGCTGCTACTGCACATTGCTGGCTCATAGTCAAGTGATCGTCCACTAGGACTCCAAGGTCCTTCTCACAGTTACTGTTTTTGAGCCAGGTCTCACCTAATCTGTACTTATATCTTTGATTTTTCCTGCCTAAATGTAAAACTTTGCTTTTCTCCACATTAAAACTCATTTTGTTGGATAGGGCCCATTGTTCCAGTTTGTCTTTTTGAATCCTGAGCTTGTCTTCTGGGGTGTTGGCTATTCCTGCAGTTTAGTGTCATCTGCAAATTTGATGGGTTCCCCTTCTATTCCCTCATCTAAGTCATTGATGAAGATATTGAACAGTACTGGGCCTAAGACGGAGCCTTGTGGTACCCCACTGCTTACTTCTCTCCATGTGGATGTAGTACCATTGACGACTACGCATTGAGTACAGTTTGTCAGCCAGCTACAAATCCATCTGGTGGTGATGTTGTCTATTCCACCTTTTTCTAGCTTACCAAGCAGTAGATTGTGGTCTACTTTGTCAAATGCCTTACGGAAATCTAAGTATACTATGTCCATAGCGTTTCGCTGGTCTACTAATTTGATCACTTTATCAAAGAATGAAATAAGATTGGTTTGGCATGATCTGTTTTTAACAAACCCGTGCTGGCTACCAGTTATAACTTTGTTTGCTTCTAGTTATTCGCAGATTTGTTTTTTGATTATCTTTTCCAGGATCTTCCCAGCTATTGATGTTAGACTGATTGGTCTGTATGGGATGGGAACTACATCAGCCCTTTTCCAATCCTCAGGTACTTCCCCGGTGCTCCAGGATTTATGAAAGATGTGGTGCAATGGTTCTGAGATAACATCTGCCAGCTCTTTCAGAATTCTGGGATGTAATCTGTTGGGTCCTGGTGATTTATATTCGTCAAGGTCGGATAGGTGTTCCCTTACCATTTTCTTGCTTATTTTAATTTTTATTTCTAGTTTGTCTTTTGCAGTAGTTTTTTTTGGTATGTTGTGCTATAATTTCTTTTTGTGTGAAGACTGATGCAAAGAATGAGTTAAGCAGCTCTGCTTTCTCCCTATTGCTTGTTACTTCCTTGCCATCTTCTCTCTTTAGTGGACCTACAGTTTCCTTGACTTTTTTCTTGTTATTAATATGTTTAAAGAATTTTTTTTTATTATCCTTGATTTGTGTTGCAAGTCTTTGTTCATTCTGAGCCTTTGCTTTTCTGACTTTCTTTGCATGTTCTGGCTGTCTGCTGATAATCAGCCTTAGTTATGTGCCCCTCTTTCCATTTTTTGTACTTGTCCTTTTTGTCTTTCAGTTTGTCAGAGAGATCTTGTGCAGCCATGCTGGTTTCTTCTTGACTTTCTTGTTTTTCTTTTTCAGTGGTATTGTGCTGGACTGGGCTTTTATGATAGCATTTTTCAGAATTTCCCATGCTTCTTGAGTTGTTTTCCCCTTTAGGATTTTCATCCATGGAATCTTTCCTAGGTTCTCTGTGAGTTTGTTAAAATCAGCTCTTTTGAAGTTTAAGACATTGGTTGAATTATTTTCTATTGCTTATGTTTGCATTATATTGAATTCCAGTATGACATGGAATTTCAATATGACTTTCCCCCAAGGTTCCGGCAACTTCAACTCCCTCTATCACTTCTTCTCTATTAGTAAGAATTAGGTCCAGTACAGCTTTACTTCTAGTTCCCTCCTCTACCTTTTGGAAGACAAAGTTGTTGGCTAGATTGGTTAGGAATCTGTTTGATCTTCCGCTCGCAGCAGAGTTTGTCTCCCAGCTGATATCTGGGTAGTTGAAGTCTCCCATTACTACTGTGGTGTGCTTCCTACATACATTTGTTAACTGGTTGGCAAAGAGTCCATCTATTTCTTCTGATTGGTTGGGTGTCCTGTAGTATACCCCTATGGCAATGTCACTTTTCCCCCCTTTTATATTGACCCATATAGATTCTGGAGGGCTTTTATCTTTGATCATGTACATTTCTGTAGATATGTAGTATTCTCTTACATACAGTGCAACTCTCCCTCCTCTTTTTGTAGTTCTGTTTCTTTTCAACAATTTGTATCCATCCATCAGCCCGTTCCATTCATGGGTTTCGTCCCACCAGGTTTCTGTAATGCCAACTATGTCATACCCTCCCTCGTGTACTATTGCTTCTAGTTCACCCTGTTTGTTCGCCAAGCTTTGCGCATTAGTATATAAACATTTAAGACTTTTATGTCTGTCCGTGGGTATGTTTCCTGGATCTCCTGATCTCATCACTCCCTACCTCTTTGTTTGATTTATTTTCTTGGGATTTATGATTGGTTTTGTGTTCTAGAGATTCTAATGATTGGTCACCCTTCCCCCCCCCCCAGTTTTAGTTTAAAGCCCTTCTAATGAGTTGGGCCAGTCTTTTTCCGAGTACGTTTTTCCCTGTTTTCGTGAGGTGCAGCCCGTCCCTTGCCAAGAGTCCGTCGTGTAGGAAATGCAGTCCATTGTCCAGGAAACCAAAGTTTTCTTGGCGACACCAACCCTTTAGCCAGTGGTTTATTTCTAGGATCAAGGATCAAGTTCTTACATCATTCTAGAATATAAATCAGGATGAGAGGCCTTGTGTTGTCATTCTTAGATGGACAGTTCCCCTATCCAATTGCCAATGTATTATAGTTCATATACAGGTAGTTCCTTGACTTAGGGCCAGTTGCTTCGCGACTATTAGAAGTTACGACGGACCTCCCTGGGGGGTACTTATGACTCAGATTCGAAGTTCTGATGCCCCCCCCCCCAGAGTGACATGACTGCACTTTGGGTGCTTGGCAACTAGCTAACATTTATGGCTGTTTGCAGCATCCTGCAGCCACATGACTCCGTTTTACAATGGTTTTACCGAAAACCAGCATTTACTTCTAGTTTTCAGCAGTACCTAACTCATAGCGAACCATTGGTTGGCTTAATGACAGCAGCTTTCACTTAATGACTGCCACAAAAAAGGTTGTAAAATTGAGTCAGTCACACGGATGAGCCAATTTATGACTGTCATAAGTTATGACCATGATGGGGCTCTCCAACCACTTTATATATCTGTATCTTTCTTCCTCTTTAGTCTACTAGAAGTAAACTAGATAGATAAGATAATAGATAGATAAGATAATAGATAGATAGATAGATAGATAGATAGATAGATAGATAGATAGATAGATAGATAGATAGATAGATAGATAGATGATAGATAGATAGATAGATAGATAGATAGATAGATAGATAGATAGATAGATAGATAGATAGATAGATAGATAGATAGATAGATAGATAGCACTTAGACTTATATACCGCTTCACAGTGCTTTACAGCTCTCTCTAAGTGGTTTACAGAGTCAGCATATTAACCCCAACCATTTGGGTCCTCGTTTTATCAACTTCGGAAGGATGGTAGGCTGAGTCAACCTTAACTCGGTCAGGATCGAACTCCTGGCTGTGGGCAGAGTTAGCCTGCAACACTGCATTCAGACCACTGTGCCACCATGGCTTCTAGATAGGCAGGCATATGATGCTGGATTCATTCATAATGCCAAGCCACTATTTCTAAAATAAACAATACTTGACAGTTCATAGATTATATAAATGATAGTTTGTAAATCGTTGTGGCTTGAGTCGCACAACATATGAATGCATATATATTCAGCAGTATGAATTAACATGGTACATGAACCATTCTATTTTCTTCTTTCTTTCCTCAGTTTCATAAACTATAGCGCATTGTATAACCAATAACATCATTCTCTTTAATTAAAGATCCATCACTAATGGATGGATCTTTCCAGGCTTTACCTTTGTTTAGAAAACATAAGGTTGTTTTTTTTAAATCATTGTTTTTATACAAAACATTAGATTTATTTTGCAAATGATTCTGCCTTGTTGGCTGCATTTGCCTGGATGTGTCGTATTGATACTTGAGGCAAAAATCTTGAGCCATAATATTTATTTGTCTGTTTTGGCTGAATTTGACCAGCTGGAGGAAATTAGAGCTCTGAATACCACTCCTTGGCTCTTTCTAAGGCATCTGTTTGGGATATAAATGGAAAAAATAATAATGGCATAATTAAATGTTCCTGAGAACATTGATTTTCATGGCACATAATTGGAGCTTTCACCTCTGAGAATGGACTATCTTTATATTCTTTTTTTTTATTTAATTGTTGGCTGGATTTTTTTTTTCTAGAAAAGGAACTTTGGAAGGAGAAATTATTCTTAAACTGTATCTAATATAGCCTAGTGCAGGGGTAGGCAACCTTGGCTCTTTTATGACTCGTGGACTTCAACTCCCAGAATTCCTGGGCTCAGGAATTCTGGGAGTTGAACCATAAAAGAGCCAAGGTTGTCTACCTCTGGCCTAGTCTGTGCATCAAGGAGAGAAGCAACCTAGAACTAAAGAGAAATTTCCTGACAGTTAGAACAATTAATCAGGGGAACAACTGAAATTTTTAAGAGATTGGACAACCATTTGTCTGAAATGGTATATGGTTTCCTGCCTGAGCAGGGGGTTGGACTAGATGACCTCCAAGGTACCTTCTATTATTATTATTGTTGTTGTTGTTGTCATCAATATTATTATCTCTATTATTATCATCGTCATTGTCATCATCATTATCATTTTTATGTTTAGTCTATATCCCACAATGTAATGTCCACTCTATATAGATATCCTCAGCTGTTTGCAGCAGGAATGTTATCGGGGGTGTTTACAACTGCAATTATGGCACCAGGAGAAAGGATCAAATGCCTACTACAGGTAAGAGAAGAACCTTTCCATGCTCCATCCCACAACTGAACAACATCTTCCTATCCACATTCTTTATTTATCCTTCTTTAGGATAGTTGAGCATATTCACAATCATAATCTTGTTGACAACATGGTTTTCTAAATTTTTGATATGGCCATGTCAGTGTATGTATGTATGTATGCATGCACGCAGAGAGAGAGAGAGAGAGAGAGAGAGAGAGAGAGAGAGAGAGAGAGAGAGAGAGAGAGAGAGAGAGAGAGAGAGAGAGAGAGAATATATGCAAACGTTTAGATTAAAGTATGTGTGGGGAAGATAAAAATGCTCAAATTTCAGAACATGTCTTATCTCCTGTAGCTATCAGTATTCCAGTTTCCCTAGCATTGTTTCCTTGTGATATTAGATTTCTCTGATGGCTAAAACTGGAGCACAGAAGTAATTAGAGAAGTAAGATAGGCAAAGTTGGAAATGTTGTTGTCTGATTAGAGATTTAGGATTCCTCTGGATGTTAGACATTACCCTTTGAAGAGCCAAAGTATACGCATATTCTTTCTCAGTAGATAGTTAATTCTGTCCTGAGCAACATTCCCCCCATTAAGACTGAAAATCCTGCCGTGTGTATGCATCAGTAGATGGGATCACTCAATTCTGGCAACTTCATGGATAAGCCAATGCAGTTTTTCTGGCAATAATATAAATGTGATTGATCCCTCCCTTCTTCTGGTAGGCCTTTCAAGGCTCCAGTCTAACTTAAGTCCTGATATTCCTGGGAAGCGTCCCATGCAAGTACAAACCAGCCTGACCTTAGCTTCTCAGTTTAGGCAACTTCACCCAAGCATGCTGCTTGCCGGGGCATTTACGTGATAGTTGGATGAATATTGTGGCTGGGTTCATACTAAGTAAAAAAATAGGTAGTCCTCAAGTTATGACCGTAATTGAGCCTCACAATTACCTTCAGGATGGTCATAAAATGGCTCATCACCAGATGACCAGACTCATTTTTTTTTGTAACTGTCATTAAGCAAATGTCTTGGTTGTAAAGTGACCAGGAGAGTTGTAAAACAAATTCATTCTATCTATCTATCTATCTATCTATCTATCTATCTATCTATCTATCTATCTTCTATCTATCTATCTATCTATCTATCTTCTATCTATCTATCTATCTATCTATCTATCTATCTATCTATCTATCTATCTATCTATCTTCTATCTATCTATCTCTATCATCTATCTATCTATCTATCTATCTATCTATCTATCTATCTCTATCTATCTATCTATCTATCTATCTATATCTCTATCTATCTATCTATCTATCTATCTTCTATCTATCTATCTATCTATCTATCTATCTATCTATCTATCTATCTATCTATCTATCTATCTATCTATCATCTCCCGCCTTTATTTTGATAAAAAAGACAGCAAGCATATCCAACACATTTTCTTCCTCCTATTTTCCCCACAACATCAAATAACCCTGTGAAATGAGTTGGGCTGAAAGTGACTGGCCCAAAGTCACCCAGCTGGCTTTCATGGCTAAAGTGGGATGTGAACTCACTGTCTCTTTGCTTTCTAGCCTGGTGCCTTAACCACTAGACCAAACTGGCTCTCAGTACACAACAATTGTTCGCTATGACAAAGATAAAGTCCCAGTTACAATTATGGATAATGTTCTTCACAAACGTTTCTACTGGGGCTTCTTGAATGGGTAGAGCTGTTAGAAGCCTGCTCTGGGTGCTTAAACAGCTAGAAAAACTTTCTGGGAGAGATGGCAGCTATGGGTTTATTTCCCCCCCCCCCAATTTTTTACCATTTTGGTGCATAATCAACAAACTCCTGATTGAATCTCATCTCATGGGCGATTCCTTAGGAAAAGTTTAGATGTGCAGACTCATTTCAACAGTAGCTTAGATTTAGGAAGACTGAATAATTTAGGGAATAGTATGTTATAATTGAAACTCAACATTAAGAAAACCAAGATCATGGCATCTGGCCCTCTCAATTCCTGGCAAATAGATGGGGAAGAAATGGAGATAGTGACAGATTTTATCTTCCTGGGCTCCAAGATCACCACAGATGGGGACTGCAGCCAAGAAATTAAAAGACGCTTGCTCCTGGGGAGGAAAGCTAAGGCAAATCTAGACAGCATACTAAAAAGCAGAGACATCAGCCTGCCAACAAAAGTGTGTATGGTCAAGGCCATGGTTTTCTCAGTTGCAATGTATGGCTGTGAAAGTTGGACCATAAGAAAGGCTGAGCGCAAAAGAATTGAGGCCTTTGAACTATGTTGCTGGAGAAGACTCCTGCAAGTCCCCTGGACTGCAAAGCGATCAAACCGGTCAGCCCTAGAACTGCTCCTTAGAAGGCCAGATCCTGAAGTTGAAACTCAAGTACTATGGCCACCTAATGAGAAGGAAGGACTCACTGGAGAAGAGCCTAATGCTGGGAAAGATTGAGGGCAATAGAAGAAGGGGACGACAGAGAATGAGGTGGCTGGATGGAGTCACTGAAGCAGTAGGCGTGAGCTTAAATGGACTCCAGAAGATGGTAGAGGACAGGAAAGCCTGGAGGAACGTTGTCCATGGGGTCGCGATGGGTCGGACACGACTTCGCAACTAACAACAACAATGTTATAATTGATGAGGCCATTATTTTTGTGACCATTTAGATCCAAGCAGCCTCTGGTGAAAAAAAATATGCGGGCCCCATGGACTGTGCCAAACAACTGTATCGTGAAGCTGGCATTCGAGGCGTGTACAAAGGAACAGTGCTCACACTCATGAGAGGTAGTTGTGGAGAATTGTTCTTAAAATAGTGGAACTATAAAAGCCCCCCCCCCCAATGTTTTTTTTTAACCCTGATTACATAATGCACTTGACAAGATAATTATGGAGCGGTGGTTAGCCTATCATGCAATCCCCGCAGAGTTAGCTGGCTGAATTAAATCAGATTTTGAATTGAAGATCTGAATTCATTCAGCCGGTTAACTCTGCAGGAATTTGATTTAGCCCCAAATACACCCAATCCCATGTTTCTAAGATCCCTTTTCTACTGCCATTCTGACTAATTATAGACACATGGGGAGAAGGGTAAAAAAAATGAACAGAAATGGGAGGTAGGTAGATAGGGTCCTTCAGACCTATCCATGGGAGGTTGCTTGTACCATCACAGTTCTACAGGTTGTCCTCGATTTAAAAACATTCATTTAGTGACTGTTTGAAGTTACAATGGCATTGAAAAAGTGACACATGACCATTTTTCATACTTACAACCATTGCTGCAATCCTATGGGCCCATGATCAAAATTTGTGTGCTTGGCAACTGGCATGTATTTATGACAGTTGCATTGTCCCAGGGCAGGGATATACAATCCTCGAACTCCGGGAGGAATATAAATCAGCTGTTTATTGTTAAAAGGTTTAAAACAATAAAAGCAACTATTTACAATACTAAAAACAAACTTAGCTTTCGCTGGTCCACTGCCAGCGTCTTCAGAGTGAAGTGTTGTGGGTGGAGAGTTCTCTTATAAACCTTGCTAGCCTAGTTTCTTACTCATTGACCGTGTGATAGGGCCATCCGTCCTGGCTGACCATAATTGCCTTAATTGTCCTGCCTCCCCTTGTTTGCACTCCAGTTCCACAACTTTTTTCTCTCCCATCCTTGTCAATCTTCTCCTTCCTGGCGTTGTTGCCGTTGGTTTGCCTTCCAGCCGCTCCCCCGTGCTCATATTGGGCGGCTTACAACAGGGGTCTTCAAACTTGGCCCTTTTATGACTTGTGGACTTCAACTCCCAGAATTCCTCAGCCAGCCTGCCTGGCTGAGGAATTCTAGGAGTTGAAGTCCACAAGTCATAAAAGGGCCAAGTTTGAAGACCCCTGGCTTACAACATTAAAAATCCATAGTATAAAATTCCTAAACCTTTCCCTGCTACAGCGGCAACAAACACAAACCAGACACATGGTCGGCTCTGTATCAACTTGGGGTTCCCAGGCCTGGTGATAGAACCATGTCTTCAGGGCCTTCTGGGACAGTATCAGGTTGAGAGTCAATCTTATCTCCCAGGGGGGGATGATATTCCATAGGGAGGGAGCCACCACAGAGAAGGCCCTTTTTCTCCATCCTGCTCCATCCTTCCCTAATAGGGTTGATACAGTATAAATGGGAAGAGACTGTCCTTTAAATCTTGTTTGTCAATCAAATCAAGGTCTAAAGTAGCAAGTGGAGTACATTGTTTAGGCCGTTATTATAATTCTGCTTACAGAAAGCTGGCAGGTTTTATCCTTTTTGTCCTTGCCAATTGGGGTTCTTGACTAGTTCTGCAGTTGTGTCTCTCATTTTTCTAAGTTGGCTCTGTTTATTGGACCAGATGTTCCAGCCAGTGGGATGTACTTCATGACCTATGAATGGCTGAAAAATATTTTGACACCTCAGGGGCAGAGGTAAGCAGAATGCTGGATTTCTCATAAGAACAGCTAAGAAATTCGTTTTATTCTGAAGTAAGAGCTTCGTGATAATAATTTGATGAGATGAACCAAGGATTATTGCTTTGAGTCTCTTGACACTGAGATGGGCGGCATATAAATTTAAGAAATAAATAAATTATGAATAATATCATTTAGCATTTATAAAATTATGTTTTTTAGGATCAAGTCAGTGCATCTTATAAGGAAGGCTAATGGATTCATTGGCATAATCTACCATGAATCATAATGTAGCAGAATTACTGGATTTCTATATTGTGATAAGCCATGGTTTGATTAAATATAATTTGTTGAATAAACCACTGTCAGCTATATTTCAATACTTTCATGCCACACATTAGGCTTTTAACTCGAAGATTATATGAATCTACATACAGTAAGAAGCTTTTATTCTAACAACAAATTGCAAAAGGACATTTTCTTCTTTTAGCACAGTACAGTTTGAAGGGCATCAGCCTAGCTTCTTGCTGAATCTAGCAATTTGATTTAGATTGGCCAGTTCTGACAATATAAGTCAGTTGTACTGTAAATGAAGCTTGATGTTCCAGTGGTTGTAGTAGTAACTTTTTCTACAGAGATCCTGGCAAAGAAGTAGTCTTTGCTGGGCAAATACAGGTACTCCTCTACTTACGACAAAATTTCTGTTGCTAAGCAAGACAGCTGTTAAGTGAGTTTTGCCCCATTTTGTGATATTTCTTGCCACAGTTGTTAAGTGAATCATTGTAGTTATTAAATTAGTAACACGGTTCTTAAGTAAACGTGGCTTCCCCATTGACTTTGCTTGTCAGAAGGTTGCAGTGACTCCGGGACACTGCAACCGTCATAAATACATGCCAATTTCCACACATGCGAATTTTGATCATGTGACCATGGGGATGCTGCATAAGTGTGAAAAATGGTCAAGTCACTTTTTTTCTGTGCCGTGGTTACTTTGAACGGTCACTAAACAAACTGTTGTAAGTCGAGGACTACCTGTACAGCCCATTTTGAAGTAAAACTGCCGACTTCACCTGAGGGAAGTGCTTATTGTATAACCTTTGCCCCCCCCCCCCTTGTGAGTCTGAATGAGATGCACCCAGTCTTTCTTTTCTTCTATTTCTTTTTAGTAGCCATTTTGATGAATTCATGTTTGCCCTTTTTCTGCCTGTCTCCTGCTTCCCACAGCGTCAGTGACCTCAGTGTACCCAGAATACTCTTTGCTGGAGGAACGGCAGGGATCTTCAACTGGGCTGTGGGAATCCCTCCTGATGTGCTGAAGTCACGGTTCCAGACAGGTGAGTTAACTGATGCTCCCGTAAAGATTATTGCAGGCAGATTTAAAAGTAGGATTTGTGGAGAAAAGTTGTCAATAGGTTTTTATACAAGTAGCCCTCATTTAGTAACCACCTTGTTTAGCAACCATTCTCAGTTACTATAGTGATGAAAAGGCAACTTAGTGACCAGTCCTTGCGTTTTTGACCTTTGCTCATCTGTAAAGCAAAGAGAAACTGAAGTAAGATGGTAAGTACAGTTGTGGTTTTACTTGGCAACTGCTTTGCTGAATGACCAAGTTGCCAGTCCCAACTATGGTCCTTAAATGAGGACTAGTTGTCTAAGGTGTCCAGAGCAGCTCTTACTCCAAATATTTAATCCTTTCCTATTAAATCAGGCAGAACAACTGAAATAGAACAATGCTGTTCAAACATCTTCTTTGCCTGCTATTTTAGATATTTAGAGGTGCATGGAGGGTGGGCCATTGATATCAACAACTCTCCTTCTTCCCTCTCCATTCTCCATTGTCATCCCACTCTATTCTCATGAGAATGCACGGTTGAAGATTAGATCTCTTAGCACACATTTGCTCATAATATTTCCTGGAACTCTTCTGAAAATCATTCCTGGGCAACAGTCCATGACAGTCTCTGGTTTAATCTGGCATTAGATGAGGTATTCGCATTTTCTGAGGTGTGTTAGCTAAGGCTAATAGTGTAGAACACATTCTCCTTGTTCTGCTCCATTCCCGCCTCTCTTCTAATTGCTAGTTTCAATGTGTATAATTCTGGTCACCATGGAAATTGGAGTAAAAGGAGAGTACAGTACAATCCTTGTTAGGGATAGTCTCATTTAGTGTCTGTTTGCAGTTACAATAGTGATGAAAATAACTTTACGACCAATCTTTGCATTTAGGACCTTTACAGATTTGTAAAGTAAAGGAAAGCTGAGGTAAAATCATGAGCACAGTTGTGGTTTCACTTAGTGACCATTTCACTTACCAACTGAATTGCTGAGTCCAGTTGTGCTCGCTAAAGGAGGACTATCTGTAATCCCATCTTGCATCATACATTAATCATTTTCCAAAGCAGATATGAAGCTGGTTCTTGTAGCTGGGCTAAAGATTGAAAATCACACTTTGTTTACTTAGCTATGGAGAATGTAAAATTGCCTCCAGGCAAAGAATTCGAAAGTTCTATAAACTAGTATGAAAATTGCTTTTTTTTCCAGGTCACTGCCCTAGTCCTAGTATCACATAGCTGGGTAGCTAGTGAAAAAAAAATGAGCTAAAACTTTTTTGGATTCTTTTGAAGAGTAATGACATAAATGTGCTTTGCAATTTGGCAGCTCTTTTCCATAAATTTAGAAAGATTTTCTTAATCTACCTTTTCCCTGTGTGTGTGTGCTAGCTACAATACAATCAGTTACAGTAGTGTTTCTCAAACCTGGAGAGTTTGAAGACGTGTGGACATCAATTCCCAGAATACCCTAGGCCAGGGGTCTTCAAACTTGGCCCTTTTATGACTTGTGGACTTCGACTCCCAGAATTCCTCAGCCAGCGTGCCTGGCTGAGGAATTCTGGGAGTCGAAGTCCACAAGTCATAAAAGGGCCAAGTTTGAAGACCCCTGCCCTAGCCAGCCTGCAGGGAATTTTGGAAGTTGAAATCCATAGATCTTCAAGCTGCTGAGGTTGAGAAACACTGAGTTGAGGTATTTGCCTTGACTGAACAGGCAAGTGGCTAATTACAATATAATTACTGATGACTGGTTGCTTAGTGACAATATGGAGTTATCCATGAACCCTCCAAAAGATACTTATGGCCCAGTTTCATAGTTCCAATGATCGGCTTATCCTCCCTCGGTCACATGACCACATTTTGGATGCTCAGCAACAGGCCTGCATTTATAGCCGTTTGCAGTTTTCGGCAAAAACACCCAATAGAGAACTGTGGATTCCCTTAACAACCACTGCAAAAAAAGGTCATAAAATCAGGTGATGACCCACCACGACTTACCACTCTATTCGGCAGGCTCCATTATGGTCATAAGTCAAGGACTACTTGCAGTTGTGCCCAAAGTTCTTCATGCGAGAAACAGGGCTTCATAGGATGGACATTGGTGAAAACCTTCTTACCTTTTCTTTTCTTGTTTCTTTAGTTTTTACATTTATATTCTTTGGCCAGTTTTTATTCTCTTCCTCTTTTACATTTGCAACATACTGGTAAGTTGTGTGCATAATTGGCTATTAAAATGTTTATTACAAAGGGTGTGTCTTACTTTTATTTTTTTAACTGATAGCGAGGGGAAGTTCCATGCTTTACAGCCGGCCTACTCTCTTGTGTATTAACAAAAAAATAAATTTCTACCAAATCAATTGGAGAAGAGGAATGAAGCGACTTGTCATTCTGCCAGCCTCTTGGCTTCCACGGTTTTGCACAGGAAGGACTTTTCTTTTTTTCATCAGCAATTACCGAAACCAAATGGGCTGTTGAAGAGGAAAGAGTTTTCAAACATTCTCAGTTAACCCTCTCACTTGCTTCCTAGAAATTCAGGCAGGTTGATACATGTAAGATTTCTGTAAGGAGTAGGGGCAGGGACTACCACCTTGTTTTGGTACTGCAGAAATGTGAAAATCTGCCCTCACGGTAATCGTTTATTTATATTTACTTTTAAAATGTATTGGCCACCCATCTTACCATAGGGCAGGGGTAGGCAACCTTGACTCTTTTATGACTCATGGACTGGCTCAGGGATTCTGGGAGTTGAAGTCCACGAGTCATAAAAGAGCCAAGGTTGCCTACCCCTGCCATAGGGTAACTTTGGGTAGCTTACAGTCATAAAAATGTATGTATACATCTACATTAAAACATGAATAAATTATAACCAAAGGGTTATAATTTACATGGGGAGGGCAGGGACGGAATGGGAGGGTGGTGGGAACTGTTGTTACCTGATCAACCACCTCCACTTTGCTGTTCCCCCATTGGGACCCCAGGCCAACTGGCAGAGCCAAGCTTTTAGGCCTTTATGAAAGGATAGGAGGGTTGGGGCCCACCTCACATCGGAGGGGGGGGCAAGATGTTCCATAGGGCAGGAGCAACAGCAGAGAAGGCCCTGCTCCTGGACGCCGTCAGTTGGAATAATCGGACTCACAGGACTCACAGCATGCTTCCTATATTGGCATAAATGGGACGGGCCAGTGCGGTGAGATGTTCCCTCAGATAACCTGGACCCATGCTATGAAGGGCTTTAAAGGTGATCACCTACACCTTGAATTGCACTTGGAAACAGACTGGCAACCAGTGCAGCTCGTGGAGCAGTGGTGTTACAGGAGCCATTCTTGGGGGGCCCAGGACTGCCCGCACCACTGCACTTTGCACCAGCCGTAGCTTCCAAATGTTCTTAAAGGGTAGCCCCATGTCGAGCTCATTACAGTTGTCCAACTGTGAGATGACTAGGGACTGAAGCATTATGTGCAGGGATTGTTGTTAATTGAGGAGCATTTGACCATTATGGCCCTGGTGGCGCAGCGGTTAGAATGCAGTACTGCAGGCTACTTTTGCTGACAGCAGTTCGGCAGTTCGATTCTCACCGGCTCAAGCTTGACTCAGCCTTCCATCCTTCCGAGGGTGGTAAAATGTTGGGGGGGGGGCAATATGCTGACTCTGTAACCTGCTTAGAGAGGGCTGTAAAGCACTGTGAAGTGGTATATAAGTCTAAGTGCTATTGCTATTGCTATGGCAAGAGATGGAAATAAAGAGGATTGGGAAAGAAGAAGGGAACCTGGTCAAAGCCTCTTGCTGGATGAGGTTCACGAAATGTATTCTGCGTTTTTCAACAGCTCCTCCGGGAAAGTATCCCAATGGGTTCAGAGATGTCCTGCGAGAGCTCGTTCGAGAGGAGGGAGTGATGTCTCTGTACAAGGGATTCAGTGCTGTGATGATCAGAGCTTTTCCTGCCAATGCAGTAAGCAAATACTACCCTTTGACTTCTGGTTCATTTGTTTATTTATTAAATTTATTGACCGCCCATCTTACCCCAAGGTAACTCTGGGCTGTTTATAATACAGGTAGCCCTCGGCTTACAACAGTTCATTTAGTTACCGTTCAAAGTTACAACAGCACTGAAAAAAGTGGCTTATGACCATTTTTTCACACTTAATGACCATTTGCAGCGTCCGCGTGGCTCATATTTATGACGATTGCAGTGTGTCCTGGGATCACGTGATCCCCTTTTGCGACCTTCTGACCAGCAAAGTCAGTGGGGAAGCCGGATTCATTTTACAGCTGTGTTACTAACTTAACGACTGCAGTGATACACGTAACAACTGTGGCAAGAAAGGTCGCAAAATGGGGCAAAATTCACTCAACAAATAGGTCACTTAGCGACAGAAATTTTGGGCTCGGTTGTAGTTGTAAGTTGAGGACTATCTGTGGTAAGATAACATTTTACCAAACCTAAACACGATAGGAACAAAATAATAAAAAAATAAATACACAATCCTAACTAAAAGATCAGAAGAGAGGGAGTAGAATGAGTGGGTGGAGGAGGGGGGAGGGGGGGATCCGTTATTAATCTGTCAACGTGAAGCCCCAACGTGAAGCCCTCTCATTGGAGCCCCAAGCCAGCTGACAGAACCAGGTCTTTAAACTCTTGTGGAAGGTCACTTCTGAGGTAATCTGTTCCAAAGGTCAGGAGCAAAGGCAGAGATGGCTCTTCTCCTGTTAAAGAGTTAAGACAGAAAAGTAAGAAGCTAAAGCCTCCCAACAGATCCTCTGGAAAATACTTTATTTTTTATACTTCTGGCCAATTTTACATCAAAAGTATAGTACCTTTAGTTGGACTTCTGTATTGATTTACAGGTTTCTTCATTTCCATTAGTTGAATTTAGAAGCCATTTCTGTCATCCAAGCAACTGTAGCTAATGTACAGCAATACTAAAACAATAAAACAAGTAGGAAACACTAATAAATCAACAACATGCTTATTACCAGTGCTTTTTTTGTAAAAAATAAAAAGGTGCCGGAACTCACACATGTCATACAACCCACTTTGCCTACGCCAGGGCTTTTCAACCTTTTCACCCATTGTACCACTTTTAGGATATGGCAACATCCGAGTACCACCAGTCGCCTAGCAAGGTGTCAAAAACTTGATGACCCCCCCCCAAAAGGAAAAAAGTGATAAAGTACAGGTAGTCCTCGACTTACAACAGTTCGCTTAGTGACTGTTCGAAGTTACAATGGCACTGAAAAAAGTGCCCCCCAAGCCACAGCCGAGCAAGACACCTGCCTGCCCACCCGGTGGGCCCAACCTCCTGTCCGAGGTTTTCATTGTTGTGAGCATTTCTGTTGAGGATTGGCAGCGGGGGTGGGGCAAGGGGTGTTTGGTTTTTATTCCCCCCGTCTGCTGGGTGGTTGCAGCAGGTTTTGGTCACTTCACATGACCCTGGGACACTGTGACCGTCATAAATATGAATCAGTTGCCAAGCATCTGAATGTAAATCACAAGCCCCTGGAGATGCTGCAACATTCCAGCTGATCGGCGCTTCTTCTGGGCTCAGCAGAAGCACCAGGATCAGCGCCGAGCTCCAGCTGGAGCCTGGCACTGATCCTGGCGCTTCCACTGAGCCCTGACAGTCCCGAAGAAGCGCTGATCCTGGCCCTTCCGCTGAGCTCTGACAGCCCTGCAGCTCCATACATCTCTCGCTCAGGCTTGTGCGGTACTGCCACCGGTTCAGCTCATTCCCCTCCCCCGCTACCACTTTTTTAGGATGGGCGCGTACCACCTGCCAGGTGCCAATGTACCACAGGTGGTACCCGTACCACTGGTTGAAAAGCCCTGGCCTACGCTACAAGGTTCCATCCAAAAAAGGTGCCGGAACTCCGTTCTGAGCGTTCTATGAGAAAAAAAGCCCTGCTTATTACAGATAGTCCTCATTTAGTGACCACAATTTGGACCAGCAGCCCGGTCATTAAGCAAATGGGGCTGTTTCAACATTAACCTCCAATAAATATACTGCATGGGCATATATAATAGCTAGGCATTCAGTCAAGAGGAACATTGCTTAAAGGAGACTTGCTGGAGACGAAGGAAGGGAAAAAAATCAGTCTGGCGGTCTCTTTCTTCAAAAGCTGCTTTGGAAGACTGGGGAATCATCCAGAATAGTATGCACGGTGATGCTGAATTCTATGTAGAATTGGTTGTTGAAAGTAGAAGTAGAAGTGGTTGTTGAAAGGACATAAGATCCAGTGGAAACTCCTTGCAGACAACTGGAAAAGCTGACTGTCATTAATTTTTCTACATAGAATTCAGCATCACCGTGCATACTATTCTGGATGATTCCCCAGTCTTCCAAAGCAGCTTTTGAAGAAAGAGACCGCCAGACTGATTTTTTTTCCCTTCCTTCGTCTCCAGCAAGTCTCCTTTAAGCAATGTTCCTCTTGACTGAATGCCTAGCTATTATATATGCCCATGCAGTATATTTATTGGAGGTTAATGTTGAAACAGCCCCATTTTGTTGGTATTGTATCTATTAATTAAGTAGAGTAATTCATGCTATGAAACAGCACATTATTAATGGAAACTCTTCTATAGGAAATATATATATAAAATATTCCACAAAAAATGTGAATTTATATGTGTTTTTTTTTCAGGCATGCTTCCTTGGCTTTGAATTTGCCATGAAGTTTCTTAACTGGATGGCACCAGGTTTTTGATGATTGAGAAGTACGTTCCTAAAGGAACTTGAGGACAAGGAAAAGAACTGTGGTAATTGCATTGGAGGAGAAAAATCAGAATTATGAAATAAGCTATAAAGTGACTCATTTTTTTATTAATCTTTTTGCCTTACGCTTTCTGGGTGGTGCCCTTTTGCCGTTTGGAATTTTGAGCCAAATCTCCTTCTGTGGAGAAATTCAAGAGGAGTTCCCAATCACACACTTGCCTTCTCAATTCAAAAGTACCAAAGTGGTTATGCTGTTGATAGAACATCTTGCTGCTATTCAGGTATCAGTGTTTAATTTTTACCCCTCATTTTCCTGTGATGAGTAAAGGAAAATGATTTTAATTTCCCTTTTTATATTAATAAAAAAATGCAGTGCTAGTTATGGCACCAAGGACATTCCAAGAAGTCATGGGGTGTTTGGAACTGGCCATATTGTACTTAATTCTCAGGACGGAAATTTAAGTAATAGTTACACTGATATAAAAACATTTGATTGCACTTACAGATGTTTGGTGCTATTTGCCATGGTTTCTTGTTAGTTCCTGTGGAATGAATGGGAACATCTGAACAGTTTTGTGTTTCTGTTCAAGCCTTATTTACTGTAGTAGGCCTTGCATATACAACACAGTTGTAGTATGTTTTGACCATATAAGCCTCCCTTTACTGCCTTGTGGTCTCTGACCCAAAGTCTATGGCATGCAATTGCTTCTTTGACATAATTAATATAAAAAGAAAGCCCAATTAGAAGAATAATGCAAACATTAAAGAGCCTTGAAGTCACCAAATATAAATAAGTATTAAATTAGTGAAAATCTGCTATGTGTTTGTGTATGATGAAAAACCTCAAATAAGTGAATAGCAGAAACGGGGGGGGGGGGGCAAATCCCAATCATTTTGGCTGGAATGGGCAGTCAATATAAAAATGCCTTTCTCTAAATTCAGCTTTGGTCCTTTCTGGATAAATAATGATATCTTGAGAGGCAGCTTTACAAGAGATGGACAATCTTGTATATGGCACACCAGATTATGTATTTGGTATATTCTGGGTACCTACGGTAGGAATGTATTACAATAGTTTCAAAGCAATTTGTGTTCCACCCTAGCAAGCTTTTAAAGTTGGAGGAGCCTGCAATAGGATAATTAACTACAATGCCATTCTGTTTTAATGTGATCCTCTTGTACACTCATATATGGGCTTTTAAGTACATCCCATGTACAAAGAGAATAAACAGTGTTTACAAAATGTCTCAATGGAACATGCTTAGGACCCAATAAAAGTTGTGTATTGGTTTTCTTGTTTGTTTTGCATCTTGAAATAGTTATATCAGTACTGGAAACATGCCTCTTTGTCACAGCGTTCTGGCAATTTGAAGAAAAGAGCCTTTATCAACGGGAAGGGGCTGAGATATTTGTTAAATTGTATGTGTGAGTCCAGTAACAAAAAGTTGCAGAGTGCAGCGTTCATAAAAAGTTTCATTTTTTTAATCCATTTTAGAAGGACGTTCAATGCATTTCCATCTTAAATGGACACTTTGGGGAATTACCTCAGTTTTCCCAAAGTATCTGTTTCAACTTAATTGAAATGTGCAATTGTTTCGCTATGTAAGGACAGTCAGATTTTCCAAATATCAAAAGAGAGTCGTTGAATGCAATGAACTTTAGTTCTACATTCAGTGAAGTATGGTTTGGTTAAGTTTGGTTCTACCATACATTATAATGGGGTAATTTAGTGAAGGGAGAAGTCTCTTGTCCTCAGTCCAAATGCCATTCTTTTGTGGCCCTTCCTTCAGACAGAAAGAAGGAAAGAAGGATTATGAAGAAGGAGAAATTTCCTGACAGTGAGAACAATTAATCAGTGGAACAACCTGCCTCCAGAAGTTTTGAATGCTCCAACACTGGAAGTTTTTAAGAAGAGACTGGATAACCATTTGTCTGAAATGGTATAAGGTTTCCTGCTTGAGCAGGGGGTTGGACTAGAAGACCTCCAAGGTCCCTTCCAACGTTTTTTTTATTTTTATTCTGTTATGTGATGTCAGGATAGTGGTGGTGGACCAGGATCAGTTCGTTTATAGTGGTACATTTTGTGTCAGCTATTGCACTTTATGAGAGAAAAGGCTGGAGTTCTGATTCTTTCTGCAAGGAGCATTTTGAAAGGAAGGGTGCAAAGTTTATGGATGGGCCTCTATAAGTTGTCCCAAAGGTGCTTTTTCAAAGGGCTACTGGACTTCCTTTGTTTATCCTTTGAAAAAAGCACCTTTGGGACAACCATGACCTGGATGACTGAGAATCTCCATAGGCCTGCCTCTGTAGGTTTCTCACTGCATTCATGTATCAGTCCATTCCTGATTCTCTTGAAAACGCAGGAAGAGGATAGTCTTCTCTTGGCACGGATGTTGGATTTATGGTTGACTGAGAGACTCCTTTGTTTTGCCTGAGATAGAATGGCTGTGTTGATATAGTTCGGATTATCTTTCATCTACAGTCACTTATTAATTGACCGTCATTGCTGTTAATTTCTCCTTGTTTTTTTATACTCAAGATCAGGGGTCTTCAAACTTGGCCCTTTTATGACTTGTGGACTTCAACTCCCAGAATTCCTCAGCCAGCCATGCTGGCTGAGGAATTCTGGGAGTTGAGGTCCACAAGTCATAAAAGGGCCAAGTTTGAAGACCCCTGCTCAAGATAATCTGAAATCAGTTTTCTCAAAAACACGCCATCTACTGTGTCGAATAAGGAGAATGAAGCCTGCACTTCTGAATTTATGAAATACCAATAGCTGGCTTTGAAATGCCATTCCTGTGTATAGTTTTTCAATTGGGGGGGGGGGCTCTTTTAAAAAAATGAATAAGTTACCTCACGATGCCCAATATCAGCATGATTAGACGGTAGTTAGTCATTGTCTCATTATGTAAGCTGAAGTACTGAATTGGCTCTCTCTGCAGTGTACTGCACCATTCAATGCTTAGCTCATCCAGAAAGATGAGTAATTCATTCCCTCCCACTTTAAGAACAGCAAATAGGAGCTTTCTGGGGGTAGGCTGAACTCCAGCTCAAGTCTTAGAATATATCTTAAGTGTCTTAGTTTAGTTAGAAATCTTTGTGGTACAGGATTTTCTTAGTTTGATCTGGATTTATTGACCCTGAACAAAATATGGCTGGGGTGACTATGCATTGGAAGAGTTTCTTCAACAGTAGCAGTGCTCACAGTCAGTATTCTATGCAGCTGAACTGGGCTGCCCTTTACATCGGCCGCTATGCGTCTGACATAAACCCATAAAGCACATATTACACAAAGCCATTGGTGGGCTATATTTGGTTTTAGTCTAACATACCGTGCTAACTTTAACCCCTGTGGTTTGTTCAATAACTATGGTTAAATAAAGCTTAGAATGCTGTGTGGACTCAGTCATTTAATCCAACAGGAATTCCAAAGCAAATAAATTATCTGTCTCCTTTTAGCTTAGCAAGGTTTGGATTCAGCACAGATCAGTTGATCTTGGTGCAACTGAATTAATCTGAAATTCTATTCTTCACTCAGTTTAGAACAGGCATGTCAAACTCGCGACGTCGCGCAACCTATCGCGACTTTTTCCCCATTGCCGGCAATGGGGTGGGGGTGGTTTCGGCGTGACGCATCCGGCCCACGGGCCGGCAGTTTGACATGCCTGATTTAGAGCATAGCTGTAACTCTCATGTAAATCAGCTAATAATTCATATTATTAATCCATTTAACTTACATGCTCAAGTGTAACTATAGATGCCTGGTGGAAGGGAGGACAAGAAGTATAAAAATGCTTATACTTCCATACTGTTAGGTTGCATTTTTTATTAAAGTCTTATACATATGCACATTAGAACAATCTTTAATATTTACTCCAAATGAACATATATTGGTACATTGCTAAGCAAAGAGTATCAGATGGTCTTGTCAAACATTAAACAGAAATTACAGTTTCTTGATTCATGCCTTTTTTTCTTCTAGTTTTATTGAAACAAATCTCTTCAGGGACAGCTCCAGGCAGTTGAAAAATATACTGTATGTAAAAGAAAGTTGGAAAAATTCTATAATTCTATTTTATGTCTAACAGCAGGAATATAGTTTTCCTAAATTAAAAACTTCTGACAGGTGAAAACAATTGTCATCTTGTAAGATACAGAATAAGGTAAAAATATAGTAACATTCAGGCTGCTTTTTAATCTTAATCCTGGAAATCTAATGTTTTCTAGGGAAAAAAATGAAGTAAACCTGCATCTAACTAATTTCTGCCTATCATGCGGTTGTCAAAAGATGTTGAATCCTGCTGAGGTGAATGATATATATTCATAATGTTTTCCTACGAAAGAGCAGACTTATTTGTCTAGTCTGATGAACTGAATTCAAGTATAGTGATGTCTAGTAGGGTTATGATGCTTTGGCCACGTGGGAATATGTAAATGTGATGATAGCCACAGTCAACAGTTCATTCCTTTTTCTGGAATTCAACAACAACTATGTGATCTATGGTAGGAAAACAAGTGGCTGCTTTAAGAAGCTGTAGATGTGTGCCACATTTGTATCCCTGCATGTTTCTGCTTTCACATCCAAAGCCCTGTCTGCAACTCCGCTAAATTAATAAGATGGTCTGATAAGAGATTGAAGAACACCATTTCACAATGGTGCTGGAATGTTGCTGTTCCATTCCACATGTCGTTTATATGCTCTTAATTGTAAAACTGAGTTAGGAAAACCAGCGAAATAGCCCTAAGCAAGACTCATAAAATCATGCCTTAATGGCTGAAGTCTTGATGAGCAAACTGATTTGGGGGCACAGTTGCTGAAAAGAAAAGCAGTTGTTTGAATGTGGAGTAAAGAAGACCTGAAAAGTAACTTAACACGGCCCCCTAGCCATTAATGCAGTTAATTAGAAAGTTATCTGCACCATCTGGCTTCCACCAGGTGCGTTCTTGTATGTAGCATTCAGCTTATTTCATCCCAGGACACTTAAGAGTGGTATCAACACTGTGAATGCAACTAGATCAATAAAATATGAAATGGTTGTCAAAAGTCTGCTATTTCCACATATTGCAGTATTCACCATATCTGGGCAAAGGAAATTCTAGTTCAGGATGATAGGTCCGAACCTTGCAAAGGATCCAATTTCCAAAAGTTGCTGTCCATCAAATGCTACTTAGTCATGAGGAGGATTAGTATCTCTTGTTGTGAGCTGGATCCAGCCATATCTTCTCATTCCTGGAGCACTCCTTGATGGAAGGACCAAATCTGTCTTTACTGTTTAAGGAAGAAAGACAAAATTTGGTATGATGTGCATGCTCACCCTGTTGTCTCCATAGCAACCAAAAAATCCACAAAGAAGCTGAGAGTCATTGCTTAGCAACATGAGGCTGTTGACTCTTATTTGCTACTTCAGTTATTAAATAAGAATCTGCTGGGATCTTTGGACTCCACACTGGAATGTAGGATATAAAAGAGTGAAGTCTAAGAAGACTGCATATGGTGGAGGAGAAGTTTGCATTGTAGGTATGTCATGATTGAAAAATCCACCATATTTAAAAACTGTCCCATCGGTTGTCGGTACTGTTGTTTTAATCAGTGTTGAATAGGGATTTGTATAACAGCTACAATGTTGTTGTTGTTTTTAGAAAAGGGGATCAACTATTTTCCAAAGCACCAAAGGCAAGATAAGAGGCAGTAGATGGAAACTAATCAAGGAGAGAAGCAACCTAGAACTAAGGAGAAATTTCAGACAGTGAGAACAATTAATCAATGGAACAGTTTGCTTTCCAAAATTTTGGGCGCTCCATCACTAGAGGTTTTTAAAAAGAAATTGGACAGCTATTTGTCTGAAATAGTATATAGGGTCTTCTGCTTGAGCAAGGGGTTGGATTACAGGACCTTCAAGGTCCCTTCCAACTCTGTTATTCCATTCTGTTGTATTGCAGTAGTTACTTATTAAGAAAGTGAATGTTGCTTAAGGCTCTAACCATTGCTCCTGATCCTGACAAACTTTTCTTTCTGGCCTATTGTGA
The DNA here is from genome assembly GCA_023970755.1 of Azemiops feae. Taxonomy (NCBI): domain Eukaryota; kingdom Metazoa; phylum Chordata; class Lepidosauria; order Squamata; family Viperidae; genus Azemiops; species Azemiops feae. The sequence continues at coordinate 185,078 of JALGBA010000720.1, read as the reverse complement.
AAACACATCAGGTTGGCTGGGACAGGACTTTTCCAATGGAGGCTAGAATTGATTGGAATATCCAATTTCCCCGTTCTCCCCTACCTTGCACCCTCAAACCAATCATAATCTCATTTTTATTCCATCAAGCTTTACTCATTTTATTGCTTACTTCCTATGTGTTTTATTAAATGTGATTAAAAGGGATTACTTACTAGGTTACATTTTTTTTTTAAAAAAATGGTACAATTAAAAATTAGAGAACAAAATGCACTTAAAAGAGAACACTGCTCAATCTTTTTGAAAGGGAAATGTAAACCAAAGTAAAATAGAAAGTACAAAACGGATGAGGTTTTCTATCTATACAGTAATACTTCCATAAATGGAAGAAAACTGTTATTCCTACAATATGAATTGCTATGTTTTGTGGGCTATTGTCTCCACTGTTGTAGTTTACTAGGCCGTCTGTCACAAAATAGAAATGTTAACCGATCTCTTTCTGTTCAGGAAAAAGGGAAGCGTCTAATTAATCATGAAAATCTCATAGTGAAAGCCTTGTTCACTAAATAGAATGAGTGTTCTGAAATGATTTTTAGGAAATAGCAGGGAATTTAAATCTTGTGTACAAGTAGTCTTCAACTTGCAACAGTTCATTTAGTGACAGTGCAAAGTTACAATGGCACTGAAAAAAGTGACTTTTTCACACAAGGGTGTTGCATCCCCATGGTCACATGATCAAAATTCAGATGCTTGGCAATTGGTTCATATTTATGACAGTTGCAGTGTCCCAGGATCATATGATCACCTTCTGCAACCTTCTGACAAGCAAAGTCAATGGGGAAGCCAGATTCACTTAACAACCGTGTTACTAACTTAACAACTGCAGTGATTCACTTAACAACTGTGGGAGAAAGGTTGTAAAATGGGGCAAAACTCACTTAACAAATGTTTCAGTTAACAACAGAAATTTTGGGCTCAATTTTGATCATAATTCAAGGACTACCTGTATTAAGAGACCTCCTATAGAATGACAGGGCATAGTGAACACATACTGAACACATCCATTCCTAGTTTATTTTTGCTGACTTCAGTTCCTTGCTTATGCTGTCAGAAAGTTCATGAAAATTCTGCTAGGCAGAAAATTAAATGTAGATAGATCAACAGTGTGAATTTAAGTCAACTTCATTTGGCTTAATTTGGTGGGAGAAAAGGTTACTCCTGAAGCAAGGGTGTTCAAGATCCCTAGAGAATTAATCTTGTCTAAATTCTGTCAATTGAGCTAGAAGGACCAACTCAAGGGTCTTCAAACTTGGCCCTTTTATGACTTGTGGACTTCAACTCCCAGAATTCCTCAGCCAGCATGCCTGGCTGAGGAATTCTGGGAGTTGAAGTCCACAAATCATAAAAGGGCCAAGCTTGAAGACCCCTGGACTAACTGATTTGGCAATAATCTTGGATCAGATCATGCCGGTGCAGATTGTCTGTATCTGTGGATCCTGGAACCTCCCCTGTTTTTTTAGAAGAGCTGAAATGAAACTCTGCAACTGATGCCTAAAGAAGCGCTTATGAAGGAAGACAAAGAGAAAAATTCAATCTAACCCTCCTTTTGCTGGGAAGTTTATTGAGAGGGTGGTTTGCTTCTCTGAAAGATTATTTGGACCATTTTCAGTCTGATTTCAGGTTGGGTTGCAGTATTGCTCATGCTTGCGGATAATCTCTGGAGGCCTTTGGACGAGGATGGGCACCCATTTTTGCCTTTCTGGGTCTCTTGCTGGTGTTCCATAACATTCATCATGATTTCCTTCTGAAATGGCTTAGGGGGTTAGGAGGAGTTGGAGGGATAATGGTTCTGCTCCTTCTGGTGCCAGTTAGTGTTGATGGAGATGAGAGATCTCACCCAAGGCCCCAGAGTTTGGCACTCTCTCTGCTCCTATTTAACATATACATGAAGCTGCTGGGTGAGGTCATCCGTCAGGGTGAGGAAGTGTCTAGACAGGCCAGGTCCTTTTAGAAGGCCACTCATGATGTTGTTTCTATTTCAGGAGATGAAAGAGGTAGTTAAACTCCAGAAACACTTTTACCCCTGATTGGATGACAGCCCAATCAATCAGGGTAGGTAGACAATTTGCCTGAAATGTCTTTATGGCTGTTTCCTACTCCAATTGCCTCTTCCCTCTCTGATGACTTTCAGGATTAAGTTGACTGTACTGAAATATTGCCACAGGATTTATTTTTCATTAAATAAACTCTGAAATTCTGAAAATGAAAGCGTTTCATCATAAATATATTATTTTTCTATTGGAGCATAATAGGACAGGGCAATAGACATAACATTAAAGATGCTGTGGATTTAAAACATACATTACTCATCAAAAAAAACCCCACAACTTTGAGGGTTACTTGATTTGTTTCCAGACTCAATTCAGAGGGCTTATTTAAGTCTCTGTAATTCTCAAGATCCAGAAGAAAATCACAACCTGTAGGGAGGATTAAACTGACATGGTTGAACAATCATACCAAGTATCTGATGAAAGAAGCAGTGAGTGGTGCCTTCCTGGGCTCCATTCCAAGACTTGGGTTTAACATATGATTATCAAATTTGTGAGGAACACAGAGATATCCTACAGAGGATAACAAGCACTTTAGAGGTCAAGATCAAATTCAGGAGGAACTTGCCAAACTGAAACTTGCCAAAATGAGTTTCAACAGAGATAACAGAATAACAGAGCTGGAAGGGACCTTGGAGGTCTTCTAGTCCATCCCCCTGCTCAAGCAGGAGACCCTCTACCATTTCAGACATGTGGCTGTCAAATCTCTTCTTAAAAACCTCCTGTGATGGAGGCAAGGTCCTACAGTTAATAGGAAAAAGAAATGGGCCTTGGTTGAGGAGGCCTGCGGGTCGTGGTGCATCACAAATTGAAATGAGCCAGTTGTGTACAGGTAGTCCTCAACTTACAACCATTTGCTTAGTGACCATTGAAACTTAACAATGGGCACTGAAAAAAGTGAGTTATGACCAGTCCTCACACTTACAACTGTCACAGCATTCCCATGCTCACATGATCAAAATTTGGGCACTTGCAAAGGGCATGTGCTTACAATGGCTGTAGTGCCCTGGGCCCCTGTAATCACCAATGGCAACTTCCCATCCGGCTTCTTACAAGCAAAGTCCAAGGGAAAAGTGTTTCCCTCAGTGCCTGCCATGATTTGCTTAACAAGCATGGCAAAAGGTTGTAAAATCAGGCATGACTCCCTTAACTAGCAACAGAAATTCTGGTCCCAATTGTTGATTGTAAGTCGAGGACTATCTGTAATGCAGCCACCCTCCAAAACTTTAGCTGCCTTAACAGAAGAACTATGTCAAGAGAAGACGATTCCTCTCAACCATCTGGCCAGTCTATACCTAGAATATTTTATTACACTCTATAGCAGTGATGGCGAACCTTTTAGACACCGAGTGCCTAAAAACTGCCCCACCCCCGCCCCACCCACCCCCATCCTGTCCCGCCCCACCCATCCACAGTGTCACCTACCGCCTCTACGGCCCACCGCAGATCGCCCAGGCAGCCCTGCAGCACCATGGCGGCCATGCCTTCTGCCTGCGCCCCGCAGCATCATCTGTGCGCAACGGGGCATGAGGGCGGAGTCTTGTCCCTGCTGCCCGGCTGCCATGTCCTTGGCTGCGCTGCTCTGCGCAGACCGCACCTGGGGGTGACTCTCCTCTGGGGGGGGCTGCTGGTGAGGAGGGGGCCATGGGGGGAGGCAGGGCTGGGGTGACGGCACGCGTGCCCACAGAGAGGGCTCTGAGTGCCGCCTCTGGCATGCGTGCCATAGGTTCGCCACTACTGCTCTATAGCATTTTAGCAAGGGCACTGACAAACTGAAGCATTTGCAGAAGAGATAGACCAAGATAACAAGAGGCTGAGAAATAAATACTTAAAAAGAACAATTAAAGGCAATAGGTACGCTTAGATTGCAGGGAGCCACGATTATTTTCTTCAGATGTCGGAAGGCCTGTTATGTTGAAGACAGAGCAGAATTGTCCCAGTTTGATAGGAAACAGTAGATTTAAACTACATGGGAATAAATTTCAGCTGGGTATCAGGAACCATTAAGAGACATTCTACAGTAGAACAGACTGGCCTGCATAGGATCTCTTTCATTGAAAGTAATTTAACAAAAGCTCTACGGACATCTGTTGAGGATGCCGTGGCAGCAATTCCTGCACTGAGCAGCAGCTTGGATTAAATGATTTCTCCTTATATTTCTAGGATATGCTTTTATACTGCTACTGCTGCATCTTATAGATTTCATTTATGTTACTTCCTCTTCCTGTTCTACTAGCTTGTGTTTTAAGAATCCCAATGTGTAGGAACCCTGGGTATTTCACATTGAGGGGTCCTTGATGCTCTCTGAGCTTGGTTGTTTTCTTGCAGACGTTCCATTACCTGAACTAAATAACATCATCACTGATTATGTTATTTAGTTTAGGTAATGAAATGTCTGCAAGAAAGCACCAAAAAAGCTCAGAGAGTACCAAGGATCTCTCATTTCAACCCTGAGCTACAAATATTCTGTCAATTCTACAACGAACCTGGCTGCAGCCATCTTGCTCATTCTAGATTGCCACCTGAATGGGAGGGGGTGTGGAGTATCTTTGCTAGTCTAAATAATTCTATGTCCCATGGGAACCAAGGTCATTCTATTGGTTATGTTAGAGCAGGGGTGTCAAACTTGCCACGTCACATGTCGCGACATATTGCGACCTTTTTTCCATTGCCAGCAATGGGGTGGGAGCGGTTTCGCCATGACGCATCCAGCCCGGGGGGCCGGCAGTTTGACACCCTTGTGATAGAGGGTTGAGTGTATTGTTAGAAAGCCCACCAAACTATTCTATTGGGGAACGTAGATGATTTCATAGCATTGGGGTGGGAGTTTGACTTTGTAATAGTGTAACTCTTTGGAGGGAACTTCAGACTTGGTTTCACTTTTGACCGTGCCGATATTTTGTATCCAATAAACATGTTCTTTGAGGAAGCTTCTAGCCTCGGAGTTCTGATTTATTTGGTTCTATCTATCAGAACCATGACATATTCTTCTTTATTGGTATTTCACATTATACAAAATAGGGATTATATACTTAGCAGCACTTTTATAACACCCTAGTCTACAAGAGGTAAACCTTTTTGGGGCCCCAAATCACCCTGGGGGCTCCTGCCACTACTTTATTAAAGAAAGAGAGAGAAAAGGAGGTGTTGGGAGCTGTATTGGCAGACCTCTTCCATTTCATCTCTTTTGGCCAGTGTACACAATAAAACAGAAAAAGCCGGCTAGCTGATGAAAGAGGAAGGAGGGATTGGACAGTGTGGAACAGAGAAGTCACACACACACACCCAGATAGGACAGCATTATGTGTTGTTTAGTATAATAACAGTGTGAAATAAAACCAATAGAGTTTATTCTTAACCCAACAAAGGGAATTGTGTAGGTGGAATATTTATTTACTTTAGTTATTTTTATCCCTCCTTTATTATTTCTATGAATAATTCAAGGTGGCAAACGTGCCTAATGCTGCTTCCTCCTCTTTCTCTATTTTCCCCACCACAAACAAGCCTGTCAGGTGGATATGGCTGAGACAGAGGATGACTGGCTCAAAGTCACTCAGCCAGCTTTCGTGCCTAAGATGGGACTAGAACTCACAGCCTTCTGGTTTCTAGTCTTGCGCCTTAATCACTAGACCAAACTGGCTCTCAGTTAAATCTCTGATTTATTAAAAAAAAAAATCATGCCGAAATTGGGGGAGTCTGGCATGGGAAAGACATAACAAAATGGGAACAAAAGGTATGCAATGCAATATATCCTTTAGTAAAGTTGACAGAAGGAAATATGAGGACCAAGGTAGGATAAATACCACTTGCTTTAACAAAGTTCTTTCAGGATGGACACTAAGATGCCAACAGAGTAGTGACTATACCATTAAAAACCAGAGGAAGGGAAAATGTATGGATTTATTTGCACATGTCTCTGCGGTACATAATATACTTGCTTGACAAATCTGGAGATCAAAGTCCTTTATTAAATCTAAGTAGTGACCCCATCTAGGCATCGTTAAAGGAACAAAAGCTTCTTATTCTAAAGGAACATCCAAAGGTCATAACTCTTGCAACTCTTCCTCAAAGCGAAAGCTTTGTTTACAGTCGCTCAGTCATTCGTCACCACTCAATTGGACTATAGGTAGTCCTTGACTTACAACCTTTCGTTTAGTGACCATTCAAACTTACAATGGCACTGGAAAAAGTGACTAATGACTGTCTTTCATGCTTACAACCGTTGCAGCATCCCTACGGTCACGTGATCAAAATTCAGACGCTTGGCAGCTGGCTCATATTTATGACTGTTGCAGCATCCCAGGGTCACGTGATCACCTTTTGCGACCTTCTGAGAAGCAAAGTCAATGGGGAAGCCAGATTCACTTAATAACCATGTTACTAACTTAACAGCTGCAGTGATTCACTTAACAACTGTGGGAAGAAAGGTCATAAAATGGGGCAAACCTCACAACTGTCTTGCTTAGCAACAGAAATTTTGGGCTCAGTTATGGTCCTAAGTCGAGGTCGACTACCTGTATTGCAATGTCTCTACATTAGTTGCTCTTGAAGAGCATTTGGATGCTACAATTGATCCAGAATGCAGGTTCCTGAGTAGTTATGGATATGTCTTCCCCCCCCCCTCATATAGTGCAGCTATTGTTGGAGTTGGACTGGTAACCTGTTGGCTTCAGGGTGCAATTCAAGGTGCTGGTTATGAAACTTAAATCCTTTGTGGTTCCAGATATTTATGGGACTGTCTTCCCCCTATCACATTTGCTCATCTAATTCCATCATGGAGAGTTAAATCTTCTCCCCATCCCCTTGCTCAAGGAGTACCATTTGCAGAAATATGTTTTCTCTATTGCTGCCATCTTCCTGGAGAACAGCATTCCACTAGACATTCAAATAGCTCCCTTCATATTTATAATATTATGACCTAGCTATTTAGAGAGGCCCCGTGATCTGAATGATTGTGCTTTCTCTCTTGAGTTGTCAAAGTTGCTAACAAAGACTTCCTAATTTGTATTTTATTCTTGGGTCATAGAGAAGCAACTTTATTGTTCAAGTTAGATGATGTTAGATTGGGGTGTTTTTTTTTAGTATGTTTAGGGTGTAAAGTGTACTTTGCATTTTGGTGTATGCATGGATGTATGTGTGTGTATGTAGGTAAATATGTGAAAAACTAATATAGTTTAGGGCAGAGGTCCCCAACCTTTTGGGCACCAGGGACCGGTTCCGTGGAGAGAGGTTTTTCTGTGGACCGGAGGGGGCGTGGTTTTGTGTGCTGCCTGCATCTTGCGGATGGGGCTTTGCTTGTTTGTGCGGACTGGTTGCTGGCATGCCTTGGCCCGGTACTGGTCCATGGACTGGGGGTTGGGCACCTCTGGTTTAGGGGATTTTGGACTAAGTGCTATGGACTCAAGTTTCAAATCCATATTCAGCCACAAAACATAAGGACTTTGGATCAGTGCTGTCCTTTCAGTACAACCAGCCTTATAGAACTGATGTTATAGAAGTATCATTAAAAGTATACTATTGTTGTATTTGCTGAAAAAGATGACCATCAACTTAGAATGATTTCCCCAACCACAAAATAGGAAAAGACGAACAATCTGTGTCGTGCTCAGCTTCCCATCTTGTTAACTTACGCTTGCCAGCTGAAACCAGCCTTAAGACTTCTCAATACATGTGCATGTAATACACGCATGTGTGCCTATATGTATGTTTGTGCATATTCCCATCAGAAACTAGATTAAAAAAAGGAAGGGGAGGATTGGAACAAAACAGCAACAACTGTAATAACAATTATTGCTACATCTCTCAGGAATACGTATAATAAAGACATTGTAAGGTGGTGGGAAGTTAGTTTTTTATATATCCAATATTTATTACATTTGCAATGCTATTGCAGAGTTTCATCCTTCACTTCTGTAATCCCTAAGTAGGCCATAGCTGTTGTCTTCTTGCCTGAAACTACAATCGTGGGCAGAAAAGTAATTAAAGTGAATAAGGAAAATATTGAATTGCTCTTGCACAAATGTTGTAAACAAGAAAGAATTGCAGAGAGCCGGAGTAATGCAGCACTTAAGGTGCTGTATTAGGAGCAGAGAAACCAGGTCAGAGAGGATTTAAGCCCCCTCCACACTCTCTTTCAATCTAACCTGCAACAAAGGTTTATTACTTTGGGGGGAAAATGGGAGAGGGAATGCTACATATGTTGACCTGAATTTGTAGAGGCCAGGTGAAATATAAACCCAACCAATAGTCTTCCTATAAATTAAGGTAGCTAATGGGATTGCAGTATTTGTGTATGAGCTTTTCATGTTTGTGGTTTGGTTCTGTTGGTTTTGTTTTAAATCTGGGAATGTAAATAAATATACTTTGTTCAGTTAAGCATCATTGTTCCTCATAAGTAAAGGTTGCAACTATAAACATCATAGTTTTACACTCATTTTCCTTGTTGGGAAGATTGGTTCCTAAAGAGACAAGAAGATTTCCATTATAGAGGTCTGAGCAGGAGGCTTAACAGTTGATGAGATTGCGGGGAACACTGGCACTGTTGAATTCTTGACTGCAATCAGTCTATGGTGATCTTGAGGAGGAACATTTACTTTGTCTGCTCATGGAAAGAAAGATAATTATTACCCATGATTTGAAGCTGCTTTAATAATAACGAAGGGGTATAAGCTCTTGTCTTGATTGCATGATGCACCTGAATGAGTCAGCTTTGGTCTATTCAACTGGAGATTGGTAGAAGGCTGAGAATACAGTCAATAAAGCATTAGATATGGAAGATATAGATATATATAGATATAGATAATGAAGTATAAGCTATAGAACAGACATGTCAAATTCGTGACGTCACATGACGTCGCACGACGTATCAGGACTGTTTTGCCATTGCCGGCAATGGGGTGGGTGCGGTTTCCGCGTGACGCGTCCGGCCCATGGGCCGGCAGTTTGACACCCCTGCTATAGAAGGTAAGTCACAGATGGTTACTGGAGCTTTTGCTTGCTCTCTTGTTGCCTTGTACAAGTAGTCCTCAACTTACAACAGTTTGTTTAGTGACTGCTCAAAGTTACATCACTGAAAAAAGTGACTTATGACCCTTTTTCACACTTCTGACTGTTGCAGCATCCCTGTGGTCATGTGATCAAAATATGGATGCTTGGCAACTCTTATTTATGACGGTTCCAGTGTTCTGGAGTCGTGTGATCACCTTTTGTGACCTTCTGACAAGCAAAGTCAATGGGGAAGCCAGATTCACTTAACAACTGCAGTGATTCTCTTAACTCTGGCAAGAAAGGTTGCAAAATGGGGCAAAACTCACTTAACCAATGTTTCACTTAGCAACAGAAATTTTGGGCTCAATTGTGGCCATAGGTCAAGGACCACCTGTGGTAGCTTGCCCAAGATCTTTGGATTGGCTCACAGCTATGCACTGAAGTTTATGCCTACTTCATATCAGTCATCAAAGATGGAGAAGCCATGGCTGTCTAGAGGGGAGATACTAGCTGTATTTCAATAATAGCTGAGTCATGAAAGGTTTCAAAATTCTGATTGAAATAACATTCTGTGGTTAGACATGGGTTTTTTAGGTACTACATTTGGAACACCTCTCCAACCAACATTAAAATAGCCAAACGATCAATCCACTAGCATAGACAGATCAATCTGATGGAAATAACAAGGACACCAGACAATGGCTGTGTTTGCACAACATGCTGAACCACAGATTTTGTTTGGCTAATGCTTTCAAATAGGAAAACACTGAAGACAACCTAAAAGCAATTCTAAAACTTCCAGTTATTTCAATATCTTCCATCAGAATTACTATTGCTTTAAAGCTGTGAGTGATCATTGTTATGTGTAATATGACTGTGTACACTTTGAAAATAATTGGGAAGAAACACTTCTGCATGAGTCTGAAAAATACAGTGGCTGCTTTAAGGAATTGCAAAAGCCTGAAAAAAATTAGCCTGTTGTGATAAAGAGCAGAGAGGTAATACCCTTGACCATACCTAAAGCATTCCTTCTGAATCATTTCTTTGCATAGTCCTAATAAGGAGGACCCGCCATTCATGAAGATTCCCCTTCAAAATCCATTCATAAATTCATTTCTAAGATCTATCAAGCTGGTGTCTGCAAGATCTTTTTCTGCAGTAGGCTCATTGCTCTGGAATGTTTTCATGGTAATAAATATAATTTCTTGTTTGCTTTTCACAATTAAAATGATTGTAAATAGGAACCTAAAACACAAAATGCCAGTAATTTTATTTTTTAAGTGTGTTATTGTAAAAGTTTAAAAACTTGATTGATCGCCTTTATTTTTAAACTGCTCAAACTGAAGCAGATGAGACTTTTCAAGGGGGAGGGAAGGGGATGTTTTTTTTTAAAAAAAATGTCAGTTTGAATTTACATTATTTTGTTGAATTGCGGAGATGGGTTCCCCCCCCCCTTTGTTTTATGATTTCCTCCATGTTTGAGAGGATTAGATATTTAAATATTTAAAAAATAAGGTAATCATGATAAACCTTTTTGTGGAGCAAGAGATATAAATAAATTAATCAATTTTCCAGGCTATCATGGTCAACTGGCTGTATTTACTGATATTCTGCTTCCTCTATTACGAATTCTAATTAGATTTTAAACTCATGTAATTGAACAATTAGTTTTAGGGACTTGAGATTGATTCAGGAAACCAGAAGCCCCACGTCCCATTTCAATTCTGCACAGCTATTCATTTACCTATAAATGCTCCTAATTCCTGATTATGCTGTAACCACAGCAGGTGATGGCTATTGGGAACTCAGCCCAAGGGGGCACACTTGCTAATATTCTGAGAAAAATATGTTTATAATGATACCCAATTTGCTTAAATTATTTGTAAATTGAGCACCATGCTGTGCTACAAGCTTAATTTAAAAAGTACTAACAAATGTAATGGAGATCTTGAGAGGATTTTTAAAAGTGCATTGCAAAAATTGAGGACAGAAATTAATCTTTAAATAAGCTAAATAATGCTAAACAGTTTGAAGTAAATGAACACATTAAAAAGGATTTTCAGGGGCTTGCCACAAAATAATTTTAATTTACACAAGAAAACTCTCTTCAGCAAAACTAGAACTAGAAGAAGTGTTATATTGAGTCTAATTGTATAGTCAACCATAGTGTAATGGAAAGTTGGTTTTATCTCCTTTTCTTCTCCCTCCCCATTTTTGCATCTCCTAAGTTAAAGTATTATGATGAGTTGCCTAGCCCAGCCTACATATTGCATTCACATACTGCTCTAGGGAATAGTATAAATTGAGTCAGCTATAGCAGGGGTCCCCAACCCCCGGTCCGTGGACCAATACTGGGCCACGGCATGCTAGCACCCGGTCTGCACAAACAAGCAAAGCCCCATCCGCAGGATGCAGGCAGCACACAAAACCACACCCCCTCCAGTCCACAGAAAAACCTCTCTCCACGGAACCAGTCTCTGGTGCCCAAAAGGTTGGGGACCTCTGAGCTGTAGTTTATTTAGTAAACAGTGGTTAAGCAAACCATGGCTTAGTTTATAGCATAATTGCAATTGCAGGTAGGGAATGGAAAGCTGGTCCTTCCCTCCTATTGCATCTTCCAAGCAGAAGATGCTGCTGTGATGAGTTCCTTAGACATTCCCAATGCTACACATGCCACTGGAGGCAGTGGTTGTTTAATCAGATCACTGCCTTTTAAGAGTTGAGAAGCAGCTGACTCAGACCAGCCTCCTTTAAAGAGTGTGTGTGTGGGGGGGGAATGACATCATCTATGTATTCTAGCACTTTCTATATTGCTATTAGTCTGTTACATTCAGTTTTAATATTTATTTATTAAGTTTATATGCTGCCCCATTTCCAACAAGTCTGTGAAAGACATGCTTATCCAAACTAAACTTCATAATTATACCAAAACTAAATGGTTATAAGAGTAGAAGAGAAATGAGGGATCTAGAAATAATGTGAAGAAGTTGGTTCTTCTACAAAACTATGCTTCTGGGAAGATATATCTCACTATTTTTTATTGGAGTCTAGTTGACTTTCTATTTTTCACACTGACATATCCAAATGAAATATTAACAAAACAGTTGCCACATGTGTGCAGCAGTCCTATGGGTTTGAAGAAGCAAAATTCCCTTTCTGGGTTAGGATGATTGTCTTTAATCCTGCATGGAGTTAAAAAGTGTAAGTTCCATTAAAGGCAATGGTTTCAGTAGCCAGTGGCTCTGCTCTCATGACATGATTAATGTAACTATAACAATTGAAATCATTGCCATAATTGATGACAAACCAATTTGTGTGAGTTCCAGGACTCATGGAACCATGGATTAACAATAGGGTCTGCAACTGTACCATATGTTAAGATAAAATTTGATAGACTAATTCATGGTTTAATACATCATATGAACAAGGTGAAATATGTGCTGTGTCCTGACTTCCCTAATTAATTTAGAACATTTATATGGCTGTCCAACTCAAACAATATGACTCTTGTTGCCATTCAGTTCATTAAATGCACAAGAGAACAATAACAAATGCCACTAAACTAAATGAAAAGAAATAATGACAAGGATTACAATATATCTCACTAACCGGGAACTCTATTCATTTTGACCCAAGTGCCTGCGGGAAAAAGCTAGGTCACAACTGCCTTTCTAAATATAACCACATATTGGGGGATTGTTCCAAAGGACAGGGGCAGCCACTGGGAAGGCACACCTCCTGGGCCCATGAGGTTACATTATTTCACAGAAGGGCCCTGGATGGTACCCTCACTGCTGGAGAATATCAGATGGCCAGAAATGCTGGGAGAAGAATAGTCCAGAAAATAATCCAATTTTATGCCATGCAGGGCTTCATAAATGATAATTAGCACCTTAAATTATACCCAAAAGCTTATGGGAGGCAGTGTAACTTGTGGCGTAAAGGTGTTAAAGGTGATAATGAAGAACATCTATAATTGCCCATTCTGCACCAGTTGAAGCTTCTGAATGCGTTCAGAATGGGTTTCAGCCCCATCTGGAGCATGTTGCAATCATTCAGTCAAGAGGGGACTAAGGCATGAGTTGCCATGAGCAGGTTACCTCAGTCCAATGACAGATGCAACTGCCACCCAAAACAAAATTGTGCAAAGCCCCCCTGGTCATAACCTGCTCAGCATAAAATATTTTCATTATCCCACCTTTACTTTCTACAATTCAAAGCAGTGTACATAATACTCCTGTTTTCCCCATCACAGCCAACTTGCGAGATGGGTTGGGCTGAGATAATGTGACTAGCCTAAAGTCACTCAGCGGGAGCACTAACACTTGTAGTCTCCTGGTTTCTAGCCAGCACCTTAGTTTCTCAGCATCAGGCAGATCATCAGGATTGAAATGATTGCGCCAATGACCTATTTTGTTTTCCTGTTCCAGAGGTCATTGACAGGACCATCTGCCCTGTCTTTTGGAAAAATCTCCAGAGCATTGATTGATGTATCAGATTGACCACAGACAGCAACAGATAGAGATATTTTGATGGGTCCCTCTCCCCAGAGGGTAGGAACATGCTGTAAGACTGAATTTTGTGGAATAATTAATAATTTCCCCAATAATCAAGTGATGCCTTCTTGATCTGTGGTAAAAGGTAAACTAAGAATATGCCCAATTCTATACATTGGTATAATGAGAAGTTGAGATCAGGTCATAACTGTCAATAAAAGCCATGAAATTAGGCCTCAGCAGGAATTTTGATGTTCCACACTCTGGCTTTCTCAACAACTCTATGGAGACCTCAGCCAGGGAAGATGTTGGGAAGTAGCATGGATAATATTTTAACAGTATATCCAGTTTAATATGCTAACAATATGTCCACTACCAGGTGTCAGTTCCAGCTTGGAAAGTTTTTCTAGCAAGCATATAAAAAGACAGAAAGCCAAACTAATGTCTTTGGCAGCCATTCTATAGGGCTACAGCAGGTGTACCACTCACTTTCCAGCCTGACTCCTGTATATCAGGAAACTTGTTAAAAAAAACCTCTTCTGACATAGGAGAAAGGTGTTTTATGATAGGTAAATGGGACATATGGTATGCATATGTTATTTATATAGATTTTTGTTTTTGCATGTGCTTGGAATATGTGGGAGAGGTTGTCGTTGTTGTTACCAACCTAGGGCCTCTGGGAATGGTTGATAAGTAAGTATAGAAAGCAAATACAGTAAACCAACCACTAAAAATATTCAGAGTGTGATCTGTTTGGAAATGCAGCTAATTGGGGTTTATTCAGTATAGTATATTTAAACTATGGGTTTCCAGGTTGAGAGAGGGGTAAAACAGTGATGGGGGAGGGAGAGGGGCTAAGCTACGTACCATGTGGCCCACCCCATCTTATAGAAAACTGCCATTTAAGGTCAGTGAAAAACATTACTCTATCGGCAGCCTGAAGTAAGAGTCAGCTGTAGGCTGGTTCTGTTCCTTCGGCCTTGGCAATAAAATTCTTGGAGCCAGTCTGCCCATAAGCTGCCTGGGAACTGAGTGTTAAGCTGTTTTGAGTTCTCTGTAAAAAGGCGGATAAAAGAAACATTTTGCAATATGTGGGTTTTGCTTTGTGCTTAAGTAACCTTCAGAGATATTAACGGAATGTTTCTTGTTACACTTTGCCGTTTTACAGCTTATCACAGTTCCCTATATATGGGCATACCAACATCAAAACTGAACCCATGGAAATTCTTTGCAACTTTTGTCAAACTGCACTAGCCAACCCATCTTTCCCCCATGTGAATAACTGGAATTGCATACAAAATACAAATACACGGAAACCATCACTGATATGCCCAGCTGGAGGCAGAATGGATTAGTGCCAAAGCAGAGGATGGCCGCTTGACAGGCTACTCACTAAGAGCCTTGGAGAAACAAATTAGCCTTTTCACTTTTCTACCCTCACCCCCCCCACCCCCTTAAGATTAAAGGCTCTGTGGCTCTAAATCATGCTTCAAGCACGTTCAGTTTAAAAAAATCAATTTCCAGAAAACTTCCAAGCAAGCACAATTAATATTTTGGGCAGGTTTGGCAAAATGCTAACCTGAAATTAGTGAGGAACATATAAATATGAACAATGTGTCAACAAAATACCCTTTCATTAATTCCTTTTGCCTTGATGTTTTGCTTGCCTTTGCCTGCATTTATCAGGCTAAACAGACTCAGAAATCTGCTTCATATTTTATCATAGTGTTGAATAGGGTGATGGCACACAGGTCTTGAACATTTGCAGCTGTACTTACAAAACAATTGCCCCACGCTATGCGCTTTCCGTTAAAAAACAAAACATAATCAAATTTCACTGCCTTTAAATAAAACCTGTAGTCAACAAGTTGTTATGGTTCTTTTCATACAGCTATGGTTTATAGAATAAATCACTATTAGCATTCAGATAGTTGGCACAATTGGCATTCAGACAAATCAGCCATCAACAGACACACAAAGTTAAAGCACATTTACACACTGCTCAAAAGAGGCAATAAAAAAGCTAAGGAGGAAACAAAAAGACACATCCTCTCCAGCAGCCAAACCCAGTTAAAGCAGGAATTAACACCAAGCAAATAAGCAGAAAACCTGAATCAAGGAACTACTAAGGAGAAAACCAGCCCCTCCCAAACATTGGCAAGGCAAGCTACTGTATACGTATAAAAGGGGAGAAAACTCCACACTCATAGCACTGATGTTATCTAGATGGGTAATGAAATGTCTGCAAGCAAATAACCAAGCTCAGGGTGCCAATTGATGAATATGGCTTACAACTATGCTTGTTGGATTTACATCATATGCTGGAACAATGTTCAGGCATTGTGTAATTTCGAATAAAATTCAGCAAACAGGTGGTGACATCAAAGAAAAGGGTATTTTCAATACTACCCAGAGCAGCAGTCTAGGTAGAAGACTATGTCTGTGTAGAGGTAAATACATTGGAAGGTATGGAATCGGGTGAAAGCCTATCACTGGCCCTACAAAGGTGTTTACAAGCCAGACATTTGCACTGGATGCACAGATGTGTGCCATTTAGCTGATGTCACACGCCTGACTTATGAGGAAGTGCCAAAGGTAAAATTGTTTACTGCTGCTGCTTATATAGTTTTAGTACTTTTCTCAATATTGGAATATGGCTGTTCTGTGGCTAATCAACTTCTTTGTCCAATATTAGACTACTACTATGAGGACATTGGAGGTAGCACCTTTTTGTCCCACAGTATAAAATTCCCATTTTGAGAGCTGGAGGAAGTCCCATGGTAAAAACTGATCTTGTTAGGATTATTGTTCATCTGCATTTCCCAGCACACTTAACTTTTTTTGCCCTAGCTGTGCTCAGGAAGAAAAATTATCCCCCAAACTCTGGAGATTAAAATGAACTGTATTGCAGTTGTTTGTATTGTAGCAGTGAGAACAACATTTATAAGAAAATGTATGAGGAATCCCAGGAAAAAATATCATTTCTGCTATCTCTTGATTGATGTGTAAGAGAGATGGGGTATAACAAATAAACATAAAGGTATTTACGGTATTTATTTGTATTCCACATTTCTAAATTTTGCTGGCCATGTGTTGTTAAAAATCAAGATCTGGAATTTTAGGGCTTTTTCTTCATTTTCTTTGCTTGAAAACGAGACAATGTAAACGCTGATTTAAGAAGCAGAATCTTTTTATTTCATACAACAGAGCTTAAATATTTTGTCCACTAGTAAGTTAAATGCTCTCTACCTATTTCTACCAATCCTGTCTCTCTTCCAACTCTTCTGCTCATTGACTGCTGAATGGGGCTGTCCTGATTTTGGATGTGGAGCCAGTAACAAGCAAAATGATTGGTTGATTCTTCTGGCTTTCCTTTCCCTTCTATTTTGCAGGACATGCAGAGAAAACACTCACCAATTGCAGAACTGTGGCAGGAATAAAGTGGATTTCCCATCCTGTTTTTTATTTTGTCTGCTGCCCAGTTTCACTAGATAAAGAGGTAGCCATATACCTGTGCTCAATAAATTAATAAATCACATCTAAAGTTTCTGCTATGCCTCTCCCTTCTATTCATAGCTTGAACTGAATGAAGTTAAAAAAACAAACAGCAAGTTGGAATCACAGAGAGCTGAGTTGCAAGCAGCACATTCATTTAGGAATTTGCTCCCTTCCTGTTTGGTAGACATATGTAAATGTCAGCCTTCAGATTCCTCTGTGCTCAGTTCTGGTGGCAATGGGGTGGAGGTCAGTCCCATTATTCCTGTTTCTATTTCAGCCTTGTGTGGCACTAATAAGGACCAGTGCTGCATTGTTTAGACAGACAACAGCAATCAACAGTAGATCAAGCTGAAGAAAAAGGGATGTGCTCATATCAATCTGAAATTACTAATAAAACCACTCTCATCCCACCGGCTATTCAACATGCAACTTTGCCCTCCAACATCATGGATGCCAGAATGGAAGATTTTGTATACTTTGTAGGTGGATCTTGTCAGATGAAGGGGAAAAACATTATTTTAACAGTTATATAGCTGAGGATTATTTAAGGCTGTCTCAGTCATGGTCTAGGGCAGGGGTCCCCAACACCCGGTCTGTAGACCGGTACCGGACCAGCAACCGGTCCGCACAAACAAGCAAAGCCCCATCTGTGGGATGCAGGCAGCACACAAAATCACGCACTCTCCGGTCTCTGAAAAAACCTTTCTCCACAGAACCGGTCCCTGGTGTCCAAAAGGTTGGGGACCTCCGGTCTAGGGACAAGGTAAAAATTAAATCATGGGAAGTGGCAAAAAAGAAGATACTATTAGATACAAATAGGAGGGAAAAAATCTAAGTTGCAAAAATGTTGGTTTGTAAACAGCAGATTGTAGTTAGCAGTTGAGTCATGAAATTCCACCCAGCAAACAAAATTTAGCTTCTATTGATCTGATGCAACTGACAAAAAATGTTTACCCTAATTTCTTAGGATGCTTTATTCTGAATCAAAAACTCCCAGATCCTGCTCACTTTCTCTGAGAGTGAGGCTGTCTTTAGACTTGCTCCCTTTGTCCATAACTGAGGACCTGACGGTTTACTTTCCCTCAGAAAGCAAATTTACTCCCTTTGAATATTACATTGACCCATGCACTCGTCCCCCCAGTATTTATAAATGTTCCATGAGATCACAAGAGCAAAGCCATTTTTAAAAAAAATAATTAGAAAGTGCACATTACACAGAGCTACTAATGTCCTACCTAGTGCAAGAGAACATAATGCCAGAGGCAGTGACACCACTCCTGAGGCAAAATATTTGCCTAAAAGTTATTGTCAATTTTTCCTCAAATAATTTAAAATGGGAAAGTCATCTTCATTTTGCTAAAAACATGATACACAATATGATATTTTTTTTTCCTGTCTGATCTTTTTTTTTTGAGGAAGATGTTCGGGGTTTTCTCCCTTTGAAGTAAATTCAGTTCAGACTTACCCAGATTTATGTGCTGAGGTGATCTGATGTTCAGTTAACTCTCTGTATTAAACAGTTAAGAAATATTTATTTCCAGAAACTGAGAAGGATTTGGGAATATTGATGGGACCTCCTGATAAGGGAATAATAAATATGCTGTAACTGACAAGCTCAGCCAAGGTCATAGTTTTGAATAGAACTTACAGCTCAAATAACCATTGCTTTCTTCCTCCTCTTGTTAGACCAAGAGCAACACAGACATATTTATACGGACAACATAGAATGGCGTCATCAAATCAACAGCCTGTACGGTACTGATGATTCTGGGTTTTAAGGGCAGACAAGTGTCAAGTGCTTGTCTATCTGCCAAGTTCTGTGTTCCTATTTAAAAGTACTAAACTTTATTTTTTGTGTGTGTTGCCAGCTGCACCTTGTACTTCAAAAGGAGGATTTTGCAGTTGTGTAGCTGTTTCTCTAATCAGTGAACAAGGTTTTACTTGTAGGGAAAATGCACTGCATTCATAACATACTTGCAAAGTTCTTTTTCAGTTGACTGCTTGAGTAAACAACCGATATCCTTTTTGTGCATGAGGAAAATATAGTGAGCATTTCTTATAATAATCTTTCATTAACTTTCATTTCTTTTTTGTGTGTTCCTGTACATGTTACATCTTCATTTTATAATTTAAATCTCTCACATATATTTTTTTAGAAATGTCATCCAGTAGGGACAGGACACAAATGGAAGAGTATTGCATGTGGGAATGACTTGCAAGTCAGAAGGAAAAGCTGCAGACTAGACAACCATCATGCAAAAGGTACCTTCTAGCACTGATGTTATCTAGCTGGGTAATAAAATGTCTGCAAGAAAGCAACCAAGCTCAGGGAGCCCCAAGGACTTCACAAAGGTATCTCGGTCCACAGAAGTAAAAGGACCATATGAAGTGTCTCAGAAGAGACGCTCCCTAATTTTCTGGAAAGTAAAAGTGCTTTCAGACTTGCAAGATTTTATCACTTTAATCTGACAATAAAGATAGGGTTGGTATTCATGGTTTGTCTTTCCTGACTGGACTCACTTCAAAGGACTGACAAGTATGAATAACCTAGAACTATAGAGCTGGTGTTAGAAAAATGAAAGCATAGAGTGAGCTGAAAGTAGCAAGAGGTTCAAAAATCAAGAGGTTTTTTTAGTTATGTTCGAAACATAAAGAACCAGCATACCAGCTGCTCAGTAGAGAAGGCAAAATGCTAACAGGTAATAAAGAAAAGTTAGAGCTATCCAATTCTTATTCAGTTATCTGAAAGCAGGATGAAGGGACAGAATAAGTCTGAGGTTAATAAAATTCTGGTCAAGGAATACCTCCTGACTTTGAGTTTAAGTTTCCAGGATCTGATAAATTGTATACTTGAAAACTAGATGAAGGATAGTTTATGGTAAAACCCTTAGATATTATCCTTCAGAAATCCTGCAGTGAAATACCAAATGTTACTTCTGACATTCCAAAAAGGAAAACGCCAGGGAACCAGTAAGTGTGATGTTGATCCTGAGAAGATTCCAGAGCACATCATAAAGAGATTAGTTATAAACAACATGAAACCAATGCTATAATTATCTAGTCCTGTACAAATCTTGCTAGACCAAACTTAGCTTATTTTTTGGTCAGATCACACAAAGTAGGAATGCTGGGGACACAGTATGCCTTTACTTCAGCAAACATTTGATAAACTAAGTGTAAATTGAATGGCCTGACAGCCAAATGGGCATATTTTGCTTTAATGCTCCATCTATGACTTGGAGTTTTTCTCTCAGGCAGCACTGGAGGATCAGCTGGCTTGCTGAACAGCATACCAGAGGAATACATTTATTGTTTTATTATTTTAAAGTATTTTAGGCCAGCAAGATTTCTTAAATGAGTTACTGATAATTCATGAAAACATATTTTTTTTGCATGGAGACTCTCAATCTGAAAGACATGACACAAAAGGAATAAAAGAATAGACAAAATCTCAATACTGATAAAATTAAATATTTTACATGTAACATATATACAAATCAGAAGCAGTAAGGGCTGGTAGAATAGTTTTCTGAGCAGTTTAACATGGCTATGCAATAGTGAAAATATATAAGCTAATGTTGCATAAGTAATATTCAAGTGTAAGTCATGTTGAGATTGAAGACACATTTTTAGATAAATGTACAAAAGAGTGTAGCAGAAGGAAAGATGGATGAAAAAGTTAGTGATTTAATTGAAAGATTACAATTTCCTATCACCGAAAGGAAAACTATCACCAGATTAAGGAAAAATATAAACATTTTTTCTCTTTTTCTAGTTGGGAAACATGTGATCTCATGACGTTTTTGTGATATCACTCAGCCCAATATTGTTACATCACCAAGGCCAACCTTTTGAAATTAGAGGTTTTAGGCTCTTACTAAATCTGTGGTCAACAAAAGCTAACTCTAAATAGTCAGGTTATGAACAGTTCATTGTTTAATATATCACAAATGAATAAGGTATGCACAATCAAGTGATTAAATATAAATGCTTGTGGGCCCATAAGACTGATGACCCTACAGTCCAAATCCTAGTGGCTACTATATTTAAGTCATTGAGGCCAATTCCATACTCAGTACAGGAATTCAGATTAAAGCAGCCTGCCTGATAGTGAATAGAACAGAACAGAACAGAACAGAATAACAAGAGTTGGAAGGGACCTTGGAGGTCTTCTAGTCCAACCCCCTGCTCAGGCAGGAAACCGTATACCATTTCAGACAAATGGTTGTCCAATCTCCTTAAAAATTTCCAGTTGTGAAGCCTTGACTTGTATACACTCAATGGAGTCTCCCACTTCTCTGGATATTTGGTGCCACTTCCATAATTTGGTGCTTGCTTCCCTTCTGTTTAAGAAAAAAGCTGAAGGCATCTAGTCCACGTTCAGAGCAGCACCTGTTCTATACCTTTTGTAAGAAACATGGTGGTAGGCACTCGGTTTAAATCTTTTGTCCACCAGTAAACGTTTGTTTATAGAAGTGATAATGAAGAACACAAAACTGCCAATTATTCCACTATCTTAACACTGATGAAATAGCAAGATAAATCATCTTGCCTCCTTTTACTAAATATAATACATGCTCCTCTCTCCCATACAGCAAAAAACGGCTAATAGTGTAATGCCGGCACAACCAAAACATGATTTTAAAAAAAATATCCAGACGTTTTCCCCAGGTTTGAAAATCGGGAAAGAAAACTTTAAAAAAAAAAAAAAAAGATCCGCTCTGGAAAAATATTTACATTTGCACATTGACAAGCTTAATTCACATTTTCAAACGGCTGCCTTTAGATAAAGCAGCTGGATAGTTTGTAATTCAGTGTCGAGCCAACCCAGATGCCGAGTGCCAATTTCTGAACAATTCTTTGGGAGTAATTTACGGGTTGAGAAAGTTACTAAAGAAGAGTTGTCGCGTATTTTCCAACCATCGCCAGGAAGACAATGAATCGATGGCAACGCGAAGCACAACGTCCCTTTTTCATCACCGCAGCCAACCCTTCCCTTCCCATATAGCCGGTTAGAACCCGCGAAGGAATTACGGTACCAACTCGTGGCTCCCACCTGAAACCCCGCCTTCCTCTGCGCACGCGCGGCATCCCATCGCCCACCCTTCCATATTACTGTACTCCTTTTAACCCGTTCCCTTCGCGCGCCCCTTCTTCGGTATTGTGACGCAAATGATTCCCACCCATTTTTCTAATTCACGCCTCCTCGGGCGCCGCCGCCGCCCCCCCCTCTTTTCTCCCACCCCCGCCTTCGCTCGCTCGCGCTCTTGGCCGTTTCCTGCTTTGGAGCGCGTCGAGCGTTGTGCGCTTCCGTCCCAGTCCCTCCCCCCTCCTCCTCCTCCCCTCAGTCCCTTTCTTTCTCGCGTGTCAGGCGGCGGTGGCGGCGGCGGCGCGAGCGCGGCTCCCTTGGCGGAGCGAGAGGGCTCGAAGGGGGAGTAAGCCGCGGTGGGAGGCCCCGGTGCCGGGCCCGTTTCGGAAGCCCAGGGGGCGGCGGCGGTTTGGCAGTTAGGCGAGTTCTGTGTTCCGTCCCCTTAAATTCGTTAGCTCGCCGCGGCGGCAAGATGAGTATCGAGATCCCGCCGGGTTTGTCGGAGCTGCTGCAGGGCTACACCGTGGAGGTGTTGCGGCGTCGGCCGCCGGATCTCCTGGACTTCGCCGCCGAATACTTCAATCGCCTGCGGGATTCCCGCGACCAGCAGCTGCGCGAGGCGGCGGCTGCCAGGGGCAAAGGAGTCAACTTCGACGGGGAGCCTATGCAGACGGAGTCAAACGGCGAAGAGTCGCGGAGGGAAGCGTCCGAGGAGGACTCCGATTCCGACTTCGAGCGTGAGTTGCAGCCAGGAGGGGCTGGGTGGGCCCGGTCGAGGGCGGCCGGAGGAGGGGGGGGTGGTCTCTCCACGCGCTCCCGCTTGGCTGCGCAACCTTTTCTCCCTTTCTTCCTGGCGGAGAGGATCTGAAGATCCTCACGTGCGGAGGACTTTCCTTTCCTTTTTTTTTTTTTTTTGCACGCGGGTTTCTCGCGCTCTCCACCAGCCCCGGCGGCTCTAGGTTTAGGATGGAGCCCCGGCGGATCGTCAGCCGCCGGTTTTACTTCCAACACGTCGTGCGAACGTGGAGAGCGGAGAGAGAGAGAGAGAGAGAGAGAGCTCTCCGCTGTGCAAAATCCTCCCTTGCCGTCCTCAAGGAACGGTGGGAGGCGAGGTATAAATTTACCACGTTAATGTAGCAAGGGTGATTGATGCCAGAACATTGTTCGCGGATATGGGTGTGTGTGTATGTGTGTGTGGTTTGAATGCGGGAAAAGTAGGTGTGACCTTGTGAATGGGGATCCTTAGTAGGTTTGCTTCTTTGCTCCCCTCTTTCGTTTTGACATGGAGATGGCTTTGGGGGGAAAAAGAAATAATAGCTGGATAATTTCAAATTTGACTTACTCGCCTGTCTCACTTCAATATGTCTGAGCGACTGTTGCTTTAGATATGTAGATGACTTTTGAATGAAAATCTTTTTACTCGTTTTTCCGCCTCCATTTTTTTAAAAAAGAGGGCCAGCTGAAAAAAAAGAGGTTTTAAGGAATTTATTGTTTCATGATTAAAGTGAATGGTAGGGGAGACCTGAAGGGGCATTAAATTTACTGTTCGTTGTGATTTTAAGAGTCGGGCAGCCTTTTCAATGTCCAGGGTTTTTTTGGGTGGGTGGGTGTAATCAGCTGTATTGAGAAGAGAATAGAGAGAGCCTGTAAGGTTAGAACACAACAATTTATGACTAGTAGTTTGTTTTAAAATAGTATCTAGGAAGGAGGGAGGAAATTATTGGAAAATATCTTATCTTGGATGATAACCCCCCCCCTTCGTAAAGGAATTTCTTGAAGATTCTTCTCTCTAGTTTTTGTTTTAAATCTGTCCGTATTCTACAATGTTTTTTCTTTCACACAGCAGCTTTTTACATGTTAGCCAATCTTTTTAGTCCTCTATTTAAAAGAATATTTAGAGAATGTTTCCTGTATTGTCTCATTATTTTATTTACAACATATTTTATGCTTAATGGTAAGCGATGAAAAATATTTTTAAAACTCATTTCTAAACTCAATAGCTATTTGCATATTCTAGGTTTAGAGGAAAAATTGGATTAGTTCATGTTCAAAATTGTGCAAAGGATCTTGCCAAAGTGTGGATTAATTATCTCATAATTGGAACATGGTATAAGTAGCTAATCCACCAAAGCAAGCGTTTAAAAATATTTAAGTACAGGGACCAGAGAATATACCATAATGTATCAGGATTCCATTACCCAGTTCAGCTCCTGTTGGGGAACATTTAGGAAATCTTAGAATTAAGTGATATCAATGTTGACAGACACAGCATTCTATTTTTGTAAGTGTCAAAAATGAAGGTACTGTTTGAAAACCTTAGTGATAGAATAGTTACTGTCTAACCTTGTACATGTTAATTGAGAGGTAAGGCCCGCTAAATTCAGTCGATGCTTACAGCTTTCTGATCCCTTTTCCCTGGTTGGTAAGTTATGTGTTATGTACTGTATATAAATGAGTTAACAAGTTCCTAAGTTTAGCATATGATAACAATCAGGGAAGAGGAAGTTTTCAGAGAAATGGATATTCTGAATTGTATCTTTGTAATTGAAATGGTGATGATGCTTAATGAGATACTTTTCCTGAGATGGGAAGCAGGAAAGACCCAGTTAAAAAGCTGTTTTTATATAGTGTGTGAGAGGCTGTTGCAAGGGAGAGCAAAAGTGAACAGAAATGGAATGCTGTGCATTATGGGGAAATTCTTCACTTTCTAACTGGTAAAATATTAGTAGGGCTTTTTGTAGAAAAGTTTCATTTCTGAAGACCAGAAATTAATGCAACGTGTAATATGTAATGTGATTTACACAAATTTTAAAAATGCAAATTAGTGTCAAGGTCTTATTAGGCATGGCAAATATTAAACAAAACTAATATTAAATTAAATCTTTCTGTTAAATATGGGAAAGCCATGATACACTTTTTCAAATCTGTATCTTATCTAGTGGATCTGGATTGTGCTTTTACCTCCAAACCAGACTTATAATAAAGTTAATGAATTAATATATTCTCTGAATTCAGAAATAGTTACATTTATCATTATGAACGAGAGTGACTAATTGAAATAAGATATAGAGAAAAAAATTAGATCAGTTATTAACAATAATAACCTAGTAGTTAAATAGCTTCAAATGCTATTTAGATGATCGAGGGTATAATCAGAACGTTTTCCTAGATAATTTGTAAAATATTTATGGTAAAATAAAACTTTGCTGTGAGCCTTTAAAGAGTTTTATCCATTAAATTAAACATTGCCTAGAAAAGCAAATGCATTTATAGAGCATGCCTCAGTTTTAATTTGTTTAGGAAAGACCAATTTGGAAAAGGAAACAAAAATACAGAGCTTCCTAGTAACTCTTAAAATAACAACATAGAGTGATTGGAGTAGAATGGTAAATCTCTTTGATGCCTCAGTGCACTGACTGATAGTGTAAACAGCAGCAGTTGGTGTACGGTAATTAAAAAAAATTCTGTCTGTTAACCATGTTAAGGCAGTGATTCAGAACATACTTGTTGGGAAGGCAGATTCATTGAAATAGAACAATTTTGACAAAAAAATTGTTGGGAGTAAGCTGCTGAAACACTTAATGGTGATTATACAGAGTCTCTTGAGTGTTAAGACGTTTAACATACAGTAATTCAGTGTTCTGTTTTAATTTGACATAGCTTTTTGTGAAAACTCATTGAAATAGCCAGAAAAACCATGATGTTGCTATATTAAATGTCACAGTACAAGAGTAAAATGGTTAATATATCTTATTATGTTTGCTATATTGTTATAAAGGTAAGTTCTCTATTGAATTGAGCACAAATCTAGACTTAGAGATTACATGGATTATTGAAAAGAGGATTAAAATATGGGGAAAGAATGGTAACTGGCCAGACTGGATTATAACTCCTTTATGATATGAAGTTGAGTCAGATGGGATACAGATATTGATGAAGTACAGTAATCAACCATTTTTATGCTGGAAATTGGAGATAAGCAACATTTAGAGGGGCATAAATGTGCATTAGGGGTAAAGGATGTAATTCTGAAGGATATTTGATTGGAAAGAATAATTTATTTTGGTAGTACTACAGTCCTTGGGTTCAAAAGATATGATAGTCCTATTACTGACAAAATAATATAATCTTGGTTATCTTTGGCACATGATAAATTCTGAGCAGTGTTTAGTCTACTTTTTTGGAATTTGATATATTTTGTCAAGCATGATTAGGAGATAGTCCAAAAGCCAGAGAACATCACTTTTTTAAAGGGGTCCTTGGAAATCTTTCTAAAATCCCTTGGTAGATGCTATCCTTCAGGGTTTTTAAAGCAACCATTTCATTGAGGACAAAATAGGGCTGCCTGCATGAGATTTCACAGTTGAAAATAAAATTATTTGCCACATTCTACTGTTTTTTTGGGGTATATAGAGTGTGTATAATTGAATTATGAAATAGGATATTGTCACACTATGGTTCTATGGTATAAGAGTTTTTAATACCATAGTTTTTAAATATAGTTTAAAATATATTTTAATCAAAAGCTCTATAACATAGATGCGTTGCTCTCTGGGTGCTTTTCTTTTTCACTTGTTTTCCTTTGGTTGCAATATGCCCTTCTTTATCCTTCAAGTAATAGAATTCTAAGCAGATACATTTTAATTTTTTCATTGTAGTCATAAATCATTTCTAGAGTGGCAGTTATATTTTTTCTGCCAGAATCCCAGAAGTAGGATGAAATGTTATTAACTTTGCTGGAGTTCCCTACGGTAATTATGTTATGATTTTATCCTTGTTATTGTGTGTTAAAAGTAAATGTTCGTATCATGTAGTTTGTAACTGTTGAATATTGTAACTGAACTCGCAGCTGTATATTTTATAGCTGATTAGTTTATTTTGAAATAGTCAGTGTTTGCTTGGGTATTCATTTTATTACAAAATTGATGCTTTGAGTATTTTTTGTTCCCTGGTTTATTCATCTATTCCTATGCTAAATGTGATAAATTCTTACATCAATAGTAATATATTTGATATCTGCTTCTTAAAATATATTAGATAAGATAACCAGTTGACAGTTGGGTGAAATTGTGCTAGATCTAGATATATTTAATACCTGCAGACTTCAAGATTTCCTGATGAAGTAGAAAATCAGCATTGCTCATTTTTTGTCTAAAACTCAAGTGACGTTATACAATACTGAAATGTAGGCATATAGTAAAGCTTTCAAATGTTACTATGTGTGTAATACAATATCAGCAAAAAAGAAAGAGAAAAAGAATCTTTCCCTACTAATTTTTTTTTTTTTGCTTACAGTGGTTGTGGGTTGCCAGTCAAATAAACCAAAGACTTCAGTGAATGTTATCAAATTTGATGTCACTAGTTTATCAGATACCAGTTAGAGAAATGGTCCTTAGATAATGTGATAAATTACAAGGATATCCAGAGTATCATGTCTTATATCAGGTTTAAAATATTTCCAATTAGCCGAAGTTCCTCAGTTTTTCCTGAGTACTGTAATTGTTTCCTTGCTTATTAAGAAATTTGAGGAAACATTACAATTCTAGAATGCAGTGGAGTTTATACTCATGATAAAATAGGATTTGCTTTCCTCTTCTAATGGGAACATTGACTACAATATTGAAGAAAGCAAATAGAGGGAGAAAATAATAGAAATGCATTCCTCCTCTTTAATATCTGTATGCAGTTGCTGGATATGCCTGTTGGTGGTTATGGTTTGAAGGAGAGAGACAAACTTACAGAAAATCAGCCTTAGCATGATTGAGTAGTTGTGACTATAGACATACTCTGACTCAAGATAAGTACAATATTTGTTTTTGGGCAGGGTCAAACCCCTTTAAACATAACTGGCTTACAACTTGGGTGTCTCCTGGACTTGCAGCTTCTATTTAAGTTGCAGATGGAAACTGTGGCAAGGAGTTACCTTTTTTGCATCAGGAGGTTTTGGAAATCTAAAAGGGGTTTTCCATTTACAGGGACACCATAGCAAGAAATAGAAATATTAATTATCACAATTCATCTGTTCCTCCTCTTGATGCTTTATCTTAGCTTATCTGGTTTGAACTGCAGATCTTATGACATGCAGAGTAACAAAAAATTCTTTCACTTGAGAGATGTTTGTTAAATGTTCAATTGCTTTGTTAAATCAGTGTGATGGTTTGAGGAGATTTTAGCTTAGGGCAGTGGTGGCGAACCTATGGCACGGGTGCCAGAGGTGGCACTCGGAGCCCTCTCTGTGGGCACACGTGCCATTGCCCCAGCCTTGCCTCCTCCTGCGACCCCCTCCTCACCAGCAGCCCCCCTGGAGGAGTCGCCCCTGAGCATGGCCCACGCGGAGAAGCGCAGCCAAGGACATGGCAGCCAGGCAGCGTAGACAAGACTGCCCTCACGCCCCATCGCACACAGTTGATGCTGTGGGGCGTGGGCAGAGGGTGTGGCCGCCATGGCTCTGCTGGGCTGCCTGGGCGATCTGCGGCGGGCGCTGGAGGCGGTGAGTGGCCCTGCGGGCAGGCAGTGTGCGGGCGTGGCAGGGGGTGGAGCGGGGGGCGGGGCCAGTTTTTGGGCACTCGGTCTCTAAAAGGTTCGTCATCACTGGCTTAGGGGAATGTGTTCTACACTCCTGCTTATGGATTTTAGCTTAGCTGAACATGGGAATTTAGCACAGTGATCTGTTTGACAGACAACAGCCTAGTATAGTGTGATCAGCTATAATTGAACTTTTTAATTAGTCTTTGACCAGCTTTTAAAAATTACCTGTATGATTGTCCTGTTTGGAAATAATTGGGGAAAGCAAAGTACATATCTGTGTATAATATAAGAGACATCAGCCTTCAGAATTAGGGCAAAGTTAAACATTAGTTAAGGACAAAGTTTCTAAGGAAAAGGAGTCTCATGAAATCTACCCACTGACACTTCAGAAGGAAGAGCACTAAAATGTGGCATGGAAAAAGCCCATCTATATTTACCTTGAATAAATATAGATGGCCTTTTTCCATAGCCCATTTTGATTTATCCTGATGTATAAATACCCTGCAATAGAGGGTTTGCAACAGTTAATATTTGGTAATAAAACTCAGGAACATTGATGTGATCACTTCAACAATGTCTCTGATTTGTTCCTTAGCCATTGATTTAGCTTCCACAAGTTTTGGGCTTTTCCCAGACTAAATAGAATTATGGTTATATTCGTGCCTATGTCTTTGGGTCTTTTTTGTTGCCTCCTTTCTATTAAAGTTTCACTTGCTAACATATTTTCTTAACTAGACTTTACTTGTGGCAATAATACGTTAGACCTAGTGTAGATACATTCAGTCTTCATATATTTGTTTTGTGGTTTACTTTTAATTCTTGTTCACATCCTGGAAATGATCAAATTACCTCAGTGTAGTCCTTCATGCTATTCCACATTCACTAATCATTCATTCTTACCCCATTCTCTTTTATTACAAATATACACATAAGTACTTCATCACTTTTACGTTCAACTTAGTTTTATGTTTCTCCTGACATCCAACTTAATTGACAAATCCAACTTAATAAAGTGGATAGAAGCCTGCTTTTCTATATATCTGTTTTTGCTCCTTTAAGCCAGGAAAGTTTTACTTTCGGGCAGGGTGGATTTGATTTAAATCAAGTCGATTTAAATCATAATTTTTAAAGAGCACCTGTCATCTCTGTCCTGCAGTGGCTCCTCCTCTGACCCGCTGTTAACTCACCGACAGTCCCACTCACTTTAATGGGACGGCTGGGGGTGCGGCAGTGACACAACAAGGTGAGGGACATGGGGGGCAGCAGGTGAGTGGATGCCCGCTAACAGGCGCTGCCATGATGGATCTGAAATGACAAGTGCTCTTTAAATGTAAGGACTCATTCTTCCTAGTAGTTAGAATCTTTAATATTATTATTTGCAAACAAAATGAAGGTTTCCTATTTAGAATAATAAGTAAAACAGCAATATCAGAACCGATTTTAGGTTAATAGGTTAATCACACATAGTTGGAGAACTACTCAAATTCTTTTATTTAATTAAAACACTTAGAGCCTGGTACAGATGCATTTCTCTTCAAACAATAATACAGTTTGTAGTGTGCATAGATTTGCAAAACAATGGGATAAAGGAATATTCCTGAACTTTGTTTTATGATTTATCTCATGGTTACTGTGAAATTGTGTGAATGCATCAATGCAGTGCATGTTATCTCAGTTTGCAGAGCTTGGATTCATTGAATGAGTTTACCAAAAATGTAAATATTGCAGAATATACAGCCTCATGCTACATAACTAAGTTCCATTTCATGCTGAATAAACTAAATTATTAATGTATCTTAAATAGAAAACTATCTTTAGATAGATTTTTATTCCAAAAGCATTTTATTAAAATAAATTTGATAAAAATAAAAAAATGCAATTTAAATAAAAAAAATCCGTTTTAAAAAAATAATCATTGATTATTATCCACCCTGCTTTTGGGCAAGTTTGGCAGTTTCAGGGTCATATTATGGTTTATTCTTTCCAAGGTACAGCTTCTTTGATTATACTGTAGAGGCCTCATAAAATAGGGTGAATTTTTCTTCAACAAATGTTTACTCCTCACAACAGATGTCATACTCTTCATCACATTTCTATCAAGTTTTGCACATCTTAAAATTTCTTCATCTGTTTTTCCACCTTTGATAAACATTCTGTCAAGGTATTTAAATTCATTTACTTGTCTTCCATTTTTTCTGTCAGACAACTACAGTAAACCCTTAGATTAGCACACCTTGGTTTAACAGATTCAGTGGATAAAATCCATTTGCCATTTTGAACATGCATTGTACAGTATGGATTTTATGCATTATGCAAATACATAAAATGTGTATGCATCTCATACACATTATACACATTTGTAAAATCTATAACACAGAATAGCCAAAAATCTATCTATCTCCATTGTTTTGTGAACGTATAAATCCCCCTTGGGTTTAATGGATCTATTTCCCTACATTACTTAAACTGGTGTTTCAACTTTGATCCATTGATTTTTATATCCATACTTTTCATTATTATTTAATTATTTTACTTTTAACATTTGCTACAAAATGTTTGGGTTCTCAGCCAGCACAGTTTCATTTGCATACAGAACACGTGCATTCACGTCCCCATAAATAACACAAATTTATCATCACTACAATCATTCCTTATATGTTTATCCATAAATAGATTAAGCAACAAAGGGAACATCACATATTTTCTTTATTTCCAACAGTTCAAGGACTTATAGCATCTTCCCTGCTATATCTCATTAGAATGACAGATTCTTCCCAGAGAAGGCAATCCCAAAGGTCTATTCCATAAAAGGATTTAGAGGTGAAATCAGCATCTTGAATTGCAACCAGGACCCCACTGACAATCATTGCAGCTCCTGAAGGAATGATATTACATGGGAGTGACAAGTTATACCCATTATTTCTCAGGCCATTGCATTCTGGACCAGCAGAAACTTCCAAATCATCTTTGAAGGCAGCCCCATAAAGAGGAAATTGCAATATAAGTAGTTCTCAACTTGCAACCATTTAATGACCATTTGAAATTACAACTCCACTGAAAAAGTGACTTGTGACCATTTTTCACATGACTGTTGCATCATCCTTATGGTCATGTGATCAAAATTCAGATTCCAAGTCTCTGGGGAAGCTGGCAGGAACAATTGTAAATGGCGGTCATCTGATTATGGAGTGCTGCAACTGGTTATAAGTGTGAATTGGTTGCCAACTGCCCAGATTCTAGACATATGATCATGAGGGTGCTGGGACAGTTGGAACTCTAAGAACCAGTCATAAATGCCATTCAGGGCCATTGTAACTTTGGATGGTCACTGAACGAATATTTGTAAATCAAGGACAACCTGTAATATCTAGCTAATACATAAAACGTAATTATCTAATACCAGCAATATCTGGCTACAGATTTCTTTGATTTTTGTTGAATCGTCCAGAGTCAGGTGGCATGTAAGTTTAATAAAATATGATTACACATAAAATTATCTGCCAAGATATGCTTTTGCTCAACTGATACCAAGAATGATATTGATAGGTGAACGAAATAAGGGAAGTGTATAGAGAAGTTGGAAGGGAGACTTCAGATATTCTTATGTATACTGAGTATTCATGCTCATGTGATGACAAAAGCCATTTCTAAATACTGCATCCATAGAAGAGATGGTCTTGGAACCAACTAGGCAGGAAAAAACTCTAAAGTTAATCCTAAGTGATATTCATGATCCAATTCAATATGTTGTGTTACTGATAGGAAACAGCAACCACAATGCTGTCATTATATATGCAAGTGGAAATTGAGAACAGACTAAAATATAGTCACATTTGAATACAAAAGGGGAAAATTCTAAAAAATGGGCTAGTGATAAGAGGCTTGACACTCGGATCTCTTGAATTGCCAGAGAACTATCAGGGAGACAGCATAACACAATTTTTAAAAAGGAACCCAAGGAGATTTGAGAAATTATAGCGTGGCCATTATCTGTTTCAGCAAAATCATCATTCCTATTCAATCACGCTGAAAGAAAATCAGCATGGATTCCACAAAGTTAAATAAATCCTGCCTGACTAAGCTTCTGGAGTTTTGTTTTTTTAAAAGAAATCAATTAGCACTCGAATGAAGGTGACCTTGTCAATGTTGCATGTTTGAATTTACACAGACATGCTCATCAAACATTCTTGAGTAAACCTTATTATCATTATCATGTCCTTTTAAGTACTGATTTAAAAAAAGAAAGGAAAAGTGGGAATTAAATGAGATTTTTTTTTCTTTGTAGAGGGAAGTTTGTAAAGAATTTCTTAAGAATTTGTGCTGTTGCATTTTTTTTTGCAAACTTGATCATAAACTGCTTGAGTTAACGGTTAGGTAATGAGGTAGCCAAGTTTGGGGGGTTTAAAACTAAAGGGTTTTTTTTTTAAAAAAAAAAACTAGACTTAGAGTAGAACAATGGCAGGAAAGGGTATGTCTTGCTCTTCTGTTGGAAGCACACCAGAGGCACTTAGGTAGCCACTACAGCATGAGAAACAATGTCCTGTGCTAAGTTGTTGTTTTTAGTTCCTGATGTTGCTGTGTTCTTTTGTGGTTCTCAAAGGCAGACTGTAACAGCTGGGTAGATGAGTTCTTATGGAAATCTTTAGGCTTATTTTGTCTGTCTGAGCAGGCAGAAGAACCAGTTTCTTTTTCCTAATCCAGGGGTGTCAAACTCAATTTCATTGAGGGCCGCATCAGCATCGCGGTTGCCCTCGGGGGGGCGGGGGTGTGTGGCCAGGGTGGGTGCGGCCTACTGGGTGGGTGTGGATGGAGTGGGTGTGGCCTGCTGGGTGGGCGTGGCCAGCTCTACATCGTTCGTGTCAAGGGTGCCTGTGGGGGCCTGGGCAGGAGTGGGACAGATCTGAGGGTCTCTGGCAGAAGGGGGTGGGACCAGGGCAAGTGCCAAGGCATGGTCCACTGGAGGAGTCTCCCCAGCATGCACCCAGGGGGCGGGGCTGACACGGCAGGGGCTGGTTTCTCGCTGTTTCCAGACGGCCTTGTGGAGCTAAGACTGAATGCGTTTCAGCATAGATGGCCACCACAAAATTGTACATTGGCTCCCGGCCGGCCTGGGCCAGGGCCAAGGCAGCGGGGGCGGTTCCCTCACTGTTTCCAGGATGGCTTCGCGGGCCACATGAAACCACTTCGCGGGCCGCATCTGGCCCCCGGGCCTTGTGTTTGACATGTCTGTCCTAATCTATGGGATAAGAATACCTAGCTGACCATGCCACTGCACTTGTGGGTCTTCATACCGACAGGAACAGATTTGCCCACCTCTACCAAAGTGAGCAATCAAACCCATAAGGATCTAAAACCTTCTTTCTTCTCTTATATATAAAAATGGCAATGCCAGTGGAAGCAGAGGAGTATTCTCCTCTTGCTACCGGTAGTACTGTTTGTCTTCAACATTGGAAATGTAATGATTCTAGGCAGAAATATTTTCCTCTCGTAAAATGTTTAGAATTAATTTGGAGGGAATGAAAGATTTCAGTACATAAATATTTTGCCTCAAGTTATTTTGAAGGAGACTGTTATATAGCTGGGGTTTTTTAAAAATTTGTTGCAGTTCTTCAGGGAAAAACAAAGTAAAGGATGCTGGGGAAAGGGATTACAATAAGGAACAGTGCACTTTCCCCCTAGATTTTCATGTTTCCCTAGGAATGAAATTTTGCTTGCTAGTAGCAGATTATGGGTGGAAATAAGACACTATTCATCTGTGAAAAGCAACTTCAGAGGAAGGAAGGATTCTTCGGAGTAATATGTAGGAGAAGAGATGCCATTAGAAATTCCTTTTGCCTTCCAGAAGTGGGAGCTTCTGATTCTGTGTAGAAGGAAGACTAAAATCCAAATGATGGAGAGAAAGAGAATGCCCATGTGTTTCGTTGAAGGAAGTCACCTTACGTGGAGATTCTGTTAAGCAGAAAGATACAAGCAAAGGAATAACATTGCTTTCATGTTCCATTTTTCCCCTTGATTCACAGGAACTGTTTTTGTTGCTTGTGTTTTATTCCTCTTAATTTCATTTTTAGCTGAATGAATTTTCTGTTGACCTGGGTGCTATTTCTGTTGACATATTGTTGCTATGTCTTAGCCTGGTTGCTGTTGTGATATCAGCTTTGGATCATTTATTATTTTTTTTAACATATAACTGCTTGTACAAGGCAGTCACGGGTCTGTTTAGATTAGGTCTCCAAACTTGGCAACTTTAAGACTTGTGGACTTCAACTGCCAGAATTCCCTAGCTAGCGATGTTAAAGTTGCCAAGGTTGCACACCCTTGATTTATCTTTACCTGAGGCAAAGGAAAATGATTAGGTTTGATTTTACATAAATGTGCATAACATGGATTAGGCTTTAAATGAGTAGAAATTGTTTCATATAGATTGATAATCTTGTACAAATTCATATCAGAATATTTGATAGTGGCTAGTATCCGATAGCATGGGCAACTCAAAAACATGTAAATTAGTAAGTCATTGCGACTTTAAAAAAAAAAAATCTCACCCTCCACCCTTCCTTAAGCGAAGCTAAAAGTGTTTCCTTGTTTAATACAAGATACCAGTGATGAAATAGATTAATCCACATATAAACTTGAACATTCATCTTCACGTCCCTTCACGTCCCAGTTACTTATAGATAGATAAATGTATTGCCTGTCCAATTGCTATTCCTTGACCAGATTTAGATTCTGGTAGTTTTCAAAAGAGAAATGAATCACAAAGGGTGATTCCTGGAAAACAATTTTACAGCAAGATTGATTATGGCAGATAGCATAAAAGTGAAAAGATTCTTCCAGTAAGAAGTTTAATCTAGAACTACAAATACTCCTTGAGTTACAACCATAATGGAGTCTTCTCATCACAGCAGTAACTATTTGCAGCAGTCATTAAGCAAATGACTTCAATTGTTGAGCAAACCAATTGTTCACCCTGGGTGCAGTTTTACTGAAAATAAAAATTACTAAAGTAAATGCCAGTTTTTGGCATAACTGCTGGGGGGCGGGGGGAGAACTGTCAGAAGTTCAAATCTGGGTCATAAGTACCCCACAGGTAGATCAGCTAAGCAACCATTTGTAAGTCAAGGACTACTTATATTTAACTTTTTACTGTGCACTATAACAGTTAATTAAGTGTGAGCATCTGTTTCATGAAAATTAAACCCTATGAAATACTGTAAAAGCACAGCAAATTGCTTTGGGCAGTTCTTACCTACAAAGATCTTCGTCTAACAAATTACTGAGCTTTGCATTTTATTGTATTTTAGATATATTGGCCAACCTGACATTTAAGCAGTAATTTACTTACTGCAGTCGACCAAGGATTGCACACTTATTCATGGACTGCACATGATGTCTGTTATATTTCTCCTCTGTGTTTATGAGAGAATTAAAAGAAAAAAACTGTTATAAGAAGGAAAGCTTTTCTTCTGTGCCCAGTTCATAAATGTAGTTTTCTATTCTTTCTCTTTCAGCAGCATAGAATTTGTTTTAAGCTTAAAGTTCTTAGAGACATCTTTTTGTCAGGGCTTCAAGCTTATATTTAAGAAAATCTTAACATTAAATATGCAGTTAAAATAAAGCTTTTGAAGGTTAATTAAAATCAATATTAATAAAAGAGCCAACCTGTTTATAGGACAAGAAGTTGATAAATCTGTTGTTAGATAATTATAATCCTCTTTAATAATTTTATCCACCAGTTATTTCCTAACTTACCGGATATTTTTGTTTCTGTTGTAGCTCCTGTTATTAACAAGTTTATCAGAAGAGTATCAGGTCAGTATTCTTTTATCATATAATTTAAACAGTTTTTCAGTGATGACCTTAATGTGTGTGTGTATTTTTTCAGTGTTGCCAAATAGGAAAGAAAAGATTTTGCTACACTTTGTGTAGCTGCAATTGTTGAAAAAACCAAGTATTGACTTCAGGAAAATAAAGAAAAAAGAAAAATTGCAGCCCCAGATTGTTTTAGTATGGCTGCTGCTTAACTAATGTAAAGGTTAAAACTAAGTTTTTTGGATAAAAAGCCAAAAAGTCATAATATTGACTAAAATATTCAGGCCTTTCCTTGAGCAAACTCGTGAGAGGATAGAATATTTTTAAATTTCCTTCACAGTAAACATGACAGACTGCCTTTGTTCCAAATGTCTGATTTTATTTATTTCTATTGTATTTACCAAGGGTTATATACTCCTCCAATTAAAACAGTGATTGAGTAACTTATATTCCTCAGAACAATATAGGACTAAATTACATCAAACAGAGAACTACAAATAGCACAGCAATAAAATCATAATACTATTACATTGAACAATGTAATAGATTTGTAGTAATACAATAAACTTCACAAAACATACGTTTGAACCGGAAAATATTTGCAGTTCATAAGCTTGTACCTTTCTGAAACTCTAATAATGTTATACAAAGATTTGGTTCAAAGCTTTGTGTAAAAGTGAATCAGTTGAATCACCCCATCAAATTTTTATAACTTTTTAGTACACTGTTTCATTAAGAACTAATTGAAATAACCCTAAATTGTTACCTTTTTCTGAGACCAAGTACAGTATAAATTTATATTGAAATTATAGTTAAGCTTTAATAGGGATTTATTCTTAATATGGCAGAAATAAAGTAATCTGTTGTTAATGCTTTTACTATTTATATACTGAATTTTAATCATTAACTTTAAATAATAATAAACTTGAAAAATGTTAAACTCTCCTTGGAGTTGAATTTGATGCCTGGTGATTGCAGGAAATTGTCAACAATCTAGAAGTAGTTTGCCATTGCCGCCTTTTGGAATGTTTTTTTGTTTGTTTGTTTGACATCCCAGTCTAGCCTTTAGCCCTATGACTTGGATCCAAGTCTATTTATTGACTTTATTCAATATTATCTATTGAAATTAATATTATGAAATTATTAATTTTTATCAGACTTTATATAATGCAAATTCCTCAAATCTAGGCACTTTGCATTGTGATTTCAGTGTTTTCTAATCCCAGAAAAGCAATATTTTGAAGAAAAGGATACTCATTTTTAAAAAAAACTACCCGAAAGTGATTTTTACTGTGCATCACTACAACTAGGTACCTTAAAACAGGGCTTTTCAACCTTTTCACCGATTGTACCACTTTTAGGATATGGCAATATTCAAGTACCACCTAGCAAGGTGTCAAAAACTTGATGACCAAAAAAAAACCCTGTTCAAAGTTGCAATTGCACTGAAATGACTTATGACCATTTTTCACACTTATGACCATTGCAGCATGCCCAGGGTCATGTGATTTATATTTGGATGCTTGGCAACTGATTCATATGTATGATGGTCACAGTGTCCCAGGGTCATGTGATCCCCTTTTGCAACCTTTTGACAAGTAAAGTCAATGGCAGGGCTGCTGGTGGCCAAGTGCTAAGGCAGGACTTCCGTCCCTCCCTCCTTCCCTGCCTCCCTCTTTCTCATGCCCACCTCCTTCTGAAGGAAGAATTTGAACCCCCCCCCATATTTTTTCTCTTCCATATATTCATCAAACAAGGAAAAGCCTCCAGAAACAGAAAAGACAAACTGCTGAGTGAACTAGCTTAAAAAGGCACATTCCCCTTTAAGAATTAGCTACTGGCTAGAAAGAAAAGTAAGGAGCTGGCAGCCTGCACTTAAGGAAGAAAAAAAATGTAGTAAGTATTGGCTGCCGGCTAAGGCAGCCTCCCCAAATGGCTCCATTCATAAGTAAAGGAATCTACAGGCAAAATCCATTTAGGAGAAAAATACTTCAAAATCCCTTGCAGCAAAACTTACAGCTAACAATAGCAGAGCAATAGAAGCTAACACCAGCCATCAGCCATCAGCCAAATAGAAATTGCCAAACACTCCTTAAGAACACAAAGCCCACATTGCACAAATCCCAGAACTTCAAAGTCACAAAAGCACATAAGAATCCTTCCATTCTCCATCTCCCTCCCTCCCTCCTCCGTGCCTCACCCCCAGCCATTGTTGCCTTTTTTCATTCCTCTTGGAGGGCGACCCCTCCCCCACTGCATTTCTTGCCTGTTTGCTGCTGCTAGCACAGGTGGCTGCCACAGCAGTTGTAGATTAGCTCATGGCGGGCCTGCTTGATCTCCTGTTCCCCCACCCTCCTTTTTCTTCTTTCCCTTTGGTGCAGGCTAGAGCTGACTCCGCCTCCTCCCAAGGCTGCTGCTTTTTTCTCTCTCTCCTTCTCCCGCCCAAACTGCCTCCTTTTATAGCCTCTCCTGTCTCCACCCCCCTCCTCCTCCTTTCTCATGGGGGAGGGTGAGCCAGAAGTGAGCCTGGGGCCTTTGTCTCGCCCAGCCACTCTGCAGCTCCAGAGGACTCTCACTGTAAGTCCTTGCCTGCGCTGGCTCTTTCCCTTCCCCACTACACTTGGCTAGGCAGGGCTGTGTACCACCTGCCACTTGTTAATGTACCACAAGTGGTACAGGTACCACAGGTTGAAAAGCCCTGCCTTAAAACTATCTTAGTTAAGTACCCACGTGTATTAAAACTGAGAAGAC
Organism: Azemiops feae; assembly: GCA_023970755.1. Taxonomy (NCBI): domain Eukaryota; kingdom Metazoa; phylum Chordata; class Lepidosauria; order Squamata; family Viperidae; genus Azemiops; species Azemiops feae. The sequence goes on along the minus strand of JALGBA010000720.1, from coordinate 145,833 downwards.
ATGTAAATAAAGGGCTTAGGGAATTGCTTTGAAGGATAGAAGGAAGAGCCACCACAAGGCAGTGGTCAGATAAGAAAATCTTGAGCCTGGCCAAGTACATAACTCTCAGACAACTTCCCCCCTCCCCTCGTTCCCAAGTAGATGCAATGAGGGAGGGGGAAGCCCATTCAGATTTATAAGACACTGTTACTATAGTGGTTACAATAAAAGTAGTTCTGGACTATATGGCATTGGTCTACCTTGTTGGGCTGGCATGTAATTATTGAAAGGTGTTACTAGAATTGATCCATTAGCCAGAGGCACACAAACTAGGATAATAACTCTATGGGGGTGTATGTGCAAGCAAATCAGGGTTAAGGGTGGACTTGTACAAGGAAAGGATAGATGACAGAACTTGCTGAAGGGAGTGCGCTTGAGGAGTCTTAAGCTAGGCAAGTCTCAAGCACAACATCATGTTGCAAGTTAAGAAGATCAAAGGAAATCAAGCCACTTACTTGACAGGAAGAAGCACGGTTCAGCCAATTATATAAAAGAGATGGCTATTGGCTATTGGCTCTTTGTGGCCTTTAAATTTCCTATCTGTGATTCTGTCTATATACAATTGTTGAGCTACCTGGAACCTTAGACTGGAAAGATTGTTCTTAGATCTTCTTGAACCTGATATTTGTGTCTCTGGAAACTTTTGTGAAAGTTAGTTTTTGTACGTCTTTGCTGTGCAGAAAGCCTTGAATTTGTGGTATGTTCTGTGGTATGTGGTTATCATGAATTAATATTTGAATTGAATGTGATAAACAGGCATGTCAAACTCGCGATGTCATGTGACGTCGTGCAATGTATTGTGACTTTTTCCCCATTGCCGGCAATGGGGTGGGTGCAGTTTTGGCTTGACGCATCTGGCCCACGGGCCGGCAGTTTGACATGCCTGCACTATCAGAAGCTGGCTGTGGACATTTAACTGGTAGTGCAAAACAGCGTGATTGGAGGAGTTCCAGGCATTCAAGTGCCCTGTAAAGAGCTGGGTGTTTTCTGTGGTATTATGTGAAGAGCATGGCCATGCTCTTCACACCCATCCATCACCCATACCATGATCCGTCTCGATCGTAGTGGCAAGAAAGAGAGGCTAAGCACAAGAGAGGCTAAGCACAAGTAGGCAAGGCTAGCCAGTGGTGGAGATTTGGAGCCTGGTGTGCTTCTCTTAAGTATTGATTTGGGGACTTCAAAGTGAGGGTGTAGTTGGCAGCATTCTGGTCCTCACTTCTGTTTTATTTACAGGCTAAGATAAATGTCCAGTTACCCTTTTCCTTCTGCTCTGTCTGGACAAGCCAGCTATCCAAAAAACCTGCTAAGAAGAAGAACAGGTTTTGACAAAGCCCTGAAGATTTGGATCCCTGTTAAATTGCATTCTGGGCTCCACTTTGCTTAGGCAAGCCGACACTGATTCTCTTTTGTGCACGCAAGTCATCAGCTTATTCTAATCCATTCACAGTGTGAGGAATACATTCTTGAAGCACTAGATTGCCCTATTTCATAGTCTCTGCTGCTTTTTACTAATTAACCTACAGAAAATTGGTCAAGGAAATTGCTTTTACATTTTTTAAAGGATCTTTCAAAGAATTGCCTAGCAGCAGCATGTTTTTCACAGTTCACAACTAGGCATAGAAATGAACTTATTGAAGAAAGTGCATTGTAGATTCATTTCAACACAGGTCATGATTAAGAACAAAAAAATATTTTTTGGCAATTGTTTCTAGGCTTTGTAATGTTTGTGCAGAGTGCAGACTTTTTGCATTTGGCAATGCATCTGCAAAAGAAGTTCAGAAATATGAGAATAAAAATAGTCTATTAACACACACATTGTTGCACTTGGCAACCTCAAGCTAAACAGCATAGAACCCCTATCAGTAATGTGTTGTACATTTTTACATATAATATACTGTATACAATTTTAAAAAATCTTGTTATGAATCCGTTCTCGGAAGTCTGTTGCCTTCTGTATTGTTTCAGGCACTATATTTTTTGTGTTTGGAAAATCTGTTTGCGAATCTTTTTAATTGAGAATTGACCAAAGTACTGATTTATTGTTAATTTTAATGTGTTTTTATATTTTAGGTCTTTTTTTTTAATGTATGCTACATATATAGGTTGATGAATGAAGAAGCATAAATGAGATTAATTCCCCAGGGTGACATCATCACATTCCACTGCATGAATTACTGTCCCTAGATTGTTTATGTGGTAAATTAGAAGTATATAGGATTACTGTTTGTGGGGAAAAGAATGAGAGAGCAGGAAGCTTTTACATGAATGAATCTCTCTTGGAGCTCCAGAGTGTCACAATTTATGATCTCCAGCTGCCACAAAGCAGCAGTCCAATATGATGCTTAATCTCCGAATGTGAACAGATTCTGTCACCCACACACTTCCTCATTCTTTAACTCCTAGTCATGAGTGGCAGGGATTGAATGTGTGCTCACTGTTTTGTTGGCTGATGCCTTCTCAAAGTACGGTTTGGAGAAATGACAAAAACAAATAAGCCAACTGAGAAACATAGAAACACTTGGAACAATATGTTTCAGACTACGGATAAAATTCTGGAGCATGTGATTTAAACTATATACAATACTTGAAATGTATCCTCTCTTTTATCCTGTAACAGAAAAACTTCATATCTGTGGGGACAGTTAATGCTGTATGGGTAAAAATTAAATTGTTCGCCAGAGTTTAATTAATTCTATTTCTTTCTTGGTAACAATGGAAAGCATTGTCTTATATTGTAGCAAGGGGGGTAGAGTTCTGCGGAGGCAGGTGAAATGTCTTTCATGGCAGGTAGGGAAAGATAAGGTTTTAATATTTGCATATTCAGAATATATCAGTATAAAAATAATACCCTATGTATTATGGGTAAGCTAGAAATGTATTTGTCTAATACACTGTTTTAAAAAACACAAACAGTGAATGTACTTTATATATGGTTGCATTTAATAGGGTCATTCCCCAGTTGCAAGGTGATTATTTTGTGCAACTTCACTCTGCTCTGTGGGTAAACCAGACCTTATTAGCATTTATATTGAGGAAAGCTCAGCTGGCTTTCTGCAAGAGGAGAAATTGACTTTCTAGATATAAGGCATTAAGCATGTGTACACAGGCCTGTTCTTGGAGTGCATATGCACACATACACGTGACTGGTTATGTCTTTTGCAAGCATTTCCAAATGGAGTTTGGATACTTGAAAAAATAGCAGCTTGATCAAACAGATCAGGATCATCACAAGGCTTTCATGCTTCAAGCAAATGCCTGCCTGTGGATGATTTGTTGCGCAGAGAAGACAGATTTATTACTGTTTTTATATGCGTTCATCATGGCAGTGATTTAAACAGAATTGTTTTTGCTTTATAATGAATTTTGCACCAGTGTGAGCTTGTATCTTGATTTGTTTGACAAACAAACTTTACATGTCTTGTTCATAACACGATCAGATATTTTTTTAGGATAAGGGTAGTGTCATGACAGTAAGAACAATGCAGCATTATTTCTTCTTCTTTCTGCTATACTTTGAAATTTCAGGATTTTTTCCTCTGTCTCTTTCTTTACTCCCTGCTATGTAGTAAGACTTCAGCTCCCAAACAAAGGATTTTCAGTGATTTAAATATTGTTTGCCTTATTGTTGATAGATTTCAGATTTTATGATTATTTCCTAAAGAGATTCACATTAAAAAGATGTCTTTTTCATCTGAGCTTTTAAAAATATGAATGTTTTTTTCACTGATGGTTTAAAAAGTCATAATACAAAGCAGCTAAAATATTTTTTCCTGATTGCAACGTTGGCTTGCTTTTAAGAACATATTTCTACTTCAGCCATCTATTTCGAATACATATTGTGGCTTCGTTATCTCAGGTATATGCAATTTATAAAGGCAGTTGCCATTTAATCCTGATTTTTGTTATAGGAATCTTGTAGGCGAGTTTGGGGAGGATTTCAGCTTGTCTACAGTTCATGTGTACACACCCAACCCCCCCTTGTGTATGCATAAGGATAATGGCCATATTTTAGCACCCTGCCTGTAAAGTCAGATTTATGTAAATCAGGACTTATATAACACAGAAAATGCCTATAAAAAAGAACTTCAGATGTTACTTACTTAAGAAAACTTTTTAGCTTAGGTAAATTTTTGGTTTCAAGGGATGAGTGGGAAAAGTAGTCAGGTAATTGCTGAATATCCAGGGTCAAACCTGGGTTAAGAAACTCCTTGTGTCAAGATTCTTTTTTGGTAGAATGCTGCATTAAAAAATATATGTTCATCTTAAGTTCAAGGAAACATAAATAAGCAAAGAAATGGAACAATAAGAAAAAAATACAAATGAATAAGGCATTTACAAATGCCACAGAAGTTGTAATTTTCCAGGATATCATTATTTAATTGTGAATTATACTTAATATATTTATTAAATTTATATAGCTACCCATCTCACCTAAAGCAACTCAGGGTAGCGCACAATAATAAAAAAGCCAATATAAAAATTCTGTTTCAGGCCTAGGAAGGAGGCAGTGGCAAACACCTGGGAAAATTCTTGCCAGTTTAAAATTGACAAAAACAATTGACAAAAATTGTCAACAATTAATGCAAAGACAAAAATACCACTTTCTAAGACATTCTGGTTGAATCTTTCATTCTTGTAATGAATAAGAATTAGGAACATGAAAAACTTCATCATGGAAAGAAGCCTTTATTCTCTCTTATAAAGAAGGAAAAGACTTGCCCAATATCATAGAGATTATTTTTTTACTAAACATAGATGTAAGCTTTTCCTGGCAGTACTCAGAAGAAAAGAAACAGTTTTTTAACTGTAATAGTACACCCTGATGAGGCTGAATTTGTTCTGAAAAGATATATGAACATTGGATATAGTTTGGAAGTTACTAAAAAAGTGGCCACGATCTTTTTTGATGGAGATTTTTTTTTTTACAATTTAGCATGATCATTCATGCTTATTATTGTAACTAAAAGATGAACTGTGGCTTTTAATTTTTTCATATGAATGTAGAATATTCATAAACAAGAAACCATGATAATATTAAATGATTTTATATCACAACAATGAACTATATTGAAGGGCACAAAACAACAACTACTACAACTACTACTACTACTCCCCTTTTTTGGCTTTTTATTGGCTTTTCATTTGGCAATGAAACTGTTTCAAGAAAATAAACTTGAAATTATACGAGCAACTCGAGGCATAAAAAAAGTAATGAACTACATATGGTCCAATAAAGAACCAAGGATTAAATCCAAGATTTTACAAGATTTAAAAATTTATCGCAGAGTGGATGATATCTTTTTTGTAACCTGGCCTTTGAACTCGTACAAACAGAAGCAATTTATAAGAGATTATGTATAAAAAAACCAACGTATTGAATGTGTGGGATAAATATAGAAAAGAATAATTACAAATGTTTAATTCTTGCTTTGTTTTAAAAGACCTGTTTTTACAAAGAGAAAAGCACAAAGAAATATACTCCATACCTTGGGCCTTATTTATAAACTGCTGCTAAAGTATAAGTCAGAAACTGAACTAGTCAAAGATTTTATGATTAAATGGATGCAGAATTTAGATGCAGTAAAAAAGATATAGGCATCTGCCCCCTCCTCTCCAGGTCCAGCTGGGCTTGTCTCGTCATGGTGGAGAGAATCGGGGTGGGATGGAGTATTGCAGAACAGTATACTGTATGTCAAAAGTATATATTCCCAGCAGGGTCACTCAAGGCCTGAAGGTCATCCCAGCTGCCCAGATAAAATAGACATGTACTTATATTGGGCAGCAGCAATATAGGAAGATGTGGGAGGCAGATGATCATTTGAGGGACAATGGCAAAGGCATCAATTCATACTGTGCGGGAGAAGGCCATAATAAGCCACTCCTGTATTGTTTCCAAGCAAACTCCACACTGATAGGAAACGATAGCTATCAGTACGCTACTGAGGATTGTTTTGGAGTTATAATAGTATTGATGATATGGCTAGATTAAAGCCTTCAGGATATCTGGTTGCCCATGTTGACAGTTACAGAGACAGAATTACAGTAGGAATGTGGAGCATAAGAAACATGAACACAGGAAAAGCTCGACCCAGTGAAAGATGAAATGAAATGACTATACATTGATATCTTAGGCATCAGCAACTTGAGATAGACTGGATTTGAACACTTTTAGTTGGTAGATCACACTGCTGGTTACTTAGGACATGCTGTGGCTGGTAAAAGAACACAAACAGATGTTATATTGTAATTTCTATTGCAACATATCCAAAGAGCGCCTAATGCCTCTTCTAACTCCATTTCTGGGAGAGAGGCAGATGAATTTTATGAGGAGTTTTTACTAGCAGATAAGGACCAAAGGTAACTCTTGCAGTTTCAACGTTTGTTTTTGCTGCTTGTAAAACTTGTATATTGCTTTTACCAAAATAGTGCAAGCATGATTGCATGTTTTATCTTGTATATCTTACTTTATTTTATTGTGTATGTTTTATTTTAACCTCTAAATTGTAGATATTATTTAGTAAGTTTTATTTAGTCTGGGTTATTGACATAGTGAAGTATTTAAGCAAATATTTGAACTCAGGACATGAAAAACAAAGAATAGGATTGCTTTTAGGAAGGGTATAGCAAGAACAGTATTTGGCTACAATGCAATCAATTGCCAAAAAATATTAGTTAGACCTTGTAGATAACACTTTAATATGGCAGTCATCCAAGTTTCCACTTCAGTCACTTGATACAGAAGAAGTTGATGAGTTTTATGATCAAATTTGATTTGTAATTGACAGAACATGAAGCAAAACATGTTGCTTCTGATTGGAAACTGGAATATTCAAGTTGGAAATATTGAGGAAAATGTCGTTGCATCATATGACTTAGGAAACAGAAACGAAGCAGGAGACCAACCTGTCAATTTCTGCCAATCAAACGATTCCTTCATTGCGAACACTATATTCAAACAATCACAACAGTATACTCAGACATTACTAGATAGAGTACACAGAAATATAGTACATTATTTCTAAAAGAAGTGGAGGACCTTAATTACAGCATCAAACACATAGTCAGGTGCATCCTGTGAAACAGATAATGAACTGTTTATGTGCAAGTTCCAAGATAAAAAAAGGCAATCACTTTTCACAATATTTTTTTGAGCATTTTCAAGAAAAACATAGGGAATCACTTTGAAGTCCTGAACTTCATTGACAGAAAACCAGAGGAACTGTAGAATAAATTTAAATAACTATTGAAGGATGAATTTAAAGAGTCTGCCAACATATGAAGAAAAATAGACTAATACAATATGGATGTCAGAACAAACAGTGGAAATTGTCAAGGAGAGAAACCAAACCCAAGAAAGATTTTAAAAATCTCAGGAAGGAGTTAAATGAAGAATTTCAAAGAGCTGTTCAAAGAGACAAGAGGCAGTATTATAATAACATCTGTAAAGTCATCAAAGATGAAAACATTTAGAAAAACAAGGAAGGTCTTCTAAAAGATCTCTGAACTCGGAAGATGACTCCAACTTTGAGCCCTCTGCTAAAGGATACCAATGAACAGATATTAAGCAATTCAAAGAAAATCAAACAGATGGAAGGAGTATATTGAAACATTGTACAACAGAGTTGTCAACAGCCAAGATATTTAGAAGATATTTCCTACTTTGAAGGACCTGTAGTACTAGAAGATGAACTTAGATCAGCACTCCAGGAAGCTGGAAAAGTACAGAAATTGATGGAATACCCATAGTAATATGGTAAGCACAGAAGAAGAATCGCTAAAGGTTCTAACCAAGTTATGCTAACAAATCCACATTGGGCAACAGACTGGAAAAGGTCATTCTATATAACAGTACCAAATATAAGAAACTTAACAGAGTGTGCAAAGGAACATATAATATCTTAAATTCACACATTAGCAAAATAAGGGCTAGGATTATTCGACACAGATTAGAGCTATACATGGAAAAAGAGATGCCAGAACTTGAGATAAGGCCACAGAACATAAAATGTTATTGTTGATGCACAGGAAGCCAGTGCATACCAAAAAGAAGTCAATATGTGCTTCATTAATGATAGAAAGATCTTTGATTGTGTCAGTCACCACAAGCTGTAGAATGTGGTTAAAAATGGGAATCCCAGAAAATACCATTGTCCTCATGTGAAATCTATACACAAGTCCGGAAACCACAATATGGTCAGAACATGGCAAAATAGACTGGCTTAAGTTTGGTAAAGAAGTGAGACAGCCTAGATATATAAAAGGAAACTGGCTTGGAAAAAAGATGAGCATAATTTTAGAATTGGAGGAAGAAGCATCAATAATCTGCACTAAGCTGATGACTCTCTTCTGATAGCCAAAAATGCAAAGGGTTAGCAAGCTCTTGTAATAAGCTCCATTTCTAGAAGTCAAGGAGCACAGTGAAAAATTGAGACTAAAATTAAATAAGATCAGACTAATAACAGGTACAACAACCAGCTCTGAAAACAATTTGAGTTTACTTTCTCTTTCCTGCTGTCATAAGGAAAGAGAATGGAGAATAGGGAAAAATTATCAGTTCCCTAAGTTTGTCCTAGTTTCTTTAGTAAACCAGCACCCAAATCTTGCTTCTCAGCTTCATAATAGCTCCCAAGCTGTCTTCCTAATGTGGTTCTTTCCCTCAGTACCATTCACTTCCTTTACTAGCCAATTCACACAAATTACTCATTCTCAGGTAATCCTCTTTAGCGCTCTGTTGTCTTCTTTCTTTTCTTTGATGTTATTAGTCACCCTGCTTAATACATGGATAGGATCTCCAATAGACCCTTTTTCTTGCCCAATCAATCTTCCATTAGAAGCAGATGTGTTTGCCTGCAGATATTCCAGGTAATTAGGAAGCTTCTGGCTGCCTATTGGCATCTGGCAAGGAGATAAAAATGCAACCCTGAGAGGTAAGGAAACAACACAACCCCAGCACTTATAGCAGTGATGGCGAACCTTTTAGAGACCGAGTGCCCAAACTGCAACCCAAAACCCACTTATTTATCGCTGGGCATGGCCCACTGGGTGGGTGTGGCTGTGGTCATGGCAGACTAGGTGGGTGTGGCCAAGGTGGGCGTGATCACCTCGATGTTGCTCGTGGGGACACCTGTGGGGGCCGGGCAGGGCTGGGGGAGATCCAGGGGGTCTCTGGCAGGTGGGGCGGTAGGCAGGAGGTTCATCCTGCAGGATGAGGCAAGGCGAGATAGGGCGGGGGTGCCATTGTCACAGGGCAAGGCGAGGCAGGGGCCAGGGCGGCTGCTCCCTGACACCATCGGCCCCCACACACAGAGGCCAGCGAGCGCATGGGTGCTGGGATGCATCCGGCCACGTGGGACCTCGGCGAGTTAGCGGGTGGCTGGTTGAAGAGGGACGGTTGCCATCTCTGGGGCATGGTACGTGTGCCCACAGAAAGGGCTCTGAGTGCCGCCTCTGGCACCCGTGCCATAGATTCACCACCACTGACTTATAGCTATGTCACATATGGTAAGGTCTTTTAGAAAATCATTTGAGCACAGCAACTTTGTTTGGAGTTCATATAATAGTTCACCAGCCCTGTCATGTTTTGAGTCCAAATAACTCCAAAGCCCCAGGTAATGTCGGTTGTCCAGTGGGAAAGAACAGACAACACATTCCACTGAATGCGAAGGGCCAAAATGCCATGTGGAACATGGTTGCTGTGGAGATAATGAATTCAAATTACTGTGTATACAGAGAGATCTTGGCATGGATGGTGAAGTCCCTAGAATACTTGTCAAATTATTTAAACCAGTTGAGACAACCCTTCCGTGTATGCAGTTTATTCTCAACCACAGAGTCTTTCCTAATTGCCACGACAATCATTTCAAACACTTTTGCTGGGGGTCGTGAGATTCATAAGCTTGCATTTACCTTTTATCAAAATAACTTTTTTTTCTTGCTGAAAGCTACGTTTCTGTGTCTTCCACCTTTACTGCTTTTTTCTCCTCCCCTCCGCAGTCGCCTTGCTGTGTCCTCATCCCTTCATCTCCCACTGCAGTTTTACTTCTATCACTTTCAGGTGAAGTTTACTTTTCTGTCTTAACAGTATTGAAATCAATCAGTTCCTGTCCTTGCTAGAGATTGCTGTAGGAATGTAATTACTAGTAAAATTTAAAATGGTATATAAACACCTTTGATGCTCTGTAAACTCTAAACTGAGATTTTTGAAGGTGCACTAAAGGAATAATATAGATACAACAACATTCACAGGTATTGTCAACCCCAGTATTATACTAATCACAGTATTGAAAAGGGAAAATGGACAATATTCCTAAGGATATACTTGTTACTAGGGTATTTTCTGTTCATAGTTAGCATTTCAGATAAACAGTGGAACTTATGTTTGTTTCTTTTTATCATAAATGTTTAATATCTCAATCAGTTTTAACTTATTTTGCTCACCTTAGGGACTGACCACATTTATCTCTCATTTATTCCTATCTGCCCCCATTTTCTGTCTCATAATGACTTTATTTGGGTAATTCATATATTCAGGTTTAAAAATAGTCAAGGGGAACAGAGTATTCTTCAGGCAGCGTGCATCTGAAAATAGATTTAATTGTGGCAGTGCGTGTTTTAACTTCCTGGAGGTGAGAGAAACTAGTTTTGAATAGTGAATTAATAAAAACGGTTTCTGACAGAAAATGGAAAAGGTAACTAGAGTATAGATTTAATAAGTAATCTTTTAGTGCTTTATTCAATTCAAAGGATTCATTCAAATCTGTGGTGCAATTAACATTATGAAATACTGTTTACTGTTCGGGCTTCTTTCACTGAAAATAATGCTTTAAAAAATCCTGAAAAGAATAAATAAGATGAGCGGGGAAATCATTTTATGAGGAAAGATTCAATTTACAAAAAGAAGCATGAATGATATGGCTTCATTGAAATTTAGACAATATGGAAAATGTGAATGGAGTTCTTTTCTCCATTTTTCATGCTGAAATTATCTTATTAAACAGTGACAGACTCATTTAGTGTGTGATTGAGATATGGAACAGCAGTATTGCAAAGTAGAGGTACCACTGTGCTAAGAACATGACTGTGAATTACTGTCTTTATTTGGTTACCACTTTCTGCACTACTTAACTCTTTTTCTTTTGGGAGCTTGTTTCAGTTCTGGGCGGTATCCTCCATTAATTTCAGAAAAGAAATTAAGGTTTAAATAGTCCCTTAGCAATCATCACCCTTCAAGTGGCTTCTTAAGATTGTATTGATGGTCTCTGTCAGTTGTTACAAAGATACAACACAGGCTCTGTTTCATAGGTGGTGTTTGAAGCTAGAGTCATTAAATCTTACTCCATCCCATACTGTGACAGCTGCTGTTTTAAAACAATAGACCTGACCTTTGCACTGTGGTTATATGTCCTAAACTGAATACGTAAGAATAGTTTTTTTAAAGAGTCAAAGTGTTTTAAATTAGAATAATTTCAGTTTTGTACAATAGTGCTACAACCAAAATCATTTTTTATTATGAAGGCCAAGGTTATGTCTGTGAATATATTTACCACATTGTATGCAGTTCTGTAGCAATGATACGATGACCTTGCATTTCAGAAAGGTATGTGAGGAGTCAGCTGGCTTTCAAATACGTACCACTGAACCGAGTTTATATTTTGACTAGCAATAGGTATTATTATATTAGCTTGCCAGGTTCTAAATGTCATGGTAACCTAAGGAAAGACTTTTTATTGTGGAGGAACAAACAACCACTTGTGTTATTTTATGTAGTTCACAGAATTAGATCCATGGATTATTTATATTTATTCTGTGAGTTTTTATATCCTGCCTTTTTTTCCAGGAGCTCAAAGTGGTACACATAGTGCTCCTACCTCAAGACCTTTCAAATATGGTGCTTAAATGAACTCTTTAAGATATTTAGATTTTCAGTTTGGGGTTGTACAGGTAGTCCTCGCTTAATGACTGCCACTTAGCGGCCATTCAAAGTCACCTGTGGTGTGTGGGGGGCAGGCCTGCGGGGCCCTGGTGTGGGGGAAACGCCCAAGGCTGTGGGGATCCCCAAGGAGTGGGAAGTGGAGCAGGGTGTCTCAGTGGGTAGGAGAACCCTTGGGAAGCCTGGGGCATGCAGACCTGGGCCTATGCTAGGCCTCCCAGAATCTCCGCCTCCCCCACGGCACCCTGTGCTCTGCTTAATGACCTGCACATTTGTTTAATGACTGTATCAGGGAGAGCAGTAGCTTGGGGTCGTTATGTCAGGCTATCTTATTTAATGTTGTTGTTAGTTGCGAAGTCGTGTCCGACCCATCGCGACCCCATGGACAACGTTCCTCCAGGCCTTCCTGTCCTCTACCATCTTCTGGAGTCCATTTAAGCTCACGCCTACTGCTTCAGTGACTCCATCCAGCCACCTCATTCTCTGTCGTCCCCTTCTTCTATTGCCCTCAATGTTTCCCAGCATCAGGCTCTTCTCCAATGAATCCTTCCTTCTTTTTAGGTGGCCAAAGTACTTGAGTTTCAACTTCAGGATCTGGCCTTCTAAGGAGCAGTCAGGGTTGATCTCCTCTAGGACTGACCGGTTTGATCGCCTTGCAGTCCAAGGGACTTGCAGGAGTCTTCTCCAGCACCATAGTTCAAAGGCCTCAATTCTTTTGCGCTCAGCCTTTCTTATGGTCCATCTTGTTTAATAGCCATCACCATTTGTGACCATAATGGATAGGCTCCATTATGGTCGTAGGTCGAGGACTAGCTGAATGTTTCATAGAATTCACAATTGAAACTTCAGAAACTCAACTATGACAATTTTATGTTTATATTTCATTTTTAATAACTGATAGAACTGCAAAATCAAGGTGGAAAAGATTTGTCCAGCATTGTTAACTCCAGATTTTTTTTTTAATGAGCCCGAGATTAGCTGTACAGTGAAAGCCAGTGTGGTTTTCTGGTTAAGGCACCACCAGGCTAGAAACAAGGAGATTGACATCCTAGTCCCACTTTAAGCATAAAAGCCATTGGATGACTTTGGGCCAGGCACTCACTTTCTCTCAGGGTTGGGCAACAAACCAGTTGGTCAATTCCTGTCATAACCAATGTATCAACACTTGGTTGATCTGAAAAATAACCAGACCTTGCATGTGTGGGAAAACAGTAGGAAGAAAAAAAAACAGCTATATAGCAATAGCAATAGCACTTAGACTTACATACCGCTTCATAGTGCTTTACAGCCCTCTTGAAGCGCTTTACAGAGTTAGCATATTGCCCCCAACAATCTGGGTCCTCATTTTACTATCCTCGGAAGGATGGAACCCTGAGCCGCTGAAAATCGAACTCCTGGAGTGAGCAGTGAGTTACCCTGCAATACTGCATTTTAACCATTGTGGCTTTTTGTATATAATGATACAAGAGCTCATAAGAGCTCTTCATAAGAGCTCCACTGTAAACATCTCAGAGTGTTTTGACTTTGCATTACCCTCCATCTAGATCAGGGGTCTTCAAACTCGGCCCTTTTATGACTCATGGACTTCAACTCCCAGAATTCCTCAGCCAGCGTGTCTGGCTGAGGAATTCTGGGAGTTGAAGTCCATGAGTCATAAAAGGGCCGAGTTTGAAGACCCCTGTTCTAGACTTTGCATTACCCTCCATCTAGATTCCAAGAGTGGTCATCGACTAGTGTTACCAAAGTTGTTTCTGAACCCTGACTGACAGATAATCTGTTTCATCTTGGATAGCGGTCCCCAACCTTTCCTGCTCCGTGGACCGGTGGCGGCAGCGGGGGGGAGGGGATGGTTTCGTGCTCCTGTTGCTTGTGCAAATGGAGCTTCACTTACTCACCCACTAATCTATGTCACTTTGTAGTTGGTCCCTCATCATTGCCATTATAATAGGATAGTGCATAAAGGGGAGTGTTTTTTGTCCCTCCAGGAGTAATTGCAGTTTCCAGCATTCATTTATTTCTTCATATTGTTCTTATGAAGTCATTTAACATACTAATTTTAGCACAAATGCTTAAAGCATTTTTATTACATATGCATGCTTCTGAGGGATAGTCATCTGAAGAAAAAACATTAAGGAAGTTAAAGTTAGTAAGGAATTACTATCTTATTATAATGGCCATCGCTTACTTGCACATGGATAAACTTTGGGATTGATATTTCATGAAAGATTGAATTCAAAAATGGGGAGTTTGGCTATTAATATATGAGGACAACAAATGCTAAAACAGTATTCTCCATTTGTTTGGCAATCTTTTTAAGTCCCTTCTCAGACTCCTAGGCCTCAGAGTGGCTTTCGATACATACACTTCAGCAACAAAGAGCAAATCAAAGTAATTGAGATTTCAGTAAGACGGGTTCTTTTCAAATCCTTTCTAACATTTCTAACAATTTCTAATAATTTGCACTTGATCTGGTATACTGATTTTACTTTTAGGTGTGGAAGTCATAAATGTACTTAATTTTTCCACACGTAAAATTTGCATTTATGTTTATTTAAATTACACAATGCGTTACAAAATGGTGCATGATATTTGTTATATTCGCTTTATTAATGTTATTGACATGGATCAAATATCTGTGTAGAAATATGTTGAAAAAAATCAAACATTTCAGTGAAGTATATTTATATATTCATATGTCTGTAGAATAATTGCTGTTAAAGTTACTAATATAAAAATCCTCCATGTGGAACACTTTCTACTGTATAAATTGATAAATTATCATGCAGCTTGATTCATTCTTGAAAAACTGGCTGAGTTTTAGAGAAGCCAGCTGCATCCTGCTAATAAATACATAGCATTTATGTATAGTATTTTTAAATACTAAATTTATAGTATTGTTAGTGTAGCAAAATCCTGTGTTTTGAAAGTGGAATTAAACAAGAGTACTAACATCTTAAATTGGATAGTACCAAGGCATGCACTCATTTGTGGTATATTTAACATTTTAAAATGGGCAATACTTTACACATTTGCAAATAGTGATGTCAATAGTAGATTTTCAGATTCTAATAATAGACAAATCTTAACAGCAGATTATTTTGTGTGTTCTAATGCCAGCTTCTTCATTGAGAACTGTCCAGTTCTAAAGAAAGTCCAGTTGCCTTTTTGAAAAAAGCACCTTTGGGACATAGTATGACTAGTTACAACTTAGCTTTCCAAAAGTACACAATGGTCTATAACTCTGTTACCCTTAATTGGTCACTTTCTCAAGCAATTTAGCTCATGTGTATCTCTTTTTTTAGAAGTCCCTAGAATGATTTAGTTGGTATTATTTTATATAAGCCTTTATTAATTAGGCAAAGATATAGACAACAAATATATGTAATTAGGATGAGTGATTGCAATAGAATTTTAAGTTTTCAGAAGCCTGACAACTTCATATCAATAAAGGTGATATTTATCTTAACACATACTGTATGCTTCCTTGTTCTGCATGGATTATATCTTTCTTAAGTGTCCTTGGCAATTATTAAAATGTTTGGGTTATATCCAAGATAAAGTATACCACCAAACCATATCCTGATGTTGGTTTTTTTACATTTGTGTGATATTTTACTAAAGATGGCAGACAAGTATTTTGAACCTTAGTAGTATATAACCTACCCAGAAAAAGTGCTTTATACAGTCAGTCCTTATTATTCATAGATTCTGTATTTATGAATTTCCCGATTTGCTAAAAGTTATTTGTAGCCCCCAACTCAATATTTATGGCTTTTTCATGGACATGCACAGAACAGTGAAAGTTGTGAATCACTGAAACAACACATTTCCAGCTGAGGTTGACCAAGGTGATACACTCTGCCTTTTCACATACTGGTGACCTTGCTGGTTAAAGTGGCTCCTAAGCACAAGAAGGCTATGCTGTGTCTTATGGAGAAAATAAGATGCCTTCCTCCTCTGCTGAATAAGTTCTACCAATCTCTCCCTTGGCTTTTGTGGGGCAAACCAAGCCTGGGTCCCACCAGCTGGAATTTCTTGACCAATGGGGTCCACAGCACACCCCTTCTGTGAGCACGAATGGGGCAGGCCGGTCCCTTTGGCATGAGATGATTCCTCAAGTAACCTGGAGTCATGCCATGCAGGAAGTTGTGCAAAGGCTCTCTTTTATATGCGCCACTCCACCCCACAGGCTGGGATTAAAAGTCCTTTTCCTTTTTGGCCTCGCGTCCTTTCAGATATGCCCATGCAACTCCCGCTGGTTGTTTTTCCCTTTGGTACTTCTCCTTTTCTATGCTCCAGCGGTACTTCCCTTTTGTGGTTACTTCTTCTCTCAGGCTGATTGCCTTGGGTAACTTATTAGCATCTTTTCAGTGCCCTGATCTGTGTGCTATAATTAGCAGAGGTCAGCATAGAGTTGTTGCAAACAATTTGTGCCCGATTAACCTTCCTTAATAGCGTTACAACCTTAGTAGCTCAAGACTACTAGATTTAAAGTGTCTGAACCCTAGCAAAGGTTTTGCATCTCGGCATGAAAAAAGATAAGACCAGTTGTAGAATGAAACGTAGCCTGGTAGTAGTGAATGCAGAAAGAACTGAATATCCTTGCAAGCACTAATTAAACATCAGCCAACAGTATGATGCAGCTATTAAAAAGGCAGGTTTAATCTTTGGATATATTAATAAGTACATAGAGCCTGGAGCTAAGTTACTCTGGTCAGTCTGTATTTGGAATCTTTAGGCACTAGTGTTCATCAAGAGTACTGACAATTTGGAGCCTTCACAAAAAGGCTACTGAAATGGTGAAGAGTCTGAAAACCAGAACTATAAAGATCAATTAAGAGATTATGGATGTTGTACCCGAAAGAGATGACTGAGAGACAATATAATAGCGGTCTTCAAAAATCTGAAGACTTGTCATCTAGAACAGGAAATAGCCTTGTTCTCCGTTGCCTTAGAAAGAAGGACTGGAGCCAGTGGATTAAAAGTATTAAAAAAGAAGTTTGGGGAACATATTCAAAAGGAATTTCCTGTGTGAATGTGTAGAACAGCCAGTGGAACAAGATGGTTGATTGGTTTGTATGCTGCCTATCTTCTTTCTGAACCTTACATAATGTTTCAAACTACAGTACAATTTTCTGTTTATACAACAATACTATCTGATTCTGGTTCTCAGATTATCAAAAATCTTTGCAAAGTTATATATTTGCCTATTGATTCCAGTGCAGCACATGATAAAATTAGAATATTAATGTGTTGTGTCAAAAAGCTCTTTTAACATTCACACATTTTTTCTTCACTCTTGTTAAAGTGATGACACAAGCATAATTCTGATTATTTTTGAGACATGATGACATTTGGCACACAGTACTGTACTAAAATTTGCTTTAGTTGATTGGATCTGATATTTTTAACCATTCTTGAAATAAATAAAGCGGAATTGTAGATCATATTTTCTCATGGGAGAGACAAATATCTATGTGAAAGCATGTTCAGAAATGATCCTTCTGTGGAAAGCTTTGGAATAATGTAAAAAACATGGTTACTTTCTGCTGCTCTTTAATTGTACTGGAAACAGGGATGTTCAAAAGACCAGTTCTTACTTTCAGCTATGTTTTAACATTTTAAACTACAGTATACGTTAAAGCAGTTATAAGCAGTTCAGCTATATAAGAAATAAATATGTTATATAAGTTATAAGCAGTTCAGCTATGTAAGAAATAAATAAATAAGCAGTTTATGGATTTGATGTAAGAAATATTCTAAAGGAACAAGGGAAGAAGATAAGCATGTTTCTTGATAAAATGGGTACGTTTTAAAAGTTATTTTCCTGAATACACAAACATGAAGAGTACCTAACATTACTTCCTTGCCTAAAAAGACATTGCAGCCTGTCAAAAGGTTTTCCTGTCCATCCTTACCAAAAAGGAAATGGCTATCCTAAATGGTGCTGCTAGATGACAACTTACTGAGGCAACATTTGAGGAGATGAACAAACATGAACTGGGCTTAAACATGAACTTTTACCCGTGCTCCATAATATTCACTTGCTCTGCTTGGGGTTTAGGACAACTCACCGTGGCCAACTCGTGCTAACCTCACCATGGCAATCTTTCTGTGGCCATCTTGTCATGGTCATCTCACCACGAGACAATTCACTGTGGGACAACTCATGCAAAATAACTGTCAATGGAAATAATTTCAAAGAAACAGTGGCAGATAATATTTATCACGTTGAGTAATCCTGCATGGAATTGTCCTGTGGCAAGTTGGCTGCAGCAGTTTGGCCATAGCAAGACAGCTGTGGCGAGTTGTCCCATTCCACTCTGGCTTGTGCTCCAAGCATTTCTTTTCCCACTATGTCTTCTGGAGCTTCCTTGCTAAACCATGGTGCTTGTTGGGATTGGGTGATAGAGGCTGTTCAATCATATTAAGCATCTGAGTCAACTTCTACTTCCAAAGGCCCACTAAGCGCTTGCCTAAATTGCCCACCAAATCATCTAGATCAGGGGTGTCAAACTGCCGGCCCATGGGCCTGATGCATCATGCCAAAACCGCGCCCACCCCATTGCCGACAATGGGAAAAAAGTTGCGACACGTCACATGATGTCGCGAGTTTGACACCCGTGATCTAGATTCTAGAAAATCCGTGTCTTCTGTAATTCATCTGAATCCCTAAAATGCTATGAATAGACCATTTTAACTGACCCCGACCATTCTCCAAAGGTCATAAAAGATGATGAATTTCACCTGGACCAAGAAATGATCTAACACTGGCAAGTCAGCATTTTTCAATATGTTGTGATCAGCTGTTAATCATATGCCACCCATTTGAAATAAAAAAATTCTGTCTATCTCTCTGCCTTGGGCCAAAAATTACCTGAATAAATCAATAAACTCCTGACCCTTTCCAGACCAGAGCGTGTAATTTAAAATCCCTCAGCACTAAATAACCAGTAACAGTCCAGGGGCTCAGAAAGAAGTCCTGTCATGCAGCATGACAGATTGTATGTGCGCAGGCTCACCTGCTCTAGCATGAAACACAAAAGCAGGTCATAGATATCAGAGTTTTAAAAAAAACAGGCAAGTCAAATTTGAAGTTATGGCTGCCAAGTGATCCAAAACTCAGGAGATTAAATTAAAAAAATAAACAGAACTTTTAATAGCTTAATCTCTCATACTTTAAGAACTTATTGAGCAAATGTATTTTCAATTTATTTCAAAAGTAGCTGCAAACTGTACTTAATCCTTTAAGCAATGGCTGACAATTCCAACTCTTTCTATTTCTGAAACTTGGTGACAATCATTAATGATTTTTCACTGAGAAACTAAAGAAACTTCATGTGCTATCCCTTGAATAAGCACAGGAAACTTAAAAGAAAAAAACATATCACCTCAAAGAAGAAAGGACTAAAAATTCCAATCCTTTCCAGGTCAGTGACATTTTATCACTCTTTTGCTCTTGGTCATCTTCTTTAAAGCGACTTTGGATTTATATCCTGCCTTTATTTTGTACAGTTGACATATATGACGCTCTTGCCTCTTATTTTCTCCACAATAACTCTTTGTGGTGGATTGGACTGAAAGAAAATGATTGGCCCAAAGTCATCAGTTTGTTGTCATGCCTAAAGAAAGATCATGTGCTTCCACTTTCTAATCCAGGCACTCCATCGAAGTGGCTCTCATTTATTTAAATACCATATTAAGGGTTTTTCTAGATGACAAAAATAAAAGCATCCTTTTCTTCTTAATGCTAGGTTTATTTTAGCTCTTAATCCATTTTCAGTAGTGAAACTCCTTGACTTTATATAATGTTTTTTCTTTTTGCTTTTTAACTAAATCAGGGGTGTCAAACTGCCCGCCCGCGGGCTGGATGCGTCACGCGGAAGCCACGCCCACCCCATTGCCGGCAATGGCAAAACAGTCCCGATACGTTGCATGATGTCACGTGACGTCGCGAGTTTGACATGTCTAAACTAAATGATGATGATACTTGTTTATTGTTTAAGAAATTAATGTGTAATTGCATTTCAATTGTAGAACATTCACTTTAAAATTCTTAAAAAGTGTAGAGATGCAAATATTAATGCAGTTTTCAAAACTGAATACATAATACATTTATATTATGAGTGGTAGTCTTTTTACTATCTTTTAAAAATTGCTAAATAAATTATGCTTGGTAGACTGACCAAACAAATTTTCTAGCCATATTCCATGTAGTACTTGAAACAGAGATAGGCGTAATAGATGGAAGCAACAGTTAACAAACATTCACTCTTAGCTTTTAAGGTAGCCTTTCTAGCTCAAAAAATATGGGTTGTATTCAAAAGACTTTCAAAATTATGAAACATCCCATTTCACATGCAGGATAGCTGCTTGCATCCCAGACAACTGTTTCAAACTCAAAATGGAGGATTGCAAATGTAAAGTGATCCAAATTTGAGACACTTTACATAATTGGTTTTTTGTCCCAAAATATGTACAGTGTAAGGCAATAGACATTATTATCTATTTCCACAGTCAGGTAAATAGTATTTCTGTAACTTCTCTGACTGCATCCTTTCTTAGGCTATTTTTACATGAAATATTTAAACAACATTTTACAATATGTTCCTAGAAACATATTGATGAATCTCCTAACCCTGTAATTTACCAATTTGAATTAAATATTCGGGTTCCCCCCCACCCCCCGATTATTAGCTGTTTATCTTGCTTCACTGCCTGAAGCATAAAGCTGTTGTGTTTTGCTTCTCAGATTTAGTTTCACTGGGAGGATAGAGGGTATTGAAGGAAAAACTAGCTGAAAAGGCTGAAATGTATTTATTTCATTAGGAGTCTGGCTTAGGTTATTAACCAAAATTTTAAAATGAAAATGAAATTGAATTATGCAATTATGGATAGGTAGATACATAGATATCTCCTATTAAAATTAAAAAAAATTAAAAAGCTTTATTTCAAAATAGTTGGCAACTATTTTAATGTTCTTGTTCCTCCAGACTTTTATTAATATATAACCTTTTGATTGTTGCTGTAGATGTTCTCAATCTTCTGAAAATATTTTTATGATCCACTCTATCATCTATTAATATGATTCCTAAAATATGTTAAAGTCTGCTGTTATACTTCACTGCATACTTGCCAGATAGTTCCCCACCTTATATAACTTTTTTAAATGAGAAGTTGCTATCATTTAGCATCATCTTTTCCCCCAAGAATATATTTGGGTCTACTTAGACCTTATTGGCATTTTTAAAAATTAAAATGTTCTGTGACTGCCATACTGTTTGAAAGTATGGTCTCCTACTCAGAGAAAACGTGAAGCTAAGCTGGAATGGAAAAGTCATACTGGGAAGGATTAGCGGAAGCAGCCAAAAAAGTGCCTACTGTGCTTTAATTGATGTGTTGAGAATTCTAGTTTTCATAAAAGAAAAAAAATACAACCTCTTAATAACAGTGAGTCCCCACGTCATGGCAGCTCAGATATTTTGGAAGGGGATTATGTTTGCCTTGGCTAAATCTGGAATGTAGGGAGCAGCTCATAAAAATGGCTTAATTATGT
Organism: Azemiops feae; assembly: GCA_023970755.1. Taxonomy (NCBI): domain Eukaryota; kingdom Metazoa; phylum Chordata; class Lepidosauria; order Squamata; family Viperidae; genus Azemiops; species Azemiops feae. Next base: position 124,309 of record JALGBA010000720.1, on the reverse strand, counting down.
GGTGTTTTACCCAGGAAAATGACTTGAGCAATGCTCTTTCATTAATAAAATATCAAAAACCTGGATAACTTGAGTTTCAGCTAGCATCAAGTTGTCTTGTGATTATTTCAGCAGTATACACCATTAGCTCAGGGCAGTCACGTATATCATATAAAGATGTAAGAAAATACACACTTGTGTGCTTTTAATAGATACACCTTCAGTTGATTTAGCATGCTGTAATTGTTAGGAGAAATCTTAAATCCTAGTGTCACTTTTTAATGAAGGCATATCACTTCTAATTTTTTTTTCTACTGAACAAGTAGTCCTCAGTGGTACTACATCCACATGGAGAGAAGTAAGCAGTGGAGTACCACAAGGCTTCATCTTAGGCCCAGTACTCTTCAATATTTTCATAAATGACTTTGATGAGGGAATAGAAGGGGAACTCATCAAATTTGCAGATGACACTAAACTGGCAGGAATAGCCAATACTCCAGAAGACAAGCTCAGGATCCAAAAAGATCTTGATAGACTTGAACAATTGGCCCTATCCAAAAAAATGAACTTTAATGTGGAGAAAGCACATTTACATTTAGGCAGAAAAAATCAAAGGTATAAGTACAGATTAGGTGAGACCTGGCTCAAAAACAGTAACTCTGAGAGGGACCTTGGAGTCCTAGTGGACAATCACTTGTCTATGAGCCAGCAGTATGCAGCAGCAGCCAAAAAAGCTAATACAATCCTGGGTTGTATAAACAGGCATAGAATCAAGATCACGTGAAGTATTAGTACCGCTTTATAAAACCCTAGTGAGACCACACATGGAATACTGCAGCCAATTTTGGTCACCATACTAAAAAAAGATGTTGAGACTTTGGGAAAAAAATTCAGAGAAGAGCAACTAAGATGATCCAAGGCCTGGAGACTAAAATGGCTGCAGGACTTGGGTTTGGCTAGTATAAAGAAAAGAAGAAATAGGGGTGACATGATAGCAGTATTCCAGTATTTGAAGGGCTGCCACAAAGAAGAGGGGGTCAAATTATTCTCCAAAGCAACAGAGGGCAGGACAAGAAACAATGGTTGGAAACTGATCAAAGAGAGAAGCAACCTGGAATTAAGGAGAAACTTCCGTAAGTGAGGACAATTAACCCAGTGGAACAGCTTGCCTTCAGAAATTGTGGGCGCTCCATCACTGGAGATTCTTAAGAAGAGACTAGACAGTCACTTGTCTGAAATGGTATAGGTTCTCCTGCGTGAGCAGGGGGCTGGACTAGAAGACCTCCAAGGTCCCTTCCAGCTCTATTCTATTCTACTCAAAGCAACATGTATAAACTTATTTATACATGGAGAAGTTTTGTGGATTCTTTTCATGAATGTATTTTATTTTAGAATCTCTTCAAATTTCTGTAAATGTCTCTTTTTTTCGTAACTTGTTGCATAATGAAATGATAATGAACAGGAAGAAAAATAATCTCATTATGTTTCTGTTATTTGCATTTTAGCTTTAGAACAATAGTTTATGTTGATCTGCATTAATTGCTGAACCTATGACTAGCTAAAAGAAAGTAATACTTCCCTTGTATTAAATCCAACATCACCTGAAGTGGATTCCTCATCCCTTTCTTAGAAGTGATTCTGTCTAGTTTTGTCATTGGAAAACCTGCATCCTCATAGTAGAAGAACAACAGTTTTAATATTTACAGTCTTGCTGAATTTGCCAGTGAGCTATGGCTATATAGTTAACCTTTCAAATTATTTACACATTTGTGGAATTGTCAGATTTATTTCAGATTTTTTAGAAATTGACTTCTTTTTCTTATTCTTCCCAAGCTTATTTAGTTCTGGGCAATCTGTCAAGACCTTTGTACAGTTAGACTATAGAATAAAATACTGTTGTTGTAAAATTGTGGGTGCCCCATCATTGGAGGCTTTCAAGAACAGACTGGACAGCAACTTGTCTGAAACTGTAGACTCTCCTGTTTGTACAGGGAGTGGGACTAGATGACCTTCCAACTCTGATATTCTGTGTTCTATATTCTAATTTTTAATAGTCCATGGTTGTCAGAAAGGATGTACAGAATTGGAAGAGAATAAGGTAGAAACAATAATATTTTTTATTTGTTTATTTAACAAATTTAATCCTGGTTATTCTTAGAACATCTTTATATTTATGAAGTCCAAACGAGAACCACATTCTTCCTTGTTCAGAAAAAGGGTACTGTATATCTGGAGTATTTTATCCAGGACAGATAATTATCTTCAAATATTGTGCTAATTTTATTCATATATTGTGTTGAGTGTGTCTGTTCATAGCATGTGATTTGCTTCATTTCTCTTTTTTTCTGGGTCGAAAAAGGCTTCTTTTTGCAAAATCATTGAATATAAGCCTTGGAAAGGATCTGATTCTAACCCAAATCACTGCAGCTTTCTGATAGATGGCCCAGACAGTTTCTTTGTAAATATCTGCAGTGAAGGATTCTGCCAACCTTCTGAGGCAGTCTGTTTCATTGCTGAACAGCTGTATTAGGTATTGTTCCTGATATCCAGTCAAAATTTGTGTCATTGTAATTTAAACTCATCTCTTTTTTCCCTCCTTGAAACAACTCTGGACAATTCTGCCTTATTTTATACCCATTTTTTTTCCCAAACTGTGTCTTGTGAGTGTTGATGGAACAACAGAAAGGGCAAGGCTCGTTTTCTTTGCAAAAACACCACACCCGCTATTTTACAGCTCAGGGATTCCAAGGTTTGTTCTTTGTTTTAAACCAACAGGTTCTGCAACCTGAAAAAAAAATTTAAAACTCTTGTTCTACCCAGTAGCCCTTCAGTTTCTTGAAGACAGCTATCATGTCTCCCTGCAGTCTTCTCTTCTCCAAGGCTAAAAGTACTTGGTGACGCCAATTATTTCTCATCCATTTTTCCTAAGCTCATCGTCTTGATTGTTCTCCTTTGGTCATGCTGTACTCGGTGTCCTTCCTAAAATGCAGGGCCCAGAATTGCATCCACCCAAACCGTGTTATACCTCTTTTTGCTTTTGACAGTCTTGACATGGACACATTGTCAAACATTCACATAGCTATAATTCAGGGTCCCTAACCCCCAGGCTGCAGTCCACTACTGGACCGTGGCCTATTCAAACCAGGTAGTGTGAGAGGCAGGCCGGTGTGCACGTGCATGTGCAGTTGAGCGGCATGCGCATGTGCACTGGCCCGCTGCTTGCACGGTCCAGTTCCCCTCTCCCCCCCTCCAGCCTGGCTGCCAAGCTGCAAAGGTTAGGGACCGCTGCTTTAATTGATATCATAGTTCAGCCTACATTTTACCATATTTTCTACCCAAACCTCATGGGAAACTTTGCCAAATGTTTTGTTTAATTGAAGTGGTGGTTAATAATGTTACATATTTTCAAAAATAAGTTAAGTGAATTATTACCAACCTGTTACATGGCAGGAATGGAACTAACTTGTGGGACTAGTTTGGCCCATTAGGATGATCCACTCAAACTCAAAGTGGTTATTTTTCTTATCGCTAGCTGCTCTTTTGCTACCTTGTTAAGCAAACAGACCATTTTAGAGGCATGTTACACTTTCCCCAATCAAGGATTTTTGGGGTGTATTTTGCTTATTTATCTCCTGAATATCTTCTTTCCATAGGGAAAGTTTACAATGAATTTTGTATAACAAAATTATAACTATAAATATAGGGTGAAGCAGGAATTGTTGATTCCTGGTTTGCCCTAAAGCAGTGGTGGCGAACCTATGGCACGCGTGCCAGAGGCGGCACTCAGAGCCCTCTCTGTGGGCACACGCGCCATGCCCCGGAGATGGCAACCTTCCCTCTTCAACCAGCCGCCCATTAACTCACCAAGGTCCCACGTGGCTGGATGCATCCCAGCATGGCTGGTTTCCCTCCCCCCCGTCCCATCTCTCCTGGCCTCGCATGCTCTCCTTTTCCCGGGCACAACCCACTGCATCGTCTCCTCAGCTGTCGGCCGCCCATCCAACTCAGAGGCGGCTTCTCTGAACTGCTGGCGGTGGGCTGTGGAGCCCCAGAGTGTGCCGATCGAGGGGCCGGCAGGCTGTGGCTGCTGACAGACACTGTCAGCCCCCGTGCGCTTGCTGGCCTCTGTGTGTGGGGGCTGATGGTGTCAGGCAGCAGCCGCCCCGACCTCTGCCTCGCCTTGCCCTGCGACAATGGCACCCCCCTCCTGCCTCGCCTTGCCTCGCCTCACTCCGCAGGACAAGCCTCCTGCCCACCACTCCACCTCCCAGAGATCCCCTGGATCTCCCCCAACCCTGCCCGGCTCCCACAGGCATCCCTCCCCACGAGCAATATCGAGGTGACCACGGCCACCTTGGCCACACCCACCCAGTGGGCCACGCCCACCTGGCACCCGGCGATAAATAAGTGGGTTTTGGGTTGCAGTTTGGGCACTCGGTCTCTAAAAGGTTCGCCATCACTGCCCTAAAGTATTTTCTCCATGATAGACAGTATGAAGAACAGAGTGTACCTGTCTGCTCAAAGAGAAGTGGATCGTTTCTGTAAGAGAGGGCCTTGCTGTAATCCTTTGACTAAACCCCAACATTACCTGCCCTACTAGAATAGATCAAAAGCTGGATTTTGCTCTCATACGATATGTGGTTCTCCACTTTTGTGTCATGGTGATGCATTCCATATCAATATCTAATCAATATTTTTATCTAGAACCTACTTATAATCAGCTACAATGTATGAATTGATTATCTTAATATTTTAACATGGTTTCCTAATTTTGTCTTTAGTTTGTTTTACAAAGTTATAATCACATTTTTTTAAAAAGTACACAAGGTGGTCTTAAGATTTTCTCTCTGCTTTTGTTTTTTTTTAAATCAGACTGGGGGAAGTTGAAATCTAGACATTATTAGACTGTGTTACTCTGAAGTTCCATTAGACTGAAATATACAAGAGAATTTCGTTGAATTCAATAGGGTTTAATTCTGGTTGAACATATATATCTGGATTCTATTATCTACAGAAGGAAATGGAAGGTAAAATTGGATTAGGCTTTCCTAGTGCTGTGTAAGCCTCATCATTACACCTAGGTTGCATGTGACAAATATACACTGGGGGGGGGGATTCTTCTTTTTCTGAAAATTCCAAGTCAAACCCAGTTTTGACAAACACATGTACTGATGGAAAAGAAACAATTATTTCCACATTCTGGGTTTTTCTATTTTAGCTGGAAAATTACATTAAAAAGTTTTTTTTTTAAAAAATGCTTATAGGAAAATACAGTAACAGTTAACAGTATTAAGATTCTGGCTGATCTTGAAAAAGCTAGGCAAGAGACTTGAACCAGGAGATCTGGGAAATTGACAAAAATACATCCTGGATACAAACCTTTCTGTATTATCACTAGGAAAACTATGTATACAGGACAAGAAGCAATGGATGGAAACTAATCAACTAATCAAAGAGAGAAGCAACCTAGAACTAAGGAGAAATTTCCTGACAGTTAGAACAATTAATCAATGGAACAACCTGTCTCCAGAAGCGGTGAATGCTCCAAAACTGGAAGTTTTAAGAAGAGACTGGAATTGTATTGGGCAGGGGTGTCAAACTGCCGGCCCGTGGGCTGGACGCGTCACGAGGAAACCGCGCCCACCCCATTGCCGGCAATGGGGAAAACATTCCGATACGTCGTGCAACGTCACGTGACGTCGCGAGTTTGACATGTCTGGTATAGGGCTTCCTGCCTGAGCAGGGGGTTGGACTAGAAGACCTCCAAGGTCCCTTCCAACATTATTGTTGTTGTTATGCTTGTATTCACCAGAATTTGAGTCAAGTCAGCATCATACATACCATTATTAAAGGCTAGCAAAAACACTTTAAAGCCAACAGTAATTAATGACATTCACCATGACAACCATTTTATGAAGCTGTTCATAACATGCTTTCAAAATTCCAGATGAGTTTGCTGATCAAGCTTACAGGCTTCTGTGCTACCTGTTGAAGAAGCAAATTGAATAGTTTTAACATTTTCTGATCCACGTTTTTCCCCTTTTTTTGCATTTGGTTATTGTAAACTGTACATCAATGTCAATTTTATACATTTGTCCAAAGTCCAAGATGTTATTTATTGATGTGTGTAAAATATTCCTCTGCTTTTCTTTGGGAAGTTCCTAGATTAGATTACATGGTAGCAAATAATTATTAACTTGTATTCTGTTCAGATAATCTTTCAGCATAATCTTGGTATAAAACTTCTTTGCCTTTTTAAATATATGTTAAGCTCCTGAAATTTTGAGCACAAATGTTTCACTTATGGATTATACTGAACTATTTTTCTTCCTAAATGAATGGTTAAAGTGTCTGAACCATCAGAGTTAAAGTATTAAATCTTTTACACTGTTTATATTATTTGGGAACTTAAAAGGTGGCACTAATTAATATATCCGTGCAGAGTTCTTGCCTCTCTATGTATGTCAACCCTGTTAAAGAATAATAAATATTTCTTTTTCAAGTCTGTGCGGAAGCCTTCAACCCAGATGAAGAGGACGAAGATACAGAGCCAAGGGTAAGCAAGATTGAACACACTATATTGTGTGTTATATGCAAAGAGCAATTTATTTTATCCTGTTCCTTGTGTGAAGTTACAAACTAAAGTGATGAATGAAGTAGCAGCACTTGTTCTTTGTTATGACTTTTGAGTGAACATAAAAGGATTCTCAAAATTGTTCCTGAAGGCTTTCCAACTGGATATTATTAATTAGTAAAATATTGGAGCCAGATCTTTCCTTTTTTACTTCTCAGGTCTTCTTTACTGAAGGAATGTGAAAACTGTTCCCTGTTACAGTTAAAACATTTTCAAAATGTTCTCTCCATAACTATTTTCAGAATTATAACCCCAAGCACATTTAGCCTAAAATGTATTGATGTTTAGATGTTTAAACCACTTTGTGGTTTTTCTTTTTTTAGGTGGTTCATCCAAAAACAGATGAGCAGAGATGCAGATTGCAGGAAGCCTGTAAAGATATTCTCCTCTTCAAAAACCTAGATCAGGTAATTGGCTTGACCTATATTTACTGTTTTAATTTGGCCTTTCACTTGAAGATTCAAAGCTTAAAATATATAAGTACAGGCGCATGTTGATTTATTATATGTGTGGCTATAGCATGTGGATGAAATTGAGTTACTTAGTTATTTCAAAATATTCCTATTTTAGAATATTTTAATTTGTAACAATCAGTACCAAAAGGAAGAGAATTTAATATTTAACTTTAATACATTAGTCAGATGTACATTAAGTATCAGATTTTTAAAGAATTTTAGCTTATTTAGAAAGGAGTTACTGTTTTGACTAATATTTCTTGTTCACTGATGCCTAGATCCAGGAATCTGGCTTGTTCCTCTTCAGCAAGCCAGAATTATTAATTAGTTTATTCTTAGTTTCTATAATTATATAATTAGGATGCTCAGATCATTTCATTTTAAGAATTTATTTATTAATTATTATGATTATCTTGCTTCCTAGGGAGACTCTAGGTCTAGGACAGGGATAGGCAACCTTGGCTCTTTTATGACTCGTGGACTTCAAGATTATGTATTTGGCTTTGCTATAAAATGATCTGAACATTTTTATTCTCTTCTGTTGCCATATTCTACTACTTGACAGGAATTCTGGGAGTTGAAGTCCACGAGTCATAAAAGAGCCAAGGTTGCCTATCCCTGCTCTAGGACGTGCAGCTATTTCATGGGCTTAGCAATTATTGTTGGGGCTGTGGTTGATACTGTATCCACTCTGTATATCTTGACTTAGACTTTCAATATCATAGAGAGTAGGAAATTTTTAGCTGAAGTGTTTTTTTAAACCTATCCATATTGTAATATTGAGCATTGCTTGCAGCTGTTGCCACCTTTTCCTTTCACAAATTAAATAAAGTATTACTAAGCTTTAGAATAAATAGCTTTATTACCTTATACTAAATTCCCTTCAATCCAGTCATTTTTAAAGGCATGGGTAATATAAGGAAAATAAATAGAATAGAAATTCAGAAATATTGAAATAAGCATCCAGTCATGAAAATGTTGCCCGTCACTTTATCAAAAATGTTCTTTTTAAAAAACCTGAAGTGGCATCTGCCAGGGATATTGCTAATGAAGATTATGTATTTGGCTTTGCTATAAAATGATCTGAACATTTTTATTCTCTTCTGTTGCCATATTCTACTACTTGACAGTAATTAGCAAATATGAATATACATTTTCTAAAACTATTACCCCTTTAGTTCTTAACAATGATTTGCTACAGGTTGCCTAGTTACAATTTGCATTCTTTTAGCAAAGATTCAGAAGGACTGCATGCACTGGTAAATCTACTATGATAAAGCTCCATCGATAGGATTTGAATAAGGAAGAGCTGTTTTCCCTCTGAATTACTATAATCCTTAACCTTTCCAACCTCCACCTGCTTCTCTTAGAAGATGCTGGCAAATTTATTTCATGGTTCTTAGACAGTTCTTACTTAATCCCTTCTGTTTTTAGCATGTTCTCTAGCATTTTAGGTTTTAGTAATTGAAGAGGTAATAATGGTAAAATCTGGTAACATTCAGAACAATGAATGTAAAGATCAGTATGAATGAAAAATGTAATCTTGGGTAGGCCAAAAATAAAAATTGTACCAATTTAATATGTAAAAATTGATTTAAATACCATTTATAGGAAGAAATAATGTATTAGGTAAATTGGGTAGCAGAGAAAAGATGCAGCAAGCAAGTCCAAGAAACAAAAACTACTTGGATTTTTTGGAAAAAAATCTTTGTTGCTAGTAGGGTAACGTAATAGAGTCTTGAAAACCAAAGTACTCCCCAAGAATTAAGGCAAAATTATTCTGAGTGTCTTATTCTAACTGTCTTACCTGAACTCAAGAACTCCATCACAGTTTTCTAATCCACAATATTGTGAAATGTTTCCAGGTAAGCACCACTAAATAAAAATATTTTAATAAGGCTAGCTATTTGGAATATTTTTATTACTGTGTTACTCCAAAAATAAGACCTATCCTGAAAATAAGACCTAGCTTGATTTTTACACTTGCGCCCAATATACTCCTTCTTTCCATCCATCCATCCATCCATCCATCCATCCATCCATCCATCCATCCATCCATCCATCCATGTATGTCTATCTGCCTGCCTGCCTGCCTGCCTGCCTGCCTGCCTGCCTATATCTATCTATCTTATCAAATTTATTTACCATCCATCTTATATATCCATCTTGTATTCAACAATTCTGGGTGGCAACAGTCATAGAACACAGCGGATAAAATTATTAACAAACACAAAATTTAGCTTGTAAACAGTGATAGGTATTACATACTTGATATGCAAATTATACATAATGCCCTTTGGGAATAAAATTTAATAAAATAAAATAATGTGTGCTTTTTGTTGACAAATATTCAGTGCTTACTTACATTGAGATATTTTCCTCCTGAACTTTCATTAGGATGATTCCTTCAGTATCCTCTGAAGACGTTATATGGGTATATTTTTATTTTAACAATGATAGAATAAATATCTGTTCATTTATCTTAGGGATGTATCTAAGCAATAAACTTTTCAGTTACACAAGCAGTAATTTTTAAGTGAAAATTGGCTTTTTTGAAGCAATGTTTTACCTTAAATATATTCAATGGACATTTATACATCCCAAACTTCAGAGATTTAAATGGTAATTTATTTTGGTGGGTTTTTTTTAAAAAAGAAATCACCTGACAACTTCAGTTAATTGGAAAAAAACCCCTTCCCTCTTAGTAAGGGAATCATTTTGTTGCAAGATAACAGTAGGACATTGACATTCCTATAATTCTTAATACAGAGGTTGAAATTTTTATCTTATTTTAAGGAATAGGATAAGAAGCTTTCTCTTGGCCTTTGATTCTATTAAAGTATTTTCAAAAGCTTCAAAGGGAGAATCTGCCAAAGAAAGTAGTTAAAAAAAACATCAATCAGCCTATTTTAAAGTCTACATTTAAATTGATAATATCTGCTGCCAGAAAATATTAATTCATTATCCTTTAGACTATCATCATTCTTTTATTTCACTTAAAAACCTTATAGAGAATTAAATACATTCATATTCTTCTAAGCTGCCTCTTCTGTGAGCAAGCCACTCACTAAAGGATTCCACTTATTAAAAGGTTGCAAAGGAGATCCATAGAATGTTACCTTCATCTAATGCTAAAGGACATAGCCCCTAATGCTTTGGCACAAGTGGTGAGATTTTACGCTGAAGCCATAGAAAAGTATAAGTGCCTTACAGATAAAATATATCAGCAGGCTATAGCAAGGCAAAAGTTTATGTTTCGTCTATTTCTGTAATGTATGCCATAAAGTTATTTCCTTCCTCCAATTTTCTCTGAACTGATTTTTATATGTACTAACCAAGGATTATAAAGTAGCAAATAAAATAGATAGGTTTTATAGATCAGATTTTACAGGGTGAGTTAACTAGATTAGCTCCACAGGTTTTATGGATGATATGTCTGTAATTTTTATGTTATCTTAAATTTAACTGTTTGTTTATCTATATGTACATGGATATTTTATTATAATTATCTCTTTTTTTCTTTGCATTGGTTGCTGACCGTAATAAATTTTTTTGTTAGAGAACTAAATGCTGCTGATGTGCAAATTTAAAGATTTGTAGACTGAGATCTTGAAATCCTGGTAGAAGTAAAAACCATCATACATCCTATTGGTTCCTTCCAAGCTTGCTGCCACATGCATTCCTGAGAAGTAACAAGTCTGGCTTTGATGCAGACTTTGATGCACCAAGATATAATCTTCTTAGGTTATACTGTTGTGATATTGATTAGGAAGTTCTGCCGAAGATTAGGAAGTTCTGCCCTCAAAAGGGCAGAATCGATGTATCGTTAGGTCTTTTTCTGCCGTCAGTTTTCTATTTCTTTGCAATGACTATCTTGTAATATCTCAGTCTCTCTGGATTGTTAAAATAGATTTGGGGTAGACCTGAGGGAAATATTCCCCATCTTTTCTCTTGTGGAATTTGGATAATTTGTCACGAACCTTTCCCTTTCCCTTTCCCTCCTTCAAGAGATGGTGCTTCCTGCCTTTTCGTGGTGTAACGGCACTTTCTCAGGCTGGCACTTTGGTGTATAGAATGGTGCTTCTTACTCAACTTTGATCAACTAGAATTCCGTTCCATAAGAATATCTCTTATGAATTGTGAAAATCACCAGATAGATGGCTGAATATGATATAACCAAAACTTACTGATCTTTTGGAGACCATACCTCTGTTTATCAGTTGCTTAGCATTTTCCTGAAACACTTTCAAAATATTTCAAAAGAGCAAAGCAAAAACTCTCAAAGCTGACCATGAGAACAGTAGTTGCACAGATAGCATTATAGCTGCCGTTCTCATGATCAGCTTTGAAATTCCCCAGCTTTTTTTTTCTTTTTTAACATGGCAGACTTCTATTTGTTCTTTGGGGTTAGAACAGGGGTGTCAAATTGCCGGCCCGTGGGCCGGACACGTCATCGGGAAGCCACGCCCACCCCATTGCCGGCAATGGCAAAAAAGCTCCAATACGTGGCGCGACGTCACGTGACGTCACGAGTTTGACATGTCTGGGTTAGAAGATCTTAGAAGCAGAAAGGAGCTTTCCCTGACATAGAAAAGTTTAAAAAGTGTATTTTTAGTTCGATTTGTATGTTTCTTGCCTTTATGAACAAGTGAGATGGCACTCAATTCAAAAACATTCTTCTCTGTAGTTAAAAAGCTCATAAAATAGACAAGAGTATTTGGGGCAATACAAATGAACATGAGTTAGTCATTATAACAAATGTTAATTGAAATGCTTTTATCCTTTCAGGAACAATTGTCACAAGTTTTAGATGCCATGTTTGAAAGAAAAGTACAACCTCAGGAACATGTAATTGACCAAGGAGATGATGGAGACAACTTTTATGTCATTGAAGAGTAAGGAGCGAAAAAGTATTGCTCTGTGACAAGTTTTTAAATGTTTCTGACATAGATGTTGAATTAAATTGTACTAACTAGGAATGAAGAAGCTGAACTTTCCAAGTTTCAGCTAAAAAGGACAGACTTTGGAGAGCATGCTGTGATTGTAAGAAGGTTTACTAAAGGGACAAAATTTTAATTATCATCTTATAATGCAGAAATCAATTGAACATTATATATGAGATGCCCATATTGATATATAGAAGTTATTTATAGATGTTAATGGTGAAAAAACACTTTAGTCCATTTCACACATAGCCATTTCATCTCTGTAAAGCAATATTTCAAGTAGAAAGATTTTTGTTTTACAAAAATGTGGTTATTGGATTTAAGGGTTAAAGATAGCTATGCTAGTTCATTCTCAAATATTACTGTGCTGATTGCTTTTCACAATGAACACCTTCTTAAGCTTTTGATGTATATGGTAAAATATGTTGTGTTTGTAGCTTTCTGTGAAACTGAAATGGTCATGAATGTGAGTCTGAGGATTATAGTAAAAATGACTACTGTAATTACAGTGGGGCAAAAATGTATTTAGTCAGCCACCAATTGTGCAAGTTCTCCCACTTAAAAAGATGAGAGAGGCCTGTAATTGTCATCATAGGTAGACCTCAACTATGAGAGACAAAATGAGAAAACAAATCCAGACAATCACATTGTCTGATTTGGAAAGAATTTATTTGCAAATTATGGTGGAAAATAAGTATTTGGTCACCTACAAACAAGCAAGATTTCTGGCTCTCACAGACCTGTAACTTCTTCTTTAAGAGGCTCCTCTGTCCTCCACTCATTACCTGTATTAATGGCACCTGTTTGAACTTGTTATCAGTATAAAAGACACCTGTCCACAACCTCAAACAGTCACACTCCAAACTCCACTATGGTGAAGACCAAAGAGCTGTCGAAGGACACCAGAAACAAAATTGTAGACCTGCACCAGGCTGGGAAGACTGAATCTGCAATAGGCAAGCAGCTTGGTGTGAAGAAATCAACTGTGGGAGCAATAATTAGAAAATGGAAGACATACAAGACCACTGATAATCTCCCTCGATCTGGGGCTCCACGCAAGATCTCACCCCGTGGGGTCAAAATGATCACAAGAACGGTGAGCAAAAATCCCAGAACCACACGGGGGGACCTAGTGAATGACCTGCAGAGAGCTGGGACCAACGTAACAAAGGCTACCATCAGTAACACACTACGCCGCCAGGGACTCAGATCCTGCAGTGCCAGACGTGTCCCCCTGCTTAAGCCAGTACATGTCCGGGCCCGTCTGAAGTTTGCTAGAGAGCATTTGGATGATCCAGAAGAGGATTGGGAGAATGTCATATGGTCAGATGAAACCAAAGTAGAACTGTTTGGTAGAAACACAACTCGTCGTGTTTGGAGGAGAGAGAATGCTGAGTTGCATCCAAAGAACACCATACCTACTGTGAAGCATGGGGGTGGCAACATCATGCTTTGGGGCTGTTTCTCTGCAAAGGGACCAGGACGACTGATTTGTGTACAGGAAAGAATGAATGGGGCCATGTATCGTGAGATTTTGAGTGCAAACCTCCTTCCATCAGCAAGGGCATTGAAGATGAAACGTGGCTGGGTCTTTCAGCATGACAATGATCCCAAACACACCACCCGGGCAACGAAGGAGTGCCTTCGTAAGAAGCATTTCAAGGTCCTGGAGTGGCCTAGCCAGTCTCCAGATCTCAACCCCATAGAAAACCTTTGGAGGGAGTTGAAAGTCCATGTTGCCCAGCGACAGCCCCAAAACATCACTGCTCTAGAGGATATGTGCATGGAGGAATGGGCCAACATACCAGCAACAGTGTGTGCCAACCTTGTGAAGACTTACAGAAAACGTTTGACCTCTGTCATTGCCAACAAAGGATATATAACAAAGTATTGAGATGAACGTTTGATATTGACCAAATACGTATTTTCCACCATAATTTGCAAATAACTTCTTTCCAAATCAGACAATGTGATTGTCTGGATTTGTTTTCTCATTTTGTCTCTCATAGTTGAGGTCTACCTATGATGACAATTACAGGCCTCTCTCATCTTTTTAAGTGGGAGAACTTGCACAATTGGTGGCTGACTAAATACTTTTTTGCCCCACTGTATATATAAAGCGACTTTCTGAAGAATTCAGCTCAACTCAGTTGTCTTAGTTTGGGCAGGTTATTAGGATCCATGACTCCTTTTATTTGTTGCTATGTTTATATCCCTTCTTTAAAATATATGATGTGGTTTATAATACTTCCAATTTTTTTAAAAAAATATAAACTGGAAGATCCAAAATCGAAAAGCACCTTTGATGATCCTACACAGATAAAACAACAAATTTTAGGATCTGGGCTGAATTTACAAGAATCCTGTTTATGTTATTCTAAACCATTGAGAACTTACTCTTTCACCAAGTCGGTATGATTGTTTACAGAATTTATTCTATAAGAATTTGCTTCTTGCTGCTTAAGCATACATTTAAGGCATTTTCAGTAAGAATCAGGTTTTTTTTCTAGTCTTGGGTTCATTCAGTTGTTTCCCATTTCTGATATTGTTGAGATTGTTTTAACATAGAACTTTATTGTGAAAGAAAACTGAATTAGAGTCAAAGGTGGTGCAGTGGTTAGAATGCAGTACTGCAGGCTAACTTACTGCTCACTCCAGGAGTTCGAATCTGAACAGCTCAAGGTTGACTCAGCCTTCCATCCTTCTGAGATCTGTAAAATGAGGACCCAGGTTGTTTGGGGGCAATATGCTGACTCTGTAAACTGCTTATATAGGGCTGTAAAGCACTGTGAAGCGGTATATAAGTCTTAAGTGCTATTGCTATCAGACCCATATTTACATAATTAGTTTGCTAATAGTTGTGATATAATATGTACTGTTTTATTTAGCTGTGTGATCTCCCACCAGCACAAGCATTAAAATGTATTCATTTAATTAGCTCCGAAACTATTTCAGTCATAATAAAATGCAAGATAAATATCCAAATTTGTACGGAAAACTCTGTTGCTAGACTGTATTCCAGCAGCTACTCATTTATGCTAGACCAGCTCTGGAAATTATCTAGGCATCTTAAAAAGGTTATATATATAAACACAAGTTACTTCTTGAAAACCTCCAAAAATTATTTCCTCATCCCACTTTTTAAAGCAGCTGGAAAATACTTATTTTTATAATGATCGGTATTAATCCTTTCTCGGAGGTGCATTTTAGAATACTACCGGTATTGTCCTCATGCTACCTTGGGAAGTATAACACATATAAAACTGTCAGATTAGAAAATGTGATCTGATATTTCTCTAAAGATGTACAAGCCAAGGAATCTTATGAAAGCAGAGGAAAAAATAATTCCCAACAAGTGTTTCTTGAATAGTATCTCTGTCTTAGAGAAAACCAGAATAATGCTGTAGACTGGTCCCCTTTTTCTCTCCAAATAATCAGTGCTAAGTTTCTGAATGAAGATAAGTAGTTGGAGAGGTTAATCATTTGAGGAAAACATTACGTTTCGCAGACTCACTGATAATTAAAATAACTTTCTGCAGCTCTTTCTGTGAAAACATAATGCTTAAGTTCAAATAATTAAAATATGGGCAGGGCAGGCCCTTCGGTTTTTACAAAGGATTCTGAGATTGTAGCCTGTGAGGCATTTAGAGCAACAGGAAGACAAGTGAAAAATAATATTTCACTATTCTCAGATTCCCCCCCCCCCAGCAGTTTGATGCATCTGCCCCTATTACAAACAGTGGAAGGGAATTAACCCCAGCTCAGCTGTCTAGATCAGAAGCTTATTTTGTGGTCATTTCTGCCAGCCAAGAACTCTTTTTCTTAGCTATGCTTGCCCATAGTGATCAATACAGTGAAAAAGATGGGAACTGTAGGGTGGGCAGTGTTTGATGGCAAATAGGGATACATTCTGACAGGGCATGTTCTGTTCCAACCAGATGGAAATGTTTTGTTTTATTTTTACTTTAGAGAATAAACTACTTCTATTTTTATTAATCTGAGCTTTTATTAGCAGTGCTTTGCATTTGAACTAATGCCCGGGGTTTTTATTTTCCCATTTTATTTTCCCATCTTTCTAGGGGATCGTATGATATTTTTGTAGCACGAGAAAGCCAGACTCGCTGTGTTGGTCGCTACGATAATCACGGCAGTTTTGGGGAACTCGCCTTGATGTATAACACTCCTAGAGCTGCAACTATTGTTGCCACTACAGAAGGAGCCCTTTGGGGACTGGTAAGTTTTATTTGAGGGAAGTCTTCTAATATGTTTTGAATTACACAAACACACTTTCTTTCATCCTTGTTTATGTCAGTATATTGAATCATGCTGATTTCTCTCAGCTTCCTGTCTGTTATTACTAGCAAAGTTTTATTTGTTTTTAGCCAAAGGTCACTGTAGTAGGAACATGTAAAAAGCAGAAGGAAGAAAGGTGAAATTAAGATAGTAAAATAGAAAAAAAGTTGTAGACATGCAGATAAATCTTGATTTTCAAAAAATGGTGATAAGCATACATAGGCTTTGTTATATGGAAGTGCGAGCAGAAACACGAAGATTGAATGCAATAAAATTGAGATACTTAAGTGTATGTTGTCAAAAGTAAAGTGATCAGATCAAGAATGAATTAATATGTATTGAATTCAAAAGTGAGTGACCGGTATGGAAGAGTCACATTAAAGCATTTTGGTTATACGGAGAGAATGAATTAGGATTAAGTTGAAAAATAAATATATGAGAAGAGAAAATGGATCAAGAGGGAGAAAGATTAGATTAGATAACCTTTATTGTCATTTTTTTTCCTGTGGGCACAATGGCACACATTAAAAATGAAATTTAGTTGCTTCCTCTCAAAGTGTGCACATACATAACACACATTTAAAACATAATATGTACAACATATGTATAGACCTACACCCTTACATATAAGTAACATATAAATATTATTCACTGTCTTGAATACATAACGGAAGGAGGAAGCTTTAAGAGTTCACAAGGTTAATACTGCATGGAACAAAGCTGTGACTGAATCTGGATGTTCTGCTACTACGGATACCATAGAGCCTCCTCCCAGAAGGTAACAAGGAAAACAGGTTGTGAAGAGGATGTGTAGTGTCCCAGACAATCTTACGGACCCTGCTCAAGCAACGCTTATGTGCTACGTCCTGGATGGGAGGGAGGGAGCTGCCAATAATCTTGGTTCAGCCATCCTCACCACTCTCTGCACCGCCTTCCTGTCTGAAGCAGTGATGCTTCTAAACCAGACTGTGATGCTATATGAAGACTTAAGTCATGGTTGGATGGAACTGAAGAAAACCTCAAAAAATAAAATGTGAGAAATGTAAAGACCCAAAAGGAGTGCTTGCAAGCAAGGATAGTTTGCAAGAATAGCTACGGAGAGGTGTAGGGAATGGTGTTGATGTATTTTATTTTATTTTTCTTTACTCACACTTTTTAACTTTTTAGTTCAGTGTTTCTTACTCCATTTCTGCAATTTGCATAACATTGCTCACCTCAGAAGAGAACAGCATGATGGGTATGTATGGATGTTATGAGCACACAAAGGACAATGCGATTTGCATGGCTTCCTATTTGATAAGTACTTCTAATTACATGGGAAGCATAGCATCTTACAAACATTACAAAGGCTGGCTTATTTACAGTTTCTGTTGAACCAGGAAATATAAGTATTTTTCCTGATCAAAATGGCAAGCATACAAAGAGAACATTGAAAGTGAGAGGGAGGCTTTCAAAGTTATGTTTGAAATCATTACCATTTCAGTGGAGAATCACTTTTCAGAGGATATTCTATTTAAAGATAAGCAGTCAATAAAATAAAAATATTCCAGAGTAGTGGGGACTTCGTCCAAATCTGCATCAGGAGCACATTATGGACAGATTTTCTTACATAACTATAAACTTGTATGAATGGAATCTTCTTTTTGGGTCATAGGAAAATGCTTATAGCATTTATTTGGTTGCAATGCACACATGATATGTACTTTAGTACAAAAATAATATTTCTATGGTATTTGAAATGTTACAAGTAACACTGTCGGTTGTACGTATATAAAACTGATCTTGAAGCTTGTGCAAGATCTGAAGAATCTCAAAACAACTTGATCATTTGCTGCCATCTAATGGAATATTCTTGAAAAAAGAATAATAACATTGGAGTGAGTTACTATGCAGAATCAGCACTGTGTCAGTTCAGATTATTCCTCCTTCTCAAGTTGTCAGAAGTTTTTGATGCAAACAGCATTAAATTATTTGGCTCTGCATTTTTTAAAACTGATTTCTTGAAGTGTCCTTCAACTGAGTAATTGCAGAATGGGGAATGCATAATCCCCAGAAATCGCTAGATTCATCATCTCTGTTTATGGAATTTGTGTGGTTTGAAATCCAGCAGTCTCTGGCAGGCTACAAACTTCCATTCTCCAAGTTAATCAATACTAACTGTAGTAGTCATTGTCATGTTTAATAATACACTTAAATGAGCAAGATTTCCTTGTTGGTTTAGGGCAGGGTTGTCAAACTTGCCGCGTCACATGACATGTCACGATGTATCGCAACTTTTTTCCCTTGCTGGAGCTGGGGTGGGCATGGCTTCCACATGACACATCCGGCCTGCGGGCCGGCAGTTTGATACTCCTGGTTTAGAGCAAATGCTCATTGGGGTTTCCAAGGGGTCAAGTGAAACAAATGACACATGTTGATGTGATTATGCAAATGCCTTGACTTAGTTATTTTAATCAAATATCCTAGTGCAAGTACATAATTGTGGCATTTGCATAATTACCTCATTGCTTGCTTGTAATTCTTTAGATAATGTGTGAAGCACTTTGGTTTATTTTCTTTGATTAAATGATCAAATCCTATTCCTCAATCTTTGGGAGAAAAACCAGTTAAAAGATAGGTTCCTGAGAAACAGCCTATACTAATACATACAGAGATCATTAAGTCATATTATTTTCCTGATATGTAAGTGATTTTTTAAAAAAATTTTATTCCACCTTTATTATTTTTTATAAATAAGTCATGATGGCAAGCATACTTAATACTCCTTCTACTCTACATATATGTATCTCAAAGAGAAAGCAAGAAGAAAAAGATTCTTAGTTGCCTATCTTTTGAACTTGTTATTTTTGCCAAAGGAAATATTAGAAGATATTGACCGAAAGGTACTGAAGCTTCTGCACCTTTTCCTAATTTTGAATCTTTCAAAATCATGTAAATAGTAAGCATGCATTTAAATTTACAGAAAGATGTTGCATTTAACTTTGTTCCATGTAGAGCAGGGCTTTTCAACCTGTGGTACGCGTACCACTTGTGGTACATTAACAAGTGGCAGGTGGTACGCAGCCCTGCCTAGCCAAGTGTAGTGGGGGAGGGAAAGAGCCAGCGCAGGCAAGGACTTACAGTGAGAGAGTCCTCTGGAGCTGCAGTGGCTGGGGAGAGACAAAGGGCCCAGGCTCAGTTCTGGCTCACCCTCCCCCATGAGAAAGAGGGAGGAGATGGAGAGTGGAAGGATTCTTATGTGCTTTTGTGACTTTGAAGTTCTGGGATTTGTGCAATGTGGGCTTTGTGTTCTTAAGGAGTGTTTGGCAATTTCTATTTGGCTGATGGCTGATGGCTGGTGTTAGCTTCTATTGCTCTGCTATTGTTAGCTGTAAGTTTTGCTGCAAGGGATTTTGAAGTATTTTTCTCCTGAATGGATTTTGCCTGTCGATTCCTTTACTTATGAATGGAGCCATTTGGGGAGGCTGCCTTAGCCGGCAGCCAATACTTACTACATTTTTTTTTCTTCCTTACTTTCCTTTCTAGCCAGTAGCTAATTCTTAAAGGGGAATGTGCTTTTTTAAGTTGGTTCACTCAGCAGTTTGTCTTTTCTGTTTCTGGAGGCTTTTCCTTGTTTGATGAATATATGGAAGAGAAAAAATATTTTCAAATTCTTCCTTCAGAAGGAGGTGGGCATGAGAAAGAGGGAGGCAGGGAAGGAGGGAGGGAGGGAGGGAAGTCCTACCTTAGCACTTGGCCACCAGCAGCCCTGCCATTGACTTTACTTGTCAAAAGGTTGCAAAAGGGGATCACATGACCCTGGGACACTGTGACCATCATAAATATGAATCAGTTGCCAAGCATCCAAATATAAATCACATGACCCTGGGCATGCTGCAATGGTCATAAGTGTGAAAAATGGTCATAAGTCATTTCAGTGCAATTGCAACTTTGAACAGGGTTTTTTTTTTGGTCATCAAGTTTTTGACACCTTGCTAGGTGGTACTCGAATATTACCATATCCTAAAAGTGGTACAATCGGTGAAAAGGTTGAAAAGCCCTGATGTAGAGGTTATCTCAGCTACTGTTCACTTAGTCATTGAAATATAGAATTAAATCAGGGTATATTAATGTAGGCTTTTTTAAAATTAGTAATATTACTACCAGTGGATTATACTACTTATTCATCCAAAAAAGGCCAGGATTATATATAAGTATGTTTTCTGTTTTTGTGTTGATAATGTTCTAACTTGATTAGCTGAGAAATAACCAAAGAAAATATTTTTTTTTTCATTCTGTTTTTTGAAGGATCGTGTAACGTTCAGAAGAATTATATTGAAAAATAATGCAAAGAAAAGGAGAACGTTTGAATTATTTATTGAATCAGTGCCTCTTCTTAAGTCACTGGAGGTAAAGTACTTTGTGGGAAATGAACCGGAAAGCATGTCTAATTAGACTTTCCTCAGCGTTGTAAACGTTTAAGAGGAGGTTAGGGGTTAAGGAAAGTATCTATGACAGCAATTACTTTATAGTCTTGATAGGTTTTTCAGTAAGCTCTTCAGACAGATTTGGCTGGTTCTCTATGTATATCATTCTCTGAGTCTGCCAAGGAATTTATGACTGAGTCTTGCTATATGACAGTTGGCCTTTATAATCTAAAGTGGGAACCTATATGGAACATATAGTGGCCTATATGGAACATATAGCAATACCAAGTTGTCAGATAGTCAGGAAAATTATCATAGTCTACCTGCTGGGCTGTGATCATCCTTCTGCTAATTAATTTAGTAACGAAAGCAAAGAAATGCATTAGCTTCTAGACCTATTGGTGGTGGAACTGCCACTGCTGTTCCTCTTCAGTAGATACCCAAACACACACACACACACACACAACCCCTACACACACCTACACCTGGAAAGGACCAGAGTGATAATGTGTCCATTTTCTTGAGTTGAGATGTATGCAATAAGTGAGGGAGACACGGGGATAGGCATGGATGGAAAAAAGGTATATGACATCCACAGAATGTAGATGTTCAGGGTAAAATTATGCATGATTTATTGGACTACTTGATATGGTATATAAAAGTATGAAACATGTATTGATAGAAACACTGTTAGCTCCATTGCTTTGTGGAAATGGATTATGCTAAAGAAAGGAACAGGGCATATTAAATTCTTTTTTGTTGTTGCTGTTGCAGCCATCTGAGCGAATGAAGATTGTTGATGTAATAGGAGAAAAGACATATAAAGATGGAGAACGCATCATTGCTCAGGTATATGAGTGCAATTTTATTACTTTGGTAAATATTGTGTTTCCCCGTAAATAAGACCTATCCTGAAAATAAGCCCTAGTTTGATTTTTACGCATGCACCTAATATAAGCCCTACCCCCAAAATAAGCCCTAGTTAAGACCCCGCCCACTCTGTTCCACTGTCTGGTTGCTCATGGCTGCAATGGGGCAGGAGAGCGCGCTGCGCTCAGGTGCTGCCACCACAAGGTGAGTTGAGGCAGGTGGATGGGAGGTGGAGCTGTCCCACAAGCCCCGCACCCACGCACCTTAGGGCCCCCGTAGCCAGGCCACCCACCTTGTGGTGGGACAGAGTGGGTGGCTGGCCGTGCGGGCTCCTGCCTCGCCTCATGGCGGTGGCACCGGCTCCCCTCTGCACTGCTTTGAAGTTCCCTCCTGGCCGCCCCAAGCAGACCTATCACCAGGAGTGGCCTGGAGAAGAAAGATCTCCCCGAACACCCCCAGCTCCCCAACATGGCACCCTGGTTCCTGCAACCTGCGCCTCCCGCACCCCCGGGCCAGGCAGGTGCTCATTTTCCTGCTAGGTCCCTGAGGGTCTCCTCTGCGCCCCTTCCCTATGGTGTTAGCAGCAGCAGCAACAACATCCCCTTTCCTCTATCCCCCCTTCACAGACTGCCCCCCCAAGCACTGCCTGTTCCTAGTCTAGGCACCAAGGAGGGTCCTACCCAGGAGGCGAGCCAATGAGCCCCAGCCTTCTCGCAACCGCCCCAGCATGTTGGCTGGCTGGGCAGTGAGCGAAGGTGGAACTTGGGAGGCAGCGATGGAGCGCGGCCCAGTAGTAGCAACAGCAGAAATCCCCCGAGACAGCCCCGCTGGCACCAACTATTTAACCCTAAGCGCCCAAACCGGAGCCTTAGGCTGGTAAGGAGGCGGATGCTCTAAGTGGGGATGGCAGCCTCAATGGGGCAGGCCAGGCAATGAGCACAGCACTCTGCCGCCATTGCTGCTTTCCCCTCGGAGCCGCAAGTACAAGGCAGCTCCGAGGTAGCAACCATCTCCTGTAAGCCCGCCGAGGTTCCGGTCTGGGCGCTTAAGGTTAAATAGCACACAGCTGGACCAACGTGGCCGTCCTGGAGGGGATTCTGCTGTTGCTTGTGGCAGTGGCACCAGCGCACCTCGTGGCCTGCCCCCTTGTGGCCACAAGCAACCAGATGGTGGGAGGGAGTGGGCGGGTGGTCGCAAAATAAAACATTCCCCGAAAATAAGTCCTAATGGGTCTTTTGGTCCAAAAGAAATATATAAGACCGGGTCTTATTTTCGGGGAAACATGGTATATTGGATTTGGGGGATAGTTAAGAATTCAGTCATATACAGAATTAGAAAAGGACTTCTAAAAATGGATTGCAGTGAATAGCATGCATGTGTTTTGTGAAACGTAAAACGTAAAAAAAATCTTAATTACTGATTTACATTTTGGTTCCTTTGTACAGATTTGCTAATTTACATTCTGTATTATTATTTGGATTCTAAAATACAGAATAGAGTAATTACTTTTCAAAATCAAAAGGATTGCTCAAACAGTATTTGGAAAGAATGTCTTAATTTTCTGAAGAAGCAGTAACCTTTATATTAGGATCTCCTTCCTCATTGAAATATTCCAATATCGCCCCATTTTTCATTTATATTTTCCCATCTTAGATTAGGTGGTATAGATTCTTTTCTCTGTGCTGCTGTGTGCTTTTCTTAGCCTCAATCTCAGAAATTACATTACTTTGTTTGAAACTGATTTTGATCAACACTTCAGAATATCCAAAGACATCTGTAATCTTGTTGTCACAGGGTGATAAGGCGGAGAGTTTTTTCATTGTAGAATCTGGTGAAGTAAAGATCATGATTAAAAGCAAGGTGAGTTCAGTTATTTCTGGTATGATGGTTAAAATTTAGAGTAATTTAATATTTTTAAATATGTCCCATTGAGTTGACAAAGTTCAGGAATCTTTCCTGAAAACAGTCCTTACTGTGTCACATTCCACTTATCTTGGGAGAAAGATGAAGGATGCCCAATGAAGAAACTATATATCAATCACCAATTATGGAAGCCTAAGATAGGATTTGAGAACAGAGTTGCAGTGGGATGGGAAATTAATCCTATTAAGTGGAAAAATCAAGCTTATTATGTAAAGCCCCTTTGTGAAGTTTTAAATGCACTGTTAACATAGCCTGGAGAAGAGTGTGTGTTAATTTAGTAATGAGTTTTACCCTGTATATGTTCTTTAATTTATTGTAAATCCATTTATACTTTATACAATCTGGTTTCCTTGAGCTATTTTGGTACTGTAATTCCTAGACTTTCCTAGCTAGTTATAGTGAGTGACTACATTTATTGTGAATTTTTGGGTAGCATTCCTATCGCATCTAATTACTAAGCTTAGAAAGATCACTTACATTTTTCACTAATAGAATTGCCTTTCCAGATGAATTTTTACTGGTAAATGTTTGGCTTAAGAAGTCCTTAATAGACGTATGCACTATTAGGGCTAATTTCTTGGCTTGACAAAAGAAATACCCTATGAACAGGTTGCATGTCAAGAAATCAGCTAATTTGCTAATATGGACACACATTCCTGGATAACCTGATTTGCAGAGAGTGTTTCACAATAAAGGGACCCCAAAGAATTTAATTCATACAAGCTTTAATGCACAGGTCTTCAAACTTGGCCTTTTTATGACTTGTGGACTTCAGCTCCAAGAATTCCTCAGCCAGCGTGCCTGGCTGAAGAATTCTGGGAGTTGAAGTCCACAAGTTATAAAAGGGCCAAGTTTGAAGACCCCTGCTTTAATGTGACATCTGACAGATAATGGAACTGAGAACAGGACAATCAGAAGATTTTGCGGAAGGTGAAATATTTTTGATAACGTTTGTCAGCAAATAATCACTTCTGTGTTTTGAATTTCTGTTGTAGACTGTAACAGTAAAAGATGCAAACCAAGAGGTAGAGATTGCTCGATGTCAAAAAGGACAGTATTTTGGAGAGCTTGCACTTGTTACTAACAAACCAAGAGCAGCCTCTGCCTATGCTGTTGGGGAAGTCAAATGTTTAGGTAAGAACTCTGTTTTCCTTTGTGATAATTACTATTAGGGTTGGATTCGGTTGGTTCTGTCATCCATACTGTTCTGTTTGGATCCATCATTTGTTTAAAATGGCTTCTTCACTTGTGATACAAATCAGTCGCAGTTCCAGGAATCCTTTGAATATATACTGTATATGGTGCTTGATTGGTAGAAAATTGGCATGAAGTTTCAAGAAATCTTTTTCCCCACTATTAGCACCTCATATTTCACAGCATATTAGCATTTTATGGATCTCTTGATTAATAAGATACTGTATGGAATTTCCATTATTGCTTCAGTTTCTAGGAATGTTAAAAGGAAGTGAGAAGTTGCAACTACTCCCTTACTGAGCTAAATTTAAAGTATCCAGTGTTGTAATTAAATAGCCCCAAACTACAAATTTTATAAGTTTGGACTTTGCAGATCTTGTAATACTATCTACTTCAAAGATAGCGAAGGGAAGCATTTGATACGATATTTCCAAGATTCTTTTGTCAATCCTTGGGAATTCTTACTTCTGGGACTATTTTGTGATTGCTCTAATTTAAAGGTAATAACTGAATTACTGAGTCTGTAATAATGGCAAAATCAGGTGTTTAAAAATTCTCTTTGGTCACATTAAGGCACATGCAAACAAAAAAAAGGCAGTTTTTATTCTTGTCCCATCACTTGTAATTCCATTTAATTAAATATCCCCTAAATTTGCATGATTCCCATCCTATGAGCTTCCAAAAATCCTTAAAAATCTGGCTGTTCTCCTAAGCCAGTGGTGGCGAACCTATGGCACGCGTGCCAGAGGCGGCACTCGGACCCCTCTCTGTGGGCACACGTACCGTCACCCCAGCCCCGCCTCCTCCCACGGCCCCCTCCTCACCAGCAGCCCTCTCGGAGGAGAGCTCCCCCCGGGCGCGGCCCACGTGAAGCAGCGCAGCCAAGGACATGATAGCCGGGCAGCGGGGACAAGACTCCACCCTTGCGGCCCGTCATGCACAGATGATGCTGCGGGGCACGGGCAGAGGGCGTGGCCACCATGGCGCTGCTGGGCTACCTGGGTGATCTGTGGCAGGCCGTGGAGGTGGTGGGTGGCCCAGCGGGCAGGGCGGAGCGGGGACGGGGTGGTGGTTTTTGGGCACTCGGTCTCTAAAAGGTTCATCACTGCCCCAGAGGGAGGCGGGGCCAGGCTGCTCCCCTCCGCCTCTCCACATGCGCCTGCACTCTTGCTCTCTTGGCCGTGGGGGGGCCGCAAAATCGCTCTGATGGCATAGATCTGGGCAGCAGAGGCCACGCCCACCCAGCGGGCCACGCCCATCCAGCGGGCCACACCCACCTGGCACCCAGCGATACATAAGTGGGTTTTGGGTTGCAATTTGGGCACTCGGTCTCTAAAAGGTTCGCCACCACTGTCCTAGGCCTTGGGGTGCTGAGCCCCTATAGGTTGGGTTTTTTTCTGCTTTGTTTGGTCTTGCTCTGTTTTGAATATCTACAATTGGTTTTCAGCTCTTTTTTTCTTGCTTTTCAATTGTCAGTTGCTCAGAGTCGATTGGAGTTAGGGATCTTTAAATAAAATCATTTATTCTCCAAGGATTTTTTTTTCTGTTTTCCTGGGTAATTTATTTCATTGCTTTTTTTAAGAAGAGCTGGGTTGGCAGCCTCCTTGGAACTAATGTAAAAATTTCTGTTCGCATTTCTCTGTATTTCTGTGCAGTTATGGATGTGCAAGCATTTGAGCGGTTACTCGGGCCCTGCATGGACATTATGAAGAGGAATATTACTCATTATGAAGAGCAGCTGGTGGCATTGTTTGGTTCAAGCATGGACCTGATCAACCCAGGCAATTAGGAGGAGCGTGCATCAATGCCTTCTCAGTTCAAGACGTAGAAAAGTCTCCTATTAGTAACAGCGCACCACCACACAAATGAAAAAAGGACACTACGGGACAGTGGCTGTTGGTGTCTTCTTGGGCATTTTTTTTAGAAACCTACGCAGGTCTCAGCATAGCTGGAGGGTTCAGGGCTCACTCCAGGCCTCCGCTTTGCTGCTGAAATTTTGTTATTAGACCTAGCCTACTGCTGAGTCTCTTAATCCTCTTTTCACATTGCTTGGTTCAGAATGGCATGTTTCTCCCAACAATTCAAGTGCCTGATACTAAAGAAATGGAGCAGTCTATTTGTTGTTCTTGTTAAAAAAAAAAAAAAAAAAAGGAAGGAAGAACAAACTTTGAAATCAGAGATCTGGATGGTTGGTGGCTGTTCCTACACTTGGAAACAGCTACCTTCTTAACATTACCTTCTTGTTGACAGCTTTTTTCCCCTCACACGGTCAGAATCTGATTTTAATAATGATACATTTGGATTTGAATGTCAAAAAGGAGGGGACATTTGTAGAAACAGTAGGTTAACCAGTTCTGGGTTTTTCTTGTTCTTTTCTGGAAATGGGAGTGTGGTTGTTTAAAGCTGAAGGGTTCCAAAGGAACCTAGTTGATAAATAACGGGCAGTGAAGTAAAATGCTGAATTAAGCAGAGTTTTAAGGCTCCAGTGAAGTTGAATCATAAGCCATGAGATTCAGGGGCCGCAAAGGTTGCGCAGAAGATTTGCTGCTGTTTTCTAAATTGGACTGATTTGTGGCCTGCTGAGAAACAGCAGAAATTTCTTTTAAATTTCTGTTTATGGAGATTCTTGGTACTTCTAGATTTTACATGGCATTGCCATTGGCAAAATCTGTTTTAATGCTTTTTTAAAAAAGAAAAAAGGATTGGTTTTTTTTGTAACTTAAGGAATATTTATATACTAATGGGGTCCATTATACTGTAATATTTTACAATATTGTGTAACAATTGGGTATAGACTTTCCAACTACAATACCTATTTGCTAAGTCCTTTTTGAAAATTAACAGCATTTTACTTCAAAAAAGATTTTTTAAAAGCTGCAATAGAAAATAACCTCATTTCTGGGCAATTAACATTGTATTGGAGGCACTTTTTTGAATGCAGATTCATTTAGCTGCATATCTCTAAAATCTTGCTTGAATCAGCATATACCTGTCAGTTTATATATAATTACTGAAGAGAAGTAACATCTTAAGTTTTACCCAAGTATTAACCGTGTAAGAAATTACCATAAAAATAATCTAAATGTAACATCAGAAATTATTAGGGAAGAAGGTATTGATCCTATATGAAATTACAATTCCATTCTCAGTGTTTCTCAACTTATATGTGTTTTAGGAATAAATTTTCATTAATTGTGGGTTTTCAGCTTATAGAACAAATCAAAATTTAGTCATTGTGCCATCAAAATTTGATACATAATTCAGCCATTCTGAATTCCCATTGGCAATGCTATAAATCCAATTCATAGGTTGCCTTTTAGTCTGGAGCTTGTTACCCCCTTTTTACAATTTCTAGTCTGTGTTATTAATTTAAGACTTAAATGTTTTATATGTTGTTGAATCAGGAAATAGCACTTGAAAGTATTTTTTTTTTCTTTTTATAATCATTGCCATTGAAAAATGTACTGAAGCCCTGGCCATCATATTTTACATTTCTGGTTTTGTTTTGTTTTTCCAATATGTCAATTTAAACTTAGCTACAATTTGAACATCCGAGGAAAAAATGCTTTATTTATGTAAAGATTTTACACCAAAGATTTTAAATGCATGCTTCTCAATTTGGGCAAACTATTACTTGGTTCTGAATCTCATAAAAGGATTGGTGAGAAAAGGTAAGTAGTATAGCATTTAATCTTATATAAATAGCAAGTCATTTTTTAAAATTTTCTCTTCAGGCTTGGCCAAGTTACAGCTGAACCCAACAAGTGTGTTCTAGAATCACCATTTTGGCTACAAAGGCATTCCTTTCCATTTCTTGCTCGAGTTCTTTTGTGTCTTTCGCCATGAGATGTAATTTAATAGGTTATACAATTGGGGTATCTCTCCCACCTAGTTAATCTTCAGCCACACTTGCTGGGGTTGGGGTATTTTGAAGAGGATTCTACATTGGTAAGAAATGATCCAGGAAAAGTGAACTGAGGATATATTCAAAGCCATTTTCAAAACGAAATCAGTAGGATGAATTAATACTAATTATATATGTTCTGCTTTAAACAAAATAACCCTATATTATTTTGAAAGCAAACAATTTGAAGGGCTGATTTGCAGAATCCCAAACTGGGTTTACCTTTTCAATTGGTGCAAAATCTTTTTATCTATGTGTATTTGTGGCTGAACAACTGGTTATACGAATCACTTCCTTATGATAGTAGGTCACTGACATTACTGTGAGTGTGAGAATTCTACCTTTAGGTCTAGTTAGAATAGATACTTTTGTCATTGGCTGATTTTAATACCAGTTCAACTCTTGGTCACATAGATTGATTATCGCATTAAAGAAATTATTTTTTAAAAGAGCCATTGGCATCTGTCAGAGTAGAAATTATTTATAATGTATAACTTAAAATGACTTGTGCAGTATTTGGAATGAAAGCTAGAGCAATCATGTAAACATCTGTTCCTTCCTTTGTGGATTTCCCTTTCATTTTGCAAATCCAGCTGGATTTCAGCAAGATCGGTTATGAATAATTCATCTCCATCCTTGTATCCCTCCTTTAACTTGGCTTCATTAACTTCTCATGTTGCACATCATTTGAAAATGATGTGTAAACCTTCTTTCCCAAGGGAAAATCTACTCTTCATTCACATAAGGTAATTGGTGATGTCTAGCTTTAATAAGAGAACTCAGCAGCAAAGTGGCTAACCAGAGTGGTGTCTTCTGAGATTGTCTTTTTTAACTTACATATCTTTTTTGAGGTTTCTAGGAAGAGCTTATACTGTCCTATTCTTAAGATACGTCTGTTGATGTCACAGCACAAATTTTCACAATGTATTAAAATGAAATCTAAAACAAATCGACAAGAAAGCGCAGCTTTGAGGGGGGGAAAAACCTGACGTCCATTTTGTCATCTTTTTTTTTTTTTCTTGAAATGTCTTTGTAAAATTAGTTTGACAAAAAATACAAGTTTTCTGGTCTTTTCCACTCCAGTTATTTTTTTTGTTGTGAATACTGTGTGTGTGTGTGTGTGTGTGTGTGTGTGTGTGTGTAAGGCGAATGTTTCTGTTTATTCTAAGCACATGTTTCCTTTGAGGAGGCCTTTTAAGTGGGTTCTCCTTAAGCAGGCTGTAGGGCTGTGCTGGACTTTGATCTTCCAGGAAAAAGAAAACACAGTCCCTAATCTGGCAGGAGCGTGACACATCTTTTCTGAACCTAGCTAAAGCTTAAAACCACGTGGATTGCTGTGGATGCTTTCCAGCCTGGTCCAAAAGGTAATTTTAATTTTGCATAAAGATGCTACCTCAAGGCTCTTAAGAGCTTTAAATGTGTCTTGCCTGTGAGAAGGACACACGTTATTCTGATAAGCTGTTCTGTTGCATTAGTTAGGAGGCATATTTTCTTTCCGGGGGGGGGGTGTATTTTAAATCATTTTTACATCTGCCACATGATTGTTTTCAAAGTGTGAGCAGTTTTGCAGAGAGATCTGTTCTTGCACTGTAGTGTTGCCCAAGATGGGAAGAAAGTATCTTCCGCCTAAGACACTGGTCTCATTCTGATCTGAAGTTTGATTTTACTTTCAACTAATAAAAGCTGACATGCCATATCCATCCTTTCTGACTGCAGTTTTGCATGTGTGGGTGTGCTTTCTTTAATCCAACAAATGCAGTGCTTTTACCATTTTTTCAAAAGAGCAGTTATTCAGGTTTTGCTGATCAGTTAAAAGCAGCAAACACTGAAAAGATAATGCAAAGTGCGAGAACTAGGAATAATTCCAACCCTAACCCTTTTTCTTAAGAACAGTGTTATTCTGAGATGGAAAAAAAATGCTGATTTGAATGCTTTCATCATAGACCAGTGGTGGCGAACCTATGGCACGGATGCCAGAGGCGGCACTCAGAGCCCTCTCTGTGGGCACCCATGCCATGCCCCAGTCCTAGGCCTTCAGCTGGGTTTTATAAAACTTTTTCACTTTAGGCCTCCGCCGCCGTGTGCAAAAAAAAAAAAAGTTCAATCAGTCAATTTCAACTTCTCACGGGAAAAAAAAAGATCTTGCAAAGTTGGAATTGATTGATTGAACTTTTTAGTCCCACCCAGTCTGCCGTTACCACCGCAGCCATGCCCAGCCAATGGGCCACACCCACCCGGCACTCGACGATGCATAAGTGGGTTTGGTGTTGCAGTTTGGGCACTCGGTCTCTAAAAGGTTCGCCATCACTGTCATAGACCCTTTTATCAACTAAGAAGCTTGCCATCCACAGGGACTCTCTGCTTTAACCTTCCTAGAGATGGCCACTTTTCCTGGAACAACCTATCCCTAAATAGACATACTGCATTTTCAAAAACACCACACGCAAGCAAGACTCTTCAAGAAGGCATTAGCTGCTTGAAGATCTTGCTGCCTGCATCATGTTACATCAGTACCTTCTTCTTGGTACATTATTTCATGTTACTCAAGTGACATGTCAAGTGAAATAATAAAAATGACCAAATCAAGCAGCAGTGGTTCTGCCAGTACCTGGTCAGCTTGGGCTCTTCAGTTTTGCATTGCCGTGATATCGCAGGAAGCAGGAAATAAAATGTCAGTGAACTGGGAGAAAAAGAAAAAAAGGTGAGATTTGTTAATCTAACTTAATCCAAAATAGCTTAATTTGGTGTGTTAGTTAAACCACAAGGTTAGAAACTGGGACACTGAGTTCTAGTCTCACTTTAGGAATGGGGCCAGCTGGGTAACCTTCAGCTATGGAGTCCTTTTCAGCCCTAGGAAGAAGGCAATGGCAAACTACTGAAAACTTTGCAAAGAAAAATTTGGGGGGGCTAATCCAGAGAGTCAACAGGAGTAAAGACTGACTTGAAGGTACCAAACAACATCCCATCACCTCCCAAGAGAAGTGAAGTAGATGCAATTAACAGTGGACGCACCACTGAGGATCACTGATTTTCAAACCTTAGTCTCCAATCACATGACATGCTTTCTCACCATATTAGGGAAGTGGGTCTTTAACGCACATATTTGTACAAAATGTTGCCACAAAGTCCCCGGCTATGTTGCAGGCTCAGCATGCCCTCGAGGGAGGAATTTTTAAAACTATTATTAATCTGATATAAAATTGAAAAGATAGAATTGAAATAATTAAATCCAGTACCCTGCTGGGATAGATTGATAATGCAGAGATGTAGCCCTTTGCTCCCTGCTAGTCTAAAATTTCCTTTTGTCAGAGCAGGCTAAGGACTTTTGTTGTTGCCGATTCATAAAGTATGCCAAGCAGCCTTGTTCTATCTCTGTCATTCTTGGAAACTTTTTGATATCAGGGTCCCTAAAATAAGTTTGATTTCAGAGGAAATAGGTTAGAGTGCCTGTCAGCTGATTTATTTTCCTATTTGGAGCTCTCCCTCTGATATTGGAGAAAATTGAGGAATTTATGGTTCTGGGTCACTGTGCCAGGAACCATACAACTTTACAATGCAGAAAACTGAAAAACTATTCTGACCATATTTGGAAGCAGTCTTTGCTCAGGCCTCAATTCCAACAACAGAGGACAGGCAATTGGAGTGAAGAGGAGGTAAATAAACATAGCTATACGGAGTAACAACAATGCTACACACAGAGAAGTGCAAGTTCCATTAGACAGTTGGATCAATTCTTGATCGGTCTTTATGGAATGGTGGTGCAAAGCTTTGTTCTCTCTAGGTCCTCACCACCTCTGCTGCCTACTAAGTATCTTGAGTTGTAGCTCCCATTGTACCAGCCAGAGAAGTCAACACGGGGCTGGTGGTGGGGCAGACCTTGCCTGTCTCCAGCCATCTGGCGCTTCCTGAGCCTCAGGCCACCTTCTGCTTGGCTGAGTCACAGACGGATTTGTAGAATTCCAGGAGGAGCCTTGCAGAGGTCCTGGGTCTCTCCAGGGTTATGAAGTGTCCACATTTCTCCAGCCAATGCACTTGGGAATTAGGAATGGCATCCGCCAAAATTTCTGCACCCGAAGAATCAAAGACCTACACAAAAGGAAACAAGGAATTTCTTCCCATCACAAGTGAAATATTTTATGTTGAAAAAAAATATATCCTGACTTGGGCGTGCCACCTTACATTTACTTTTGGAACAACATTCAGTATACAAGCCTTTTAATAGTAACTGATGTTTTACATGGCATCTCTGCCGTTCTCAGATATTCAGGTTGTAATGGCTTGGGTTGTATAGCCAGGTTACATGTGAGTTCTGTTAAGATATAAAGAAGGGTCCTTGGTTCTTTCTGAGCTTTGTTGTTTTCTTGCAGACTATTTCATTATCTAAACATCAAGTGCTAGCACTATCACTGTTTTTATTTACTGTTAATAGTTCAACCTCTTGACCGCTAAGATTCATCAGGATATTCTCTGTCAATATTTCTATGATTTCATTTCCTTTGTTTGGATTTGCTTTATTGATTTTATTGGATTTGCTTTTATGATAATGAAATTGATTGATCGATCATTCATTCATTCATTCATTCAGTTTCTATGCTGCCCAACTCAGCCAAGTAACTTTGGGCGGCTTATAAGAAGTTTATGAAAACTTTTATTAAAAAGTGTAAGT
Organism: Azemiops feae; assembly: GCA_023970755.1. NCBI lineage: Eukaryota > Metazoa > Chordata > Lepidosauria > Squamata > Viperidae > Azemiops > Azemiops feae. Next base: position 91,039 of record JALGBA010000720.1, on the reverse strand, counting down.
GAGGATATAGCAAAGTGGAAGGAAAAATGTCTGTGTCACATTTCTCCCAATTCTGAATTTAAAATAAAGTAGCACTGCCTTTCATCCTATCTGCAGGTGCTGCTTAATACTTCAGAATAAACCTTTGCTCTCTTTCAGAGGGCCTTGCTCAACACGCTGGTAAACATGGTTCAACCTTCCTCCTCTAGAAATGTAAGCAACAAATTCAAGCTGTTCCTTGAACTGCAGGATGTCATCACCTTCAGAATAAGAACTGAGACTTATTTTCAAGTGAAGCATTTCCATCAGGAACAACGAAACTCAGCAAATGGAAAAACCACAGCAGTACAATTTCCATTGCAGGGATGGTTCTCCTGTCTGATTCTAAAATTACACACTGTGTGCCCAAAACTCCAGATACACATAAATCCCTTACCTTGTCCTCCTTTCCCCAAATGATCTGGGTGGGAGCTTTGATTTTCCTCATGTTCTCATGGAGGCTGTACTTCGATTCAGTGCTGGTGAGGTCCAGAAAACCTTTCTCAATAAAAGGAAGAAGAATTGGTTTGGTTTTTCCCACCCTCATTTTTAATGAGCAGTGATACCTGTCATGAGCTTCTCTTTTTCTGATCTTCAGTTTTTTTTATTCTTATGAATAATGGGATTTTATTTATTTATTTAGTGTATGGTGATGTTACATTAGCCAGGAGACTAGAATGCTAATGCAGAGTGGTACAGATAGTCCTCAACGTACGACTACAATTGAGCCTAAAATTTCTGTTGCTAAGTGAGACATTTGTTAAGTGAGTTTTACCCCATTTTACAACTTTTCTTGCCATAGTTGTTAAGTGAGTCGCTGAGGTCTTAAGTTAGTAACATGGTTGTTAAGTGAATCTGGCTTCCCCATTGAGCTTGCTTGCCAGAAGGTCTCAAAAGATGATCACATGACCCGAGGACACTGCAACCGTCGTAAATATGAGTTAATTGCCAAGCACCTTGAGTCTTGATCACATGATCACGGGGATGCTACAATGTTTGTAAGTGTGAAAAATGGTCACATCATTTTTCCCAGGGCCATTGTAACTTTGAATGGTCATTAAATGAACTGTTGTAAGTCAAGGACTACCTGTAGTTTGACTGCTTGTTTACTATCGTAGCTCTGTTTGGTTACATGCTCATTCACTTCCAAAAGTGCACCACAGGAGGGCGAGCTAGCTCTGCACTAGAAAGAAAGACGAACAGCTTTCCTGCAGCAGCATCTGAGGTCCTTTCCCTCCACCGAAGCTGCCTCACAACGGGCATCGCAACTGGGATAGTTCAGTGCTGGCAGGATTCTAATTGTCCACATAAAGCACCGGCTCATCTCCCCAGCAAAATAGTACCTATTTACCTACTCGTATAGAACATGGTTCTGAACTGCTAGGCGGGCAGAAGCTGAGATGAGTGACAGAAGCTCACCCCACTACACAGTGCTAGGACTCAAACCGCTAGGTCAAAGACAATCTCCAGCATCATTAATGAGGAGATCTGATTAAGGAATCCTTTAACCCTTTTCTCCCTTATTTGCCTGATGCCAGTCCTGCAGCTTCTCTAATTTGTATCACTCTATGTAGCTGGACAGCGACCTCTGGACTCTTCACCCAATGGGGGTTGAGTTGACTGGGAATTATGGGGGTTATATTCCTAACATCTTTGGAGGGCTTGTAAAATAGGAGAGGCTGGCTCCTTGTGATTGTGATCCTGAAATGTGTGGCCAAGGGCATTGGCTCAGAATATTAGTGTGTCTTCCATTGTAAGCTGCCCTCTTTCCTGTGAAGTGGAAAGAATTTCAGAAGCCTTGCTTAACCTGCTTTCCCTGCCTCATTATTGTAAAGAAATGTATGGTAAAATAGACCAACATTTTGCTGATATATTGGTCCTTTTCGGGATTATTTTCTCATTTTAGAAAACAGAAATGTCCGTATCTGAAACAAACAGTGAAAATCCACTGATTGAAGGGCTGATTTTGGCTGTAGCTCCCTGGATGGATTCCCTCGATATTAAATATATGTTTGCCCCTCTAAAACGGGTCCCCAACCCCGGGGCTGTGGCCCACTACTGGGTTGCGAGCTGTTTGGAATCGGACCACGGAAGCAGCACATGCGTGCACATCCCCCACTTGTGCAAGCAGCGGGTAAGTACATGCACACGAGCTCCACTTGTGCGAGTGGCGGGTGCACGTTCCCACCACTCCCCCAAATAGAGCCGCACACGCATGCTTGCCAGCCATTCATGTGGAACCATCCTCCATCCCCCCCCCCCGCTGGTCTGCAAAGCCGGAATGTTTGGGGAACTCTGCTCTAAAATATGGATGAGTAGCCCATCCTGGTCCATGCTGTGTCTTGTACCTACACAATGCAAAAAACATCTTATGTGGTCTCCGATCCTCAAGGTATCCCTTCAGGAGCTAAAGTTGAAAGGAGAAAAGTATAAATTAAAAGTATAAATATAAGCTGTAGGTGTGAAAAACATAGGTCACTTTTTTCAATGCCATTACAACTTTGAATGATCAATAAACGAATGGTTGTAACTCAATACAGGGCTACCTGTATTGCTGGGGCTGTCCTATGTTTTTCTATTATTTGCAAGTACTTTCCCCACTGCAAAGTCCCCATGAGATGAGTATGGTACAGTATCTTCCCTGGAGAGTGAATTGAAATGTGAAGTGTTAAGGATCCAGAGCAGGGGTGTCAAACTGCCGGCCCGCGGGCTGGATGCATCATAACGAAACCACGCCCACCTCATTGCCGGCAATGGCCAAAAAAGTCACGATATGTCGCGGCACATCACATGACGTTCCGAGTTTGACACCCCTGATCTAGAGCAATGTTTGTCAAACATGGCAAACTGAAGGTGAGTGGACTTCACCTCCCAGAATTCTCAGCAATGGCTATGCTGACTCTGAAGTTCTGGGAGTTGGAGTCCACATACCTGGAAATTGTCAAGGTTGACAAACCCTGATCTAGGGGCCTACTTCCCACTATATTGATGCCAAAGAGGTGAAAGGTGTGTGCAACATTACAATGCAAGCACGCTTTCATCCTTGGCTTGTGACATCACATGCAAGTAGAATTTGCATCACAACATCACGATTCATGTTCTCACTTGCCCTCCCTCTGTAGATGCTTATGGCCAGGGTCATTGGTCATTCACACTCATATCCTTAGTCCACTCAGAACAAAACAAGCCAAGAATATTTAACTCTGAATGTAGCTCCTTCATTGGAATTCTCGTCTTTTGAAAGAAAATTTGAAAGCAAATTCTCTATCAAACTGAATGAGAACTGGTAGAAAAAACACTTTGTGATTCCTTTTGTAAGGCAAAAAAATAGATAGATAGATAGATAGATAGATAGATAGATAGATAGATAGATAGATAGATAGATAGATAGATAGATAGATAGATAGATAGATAGATAATAGACAATTGATAAGATAGGTAATAGATAGATAGATAATTGATAAAGATAAGTGATAGTAGATAGATAATTGATAAAGATAGGTAAGTGATAGATAATAGACAATCGATAAAGAGGTAGGCGATTATATATATATATATACATATATATATATATATATATATATATACACACATATATATATATATATATATATATACACATATATATATATATATACACACACACACACATATATATATATATATATATATACACATGTCTTTGGTAATTCGGGTTTTCTCCCACGTAAAATTGGAAGTGTCTTGGCGACGTTTCGACGAAGTCTCATTCGTCATCTTGGGGCTGGTGTCTTCGGCCTCATGCTTCTAGGAGCAATGTGTGATCGCAGCTGTTTCTTCCTTTTAAGTATGAACTGATTGGGTGGGAGCTTGGCTGTGTTCTGATTGGGTGGAGGTGTGTTCTGATTGGTTAGGGGCTTGGCTGTGCTCTGATTGGATGGGGGGTTGGCTGTGCTCTGATTGGCTGGGGGGGTGTTCTGTTTGGGTGGGGGCTTTGTTGTGCTCAGATTAGTCTTGAGTTGCAGGGGGATTTGAGATGCAACTCAGACTATCGAGCACACAAAGCCCCCACCCAAACAAACAAAGACCTACATACAAAACCCCGTGAAAACCTCAGAAAAACACACACACACACACAAACACAAACATTATATATATATATATATGTGTGTGTTTTCGTAGATTTTCACGGGTACAGGTATGCAGGTCTTGGCGTATTCGGGTCTTTTCCCGTGTAAGATTGAGAGTATCTTGGCGACGTTTCGACGAGGTCCCACTCGCCATCTTCAGGCTGGTGTCTTCGGCTTCGTGCTTGTGCGAGCAAAGCGTGATCGGAGCTGCCGTCCTTCTATAAATATTGGAGGGGGGGGGTGGCGTGTTGGTTTTGTAGCTGTAAGCGGGTTGGTTGGCTGTGTTGTTACATCTTGATTGGAAGATGGAATTGATGTAAGCAAATTAGCTGATGTAGCTGTAAGCGGGTTGGTACAAAAGAAAAATGGGCACACAGCCAGCACCTCAGCAACACAGGATGTTACCAAACAACTGACTAATTTGCTTACATCAATTCCATCTTCCAATCATGATGTAACAACATAGCCAACCAACCCGCTTACAGCTACATCAGCTAATTTGCTTACATCAATTCCATCTTCCAATCAAGATGTAACAACACTCTATATAGATATAGAGATAGATAGATAGATATATAGATATAGATATAGATATAGATATAGATAGATAGATAGATAGATAGATAGATAGATAGATAGATAGATAGATAGATAGATAGATAGATAGATATAGATATAGATATAGATATAGATATAGATATAGATATAGATATAGATATAGATATACAGTGCTTTTTTTCTAAAAAAAAAAGATGCCGGAACTCACACATCTCATACAACCCACTTTGCCTACCCTACAAGGTTCCATCCAAAAAAGGTGCCGGAACTCCGTTCTGAGCGTTCTATGAGAAAATATATATATCTATATCTATATGTAGGTCTTTGGTAATTCGGGTTTTCTCCCGCGTAAAATTGAAAGTGTCTTGGCAACGTTTCGACGAAGTCCCATTCGTCATCTTCAGGCTGGTGTCTTCGGCTTCGTGCTTTGCTCCTAGAAGCACGAAGCCGAAGACACCAGCCTGAAGATGACGAATGGGACTTCGTCGAAACGTTGCCAAGACACTTTCAATTTTACGCGGGAGAAAACCCGAATTACCAAAGACCTACATACAAACACCCGTGAAAACCTCAGAAAACTATATCTATATCTATATATCTATATCTATATCAATATATCTATATATCTATATCTCTATCTCCGAATCCCAGGTAAACACATGTCATAAAGCAAATAAATAAAAACGATCACCGGAATAAAAATCTTAAAACAAAGATTGTTTAGTTTACAAAGCTGAGCTTTCGTCGGCCACACTGCTGACATCATCAGAGCATATAACGTAAAATTTGGGAGTCCGTTCTTATATGACTGGCTGTTTCTGCGCCCGGGCTCTCGACCTAGTCATCGGTCCGCTCCTCGGCGTGGGGCGCACCATTGTTAAAGGGGCCATTTCCACAGGTATCCTCTCTCCTCTAGTTGCCGTTGTTCTTAGGGCATGTGTGTTGGTGTTAGGGGGTCGAGTGTCCGATCGCTCCTGCTCCTCCCGTTTCGTGCCGGGGGATCGGGTGTCAAATCGTTCTTGTTTCTCTCCTCCCCCTCCCATCCCCATGGTCCCGTTCGTATTAGTCACAAACCTGACCAGACCCTACACGCCAGGATTATGCGCCCAAAAGATCCACTCCCCACTGGGGAGCAATCCTCAGTGATATACAGGATTAGGTGCAAAAACTGCCCCTGTAACTATATTGGAGAAGCCTCCAAGAGACTTATAACCAGGGTCCACGAACATGAATTGGTGATTAAGAGGAAGGAACAGCACTCGCAGGTGTGGACTCAAATGGCCAACTATGGCCATGAGTTCGACCTCGCCAACGCGGAGACTTTATCCCGTGATGTCACCAAGGGAGGCCGCCTGCTCAAAGAAGCCTGGATGTCGGATAAAAACTCCATCAACCGGCATATAGAGCTTGGCCCTGCGTACCAAATGTTAAAGGGGTGGGGAGGGCATCATACCAACTGGCAACACAAACAACCTGCCCACACCAGGCACAACTGGAAGGACGAGGCAATAGAAAGGAGGACTACCACAATCCCCAGAGAGAGCAATGAACCAGAAGCACACCCCACAAACAAAACAACGCCCCAGATCCAGCAGGGCACAAAAAGGAAAGGAGGGGGCGATCAAACATTACCAGACAAACAACCCCCAGGAACCCACATACAAGGAGACACTGGGGCGGTGAGTAAAAGAACGGAGGAAGCCTACCCCATAGGTCCCCCAGACGCACACACCCCGATCCATACAAAACAGGGGGAGCAAGACAACGAACAGGAAGGACCAGACAGCCAATCTCGTGACACACACACAGACAAAAGAGGGGCAGCAGAGGCTGGGAAGAGAAGGGGAACAGCAAAGATACGCCCTGCTAAAAACCAGATGATAGGGACACGACCGCGCTCAGCGACGAAGGAAACAACGAACAATGTGTGCAGACCGCGAGACGACTATTTCCTGCGCCCCCGCACACGCGCTGAAGAAACTACACGCTCCACGGGTAGCTCAGGGACATGGAGACAGACTAATATGAACGGGACCATGGGGATGGGAGGGGGAGGAGAGAAACAAGAACGATTTGACACCCGATCCCCCGGCACGAAACGGGAGGAGCAGGAGCGATCGGACACTCGACCCCCTAACACCAACACACATGCCCTAAGAACAACGGCAACTGGAGGAGAGAGGATACCTGTGGAAACGGCCCCTTTAACAACGGTGCGCCCGACGCCGAGGAGCGGACCGATGACTAGGTTGAGAGCCCAGGCGCAGAAACAGCCAGTCATATAAGAACAGACTCCCAAATTTTACGTTATATGCTCTGATGATGTCGGCAGTGTGGCCGACGAAAGCTCAGCTTTGTAAACTAAACAATCTTTGTTTTAAGATTTTTATCCCGGTGATCGTTTTTATTTATTTGCTTTATGATATGTATATTGCTCCTAGAAGCACGAGGCCGAAGAGACACCAGCCTGAAGATGACGAATGAGACTTCGTCGAAACGTCGCCAAGACACTTCCAATTTTACGCGGGAGAAAACCCGAATTACCAAAGACCTACATATATCTATATCTATATCTATATCTATATCTATATCTATATCTATATCTATATCTATATCTATCTATCTATCTATCTATCTATCTATCTATCTATCTATCTATCTATCTATCTATATCTATATCTATATCTATATCTATCTATCTATCTATCTATCTATCTATCTATCTATCTATCTATCTATCTATCTATATATATATATATATATATATATATATATATATATATATATATATATATATATAGATATATAGATATATAGATATATAGATATATATAGATATAGATAGATATAGATATAGATATAGATATAGATATATAGATATAGATATATAGATATAGATATAGATATAGATATAGATATATAAATATAGATATAGATAGATATAGATATAGATAGATATAGATATAGATATAGATAGATAGAGAGATAGAGAGATAGAGATAGAGATAGAGATAGAGATAGAGATAGAGATAGAGATAGATAGATAGATAGATAGATAGATAGATAGATTTATTGTTTTTATTACAGCCACAGACCAGAGTTCAAAATAAAACATGCTAAAATGTGAGTAAAGAAACAAAATAGGATAATGGCTTCCGGTTCCGGATCGCGACACGCGCAGTCGCACGGAGAGAGCCGTCTCTCCCACCGGCTGCTTTCCCTTCGCCGGTAGACCCTTAACCGGGTCGAAAGTCGCCCCGTAGAGGCGACCACCGCTTGAGGAGGCTCCTGCTTGACTGGGGAAGAGCGGCAGCTCTCCCTAGTTCGAGCTATCTCCTTAGGGCCGTCGGAGGAAAAGATCGGCCAGCAAAATGGACGATCACTTCGCCGCACCAGCTGAAAGCCAGAAGAACAACTAAGCGTAAAGAACCCCCGTGGAGAATCCGGGTGAGACCTTTCCTACCCCTTCTTTCCCTAATTACTCTCCTGTCAAAAGCTTTTGTGTTTGAATTACTTCCCTGCTGTGAGGGAGCAGCGTTTGGGCATTCGGGAAAAACAGCTTTGGAAAAAAAAAAAAAAACCAGTTAATTTTTATGGACTACTTAAATTTTGGAATACTGAGGGGACCTGAAAACATTTTATTCTTGATTATTATTGTTATAACTACGCATCTATTACTTTGGAGAGGCCTTTCTTCATCTTTTTCAACACGAAAAATAAAAAATCTATTAATTTGGAAAGAAAAAAAAGATTTTATGGTCTGCTGAGGACATCTTGTGTCGAAAAGTGGTACTGCAACTGTATATTTTTTTATGGCTGGGAATGGCTATGACCTTCAAAAGATGATAAGCATAAGATAACTGAAACAGCTGGTCTATTGAAAATTGGAGGTGAACATTTGTTTGATTTCTACGAAATAGAGCCTTCTCTAAAAGATTAAAAAATCTTTCTACTACTGATATGGAACCTAACACACAGCTGGACTATGAGCTCATATTGGAAAAAATTCTGGAAGCCACAGAGGATATGAACTCTTACTTTCAAACTTTGACAGATCAAATTATAGACCGAAAGACAGCGCAGAAGAAGCAGATTGGCGCCAAAGAGATTAGTGAACAATATGTACAACCTAAAGAGGAACCACGTCAACAACTCAACTATGAAACTACACTGAGAGAAACTGTGGAAACCAAAGAACAAATTAACTTTATACAACTCCAAACGCAATCTATGGAGAAGCCTGATGATCAAAGAATAACTTTAACGGAGATGTCTGAAGCATTAACATCAACAGAGACTGACACTCAGATACAAGTTATTGAAAATTGTGAAAAGGTGGATAAACAACTGGCAAATATAACATGGAATAAAACGGCTTTTACCATCCAAAGGCTACTAGAAGAAAGGAAAGAGAACTTTGACCAATTTGAAGCATTAAAGAATATGGACCTTTTAATATTGTGGTTTGATGATGCAGGAATTCTATTATGGAAACCGTTATGGCACAGAAAGAAACCTAGAGTTAGATTTAAAAATGTATTTTAAAGTTTTATTTAATGGGTTTAAAAAGGCTTTGATTTTTTGACTGAGTTAATAACTAATGGAGCACGTGAAATTTCTAAGAGGATACCCTTTGTAACAATACTTTGTTTTAGACATGATAATTACTGGAGAGGTAAACTTTATTTACTGGTTTAAAAAGATTTTCATAGATATAGATGAACTGATAGAATATATACTTAAATTAGATAGAAATCTATTTGTTGGTTTGATATTTTTACTTTAAGATAATTATTTTGAAATAGAAGGAGAATAAGAGGGATGGGTGACAAGAGAAGAAATGGTATTAATGAAGAAAATATAAGAATATTACTGCGGAAATAATATACCAGATATAATTACTATGTAAAAAAAAAAGGATACCCGAAGTGTTAATAATATGTCTATCTAAGGCCAATTGGAATATGGTAATTGTAAGTTAGTAAAGCTTAAAAACAGGACCTGGATCTTTAGAATTGAAATGTGAGTGATATTTGATAGGATTGTTTGAAGCTTATATAGAAATGTATTAATCTGAATATGCAAGACTAAATGAGGGAATTAGAGAGGGAATTTTAAATGAATTGATTTGGGCTATATATTTGTGATTGTTTTTCTTTTTTTTTTGGATGTTCAATATACCCACCTCCACAGTGGTTCCTAAGCACTCTGATGTAACCCTTTTACCCCTATAAAAATCTAATAAAATATATTTGGGGAAAAAAAAGAAACAAAATAGGATAAGAAGGTTACAATTGGTGGCAGTTTCATCTGTGGATACGGTAGTCAGAGTGTGTCTAATTTTACAGGCAGTATAGCAGAATTTGGCTACGTTCAAATTTGAGAACATTAAACATACATAAAAATGATCAGAATTTCCTGGGTGTTTTATCAGATGAGGAATTATAAAGTGGGTCCCAGGATTCTCACAGAGGATGCAGCATAACAAGACATGAGCTGCAGTTTCAATTCAGGGGCTGCAAGGGCAGAATTTTACCTAATGGGGAAATTTTTTTTTGTATCCAAAACTGCTGCAGGGAGAGCGCTGAAGTGTGTTAAAATTAGTGCTCTTTGAATTTGGAGATGGTTATGTGATGTAGATATTTTTCTGGTTTGAAAAAGAATGTTTGATATTTTGGATATATTTATTTATGTATTTCATGGAAATTCCCAACAATAATCTGTATATATTAGTCAAAGACAGTTTGGGTGATGGAGTTAAGCCTGTTCATGATAACTAGCCAAAAATGGGCAAAAAGTGGGGTCCAAATTATATCAGTCGATGATGAAGATGAAAGAGGGGGAAAGGGCCTAGAAAAAAATATGGTTAATTTTTATGATGCATCCACTGTCATTTTGAATCAATCAGGGCCCTGAAAAAATTATTTTTTTTAATTTTAAAAAATTAAAAATTTAATTTTGTGCCACCTCACTGAATGATGTCATGAAGAGCTTGGCCCTGAGAAAAATTGGAAACAGCAAATATGAGATGGAAAGCGTTGTCCTCCAGGATTCTCTACATTTATCTGGTGAATGGCTGCCAACTTGAGTAGACAGTATTGATCCAGATGAGCATCTAGCAGCAAAAGAGAAATGGGGCAATTGCCTCCATTCTGCTGAAGGACTATTTCCTTAAGGCTTCTCAGCACTGTATTGTTTTTATCCCTGTGTTGTGAGAACTATTAATTCTAATATCTGATATCAATATCAGATAATATATCATTCTGATATCAATGTGCTTTTGCCCAGTTAATGTCTGCCCTCAGACTCAGGGGCTCTCTGGAGGATTTTAAACCATCACTCCTTCTCAACTCAATCTAGTTCACAAGATTATTGCTGTGGTGTAAATGGGAGGCAAGGCTTTTATATAGGCACTTTGAGTTTCTGGAGGAAAGGCAGGATATAAATCTAACTACGAAACAACCTATAAACAATAATGAATAAGGCCAGCATGTATTTTATTTTTGTGTTTGGCTATCCATTCCGTTCTCTTTCTTGTATCTCTTAAATTATCAACCTACAGGCAGGTTATGTCCCAGTATCTCTGGGATACCTTTCCTTGAAAAAGAGCAGAGTAAATAGGAAGGAAGGAAGGAAGGAAGGAAGGGAGGGAGGGAGGAAGGAAGGAAGGAAGGGAGAGGGAGGAAGGAGGGAGGGAGGAAGGAAAGAAGGAAGGAAGGGAGGAGGGAAGGAAGGAAGGAAGAAGGAAGGAATGAAGGGAGGGAGGGAGGAAAGAAGGGAGGGAGGGAGGGAGGGAGGGAGGAAGGAAGGAAGGAAGGAAGGAAGGAAGGAAGGAAGGAAGGAAGGAAGGAAGGAAGGAAGGAAGGAAGGAAGGAGCCATGCATCTCTTTTCTTATTCTGGTATTTGGGAAATATTTATGCTGGTCTCCCTTCCATCTTAAATTTCAGTCTTGTGCACTTCCTGACCATCTTGTAAAAGAACTTGAGGAGAAATGGAAGATGTTATTACAAGGGACTGAGAGAGCAGCAATCTAGGAAAATGTCAGATGTTCACCTGCATCTTTAAAAAGTTGGGCTGGTCTAGGCAAAGTTTCATGAAGTTTTCTGTTTGCTCCTTAGTAACTGGAACAAGAGCACTCTTGGCAAGATCCTTCAATAAAACTAGCTTTTTAAACCACAGAAACAGTTCACTTTGTTTTGGAATCTTGAGGCCTAAAATTAGGGTGAGAATATGGAATATATATATATATATATATATAATTACTACCATCTAGATTCTAGAACAAAGCTAGCAAGAATCTTAAAAATATATAAACAATACTAAAAATGTGTTAAAATTAAATAATTTCTTTTATCAATATCCTCAGCTGGTAAATAGCAATAGCACTTAGACTTATACACTGCTTCACAATGCTTTACAGCAAGAGTCCCCAACCCCTGGGCCACAGCCCATTACCGGTCCATGAGCTGTTCAAAACTGGGCTGCCTGAAACGGCGGGCAAGCGTGTGCATGCGCGCACATCCCCCTTGCGCGAGTAATGAAGAGTACGTGCATGTGCGTTCCATTTGTGAGTTGAAGTCCACACATCACATTGCCATGGTAGAGAAGCCCTGATCTAATGGGTCAATTGGAGAAAGGACTGAGGCCACAACAGCAAGAACACTCTAGTGCAGGCATGTCAAACTGCCGGCCTGCGGGCCAGATGCGTCACTCTGAAACCGCGCCCACCCCATTGCCGGCAATGGGGAAAAAGTCACGATACGTCGTGCGACATCCTGTGACATCGCAAGTTTGACATGCCTGCTCTAGTGTGTGATGGTTGGGTGGATGCGGAAGAACCAGCAAGTCATGGAATCGGAAGTGATATGTTTTGCAAGGCAACTTAGTTAAGGATCCCCATGAAAAGTGTGACTATGTTGTGTATGTTGACATAGTTAATATATATTGCTTCTTTAAGGCAAATGTCAGGTGGGAAGGGAAGCCTCTTGATGCCATGACCCCAACCCAGTGAGTTCAGTACTTATTATGTATTATTATGCTCACGTTCTCATATAAATAGATCTGCTGAAAGATCAGTTATTTTTTAATGGGTTTTGTTGGATCTGGAGGTGCATTCCCCATAGTTCTATGCTGGCTGAAATTTCTGTCATAGGCTTGATTGAAACTTTTTGAACAGGGATTAGAACAGCATTTAATATTTATTTGCTATGTATATGTAGGGATGTGGGTCTATATAAATGTTGTACATAGTATGTTTAGGTGTGTGTCATGTATATGTTTCACTTTGAGAGCGGGCAACTAAATTTCATTTTTTATGTGTGCCATTGTGCCCACAATATAAAAATGACAATAAAGGTTATTTATCTTATTTATCTTATTTATCTTAAAACCCTAATGAGAGGTTCTAACATTGGTTACAGTTTTGAATTCAAATCTAGCTACTGTGTTACAAATGGGGCTACCCAGAAGTAGCTATGCAGAAATGTATGAAGTTTCTGATGAGAGAAGTCATCTCCAAACAGCCCATCAAGTTCTCATTTTATAATCTAGAGCAGGGGTAGGCAACCTTGGCTCTTTCATGACTCGTGGACTTCAACTCCCAGAATTCCTGAGCCAGCATGGCTCAGCTTGGAAACCTCTCCCTTTCCCCTCAGCATGGCTGGCTCAGGAATTCTGGGAGTTGAAGTCCACGAGTCATAAAAGAGCCAAGGTTGCCTACCCCTGATCTAGAGTTTGGGCCAAGCATTCTGCCTTTTCCTTCAAACTTCACTCACTTGATGTAAATACTTACCAGCTGGGCAGAGGAGGGCTAAAGAGGAGACGTGGGCTGGATAGAGAGCGGCATAAACCCCAGCAACCATGCCTCCCATGGACATGCCAACCAGGTGGAAAGGCTTATGGTTCAGGCCAGCACACTGCACAAACTGAAACAAACATTGGGAACAAAGAGGTTGTGGTTGTTCTTTCATGAGATGCTCACCCATCCTAATCCCTTCTTTCTGGAACTAATTGCACAATACAACGAACAATAAATTAATTACATGGGCTGGGTTCATACTGCCAGGTAGGGTGAAACATTGCTCAGGATTCAGTGATTCATGCAGATCACTGTTTATATGGCTGATGCAGCAGCATCTAACATGACAAGTAAGAATGTCATCCAGCAGTAAGAACAAGATTGATTAAAGAGGGAACTTTACGGTAATAAAACGCATTTCGTAAAGAAATTTGGTTATGCAGTGTAGGCCTATAGAACAATGTTGGTACTTCCAAAATATGGAAAATGTATCTCGCAGGGATAATGATGAAACAAAAGTAATAATGACAAAGTTGAGAACATCTGTTACAGCCCTTTATTAAGATGCTCACAAGATAAGATTAATACTAAATACCAGAAAGCTTTCCCTCTACAGGAGAGTGCATAAGACTCTTAGATGTGACAGTTGATGTCCCATTTGCAATTCCAGTCCAAAACATGATAATATTGCACAAATCAACAAGTGTTGGGGGAAACTTTTTTTTTTAAAATAAATTTTATTGAGTAAACATTTAAAAACAGGTTGAACACAGTGTGAGAAGAAACTTTAATCACAATGGGCCTGGGCATATTTTTCTAGGATTGTCATAATAATCACACAACATCAGATTGAAGCTATCCTAAGTAAACCCCAAGTAATTAGGATTCATTGACATTAGTAAGGGGATAAGGAACGTGCAATTGCAATGTCTTCCATGTTGGACTTATCTGTGGAGATTTGGACTCGCTTCTTTAACTCTCTGAAGTTCATTAAGTACCCATGGGCAAATCATAGCTAGAACTAGTTTTCCTTGAACTGTTTTGAGGTTAAAGCTGGACAAGGAATTGAATAGGAATGAAAATATTAAAGTACCACGCAATGCACAGCTACTTCACACATCTATGAGACTTTTGAAGGGATTGATTATAAAGCATTGGGTTTCCCTTATGTGCACTTTTAGCAAAAAGATTCTTGCTAGATGGCAACATCTAGCCAACTTTGGTTCATCTTGGAAAACTTAAGCAGGGTTCAACCTGATTAACATTAGGAATATCTGATCCAGAGTGAAAAAGTAAAAACAAAAAGATGGAGTCAGTGGCAAAACTCTTTTGTCTCCAAGAAATTAAATGGACAAGCCCATGACTCAAAGGAGATTCTACATTTTTAATACAAAGGATAGATATTTTATATATTTTTCATTGCACAGTCACTCCTGGAGTTTATATCTAATTTCTCTCACACACACCCCACTCACTTTCCCCATTTGCTACCGCTCACCAGCCTTCAAAGAACAATGTATCACATCACTGCTCAAGAAAGGCCCTACCTGGTGTATCCTTTTAGCTTGAGCAACTGCTGTGTAACTTTCTCCAAGCAAGCGAGTGGTTCCCCCGTGACCTGGCAGATCAAGGCAGATCAAGTGGAGGCCCTTAGGAAAAACCTATGGGGAAATGGTTGTGCATGTGAAGCCAAGGAATCAAAACAAAAATAGCTGGCTTTGTTCACTGCCAAAGGCAGGACTAGAGAAGAAATGTGATTCTTGGTCCCAGACCAGATCCAGTTATCTCCCCCAAGATCCACACCCACCCTACCCCATCTTTTCCTTTTCTTCCACTGCTCTCATCAACTGAAGCATTTGGAAAGCAGTGAGCATGCTCAGACTTCATTGATTTATTTGGGGAGATGGTTATCCTCCTTTAGATTTCACTCCCTTGCTAGCTGCTAGCTGCTCCACCAACCGACATGTTATTGATAGCCCAAAGCTCATAAGGTCAACAATTTGCACAGATCTGAGTTTTCCAGCCTGCTTTATCATAGGGGCAGATGGCTGGTTCTCAGCTAACCCCAAGAAGATAAAGAAGCAGAAAAATTGGCTAGAGCCTTAGATATAGACATGAGCCATTCTAGCCAGGAACTCTGGAGATGGTTCTCCTACTTGGATGATTACCAGAGTCAGGCAGGCTATACCTCAGAGACACCCACAGCATTATCTTTGGTCTTCCACCCATCCCACTCTGCTCAATGGCAAGAAGGCTCAGGGGCAGATGGGACAGAGGGAATGGTATGAGCAAATTTCCTTTAAAAGAAAGAAGGCTTCAGCAAGCACATAGGAAGTTTTGTCTATGACTTCTAGTACCCAAGGCCAGACTAGCACCATCCAAGCTAGAATAAAGGGAAGACCTACTTCAATGGTGTTTAACCACATGTCTTTGTTGAGTGAGAATCCATGAAGCATCAGCACAGATGGTTGGGATCCAGGCTTCCCTCGCGTGAAGTATCTGAACCGGTAGCCCTCATTATCGAGGTTCTTCACCTTCACACCCACGCTCTGGCGCTTAGTCCTGAAAGAATGGAGAACAACTATAGGAGGCTGATGGGGATTTTGTGGAGGAGGCGTATTGTGGAATGACTTCCATTCCAAGCTTGGTTTGTGGTGGGTGGAAGAGGCTATGAAAGCTGTCGTATATTACAGGCCACCCAACCAATCAGAAAAAATAGATGAACTCTTTGCCAATCAGTTAACAAACGTATGTAGGAAGCATACCACAGTAGTAATGGGAGACTTCAACTATCCAGATATCAACTGGGAGACAAACTCTGCAGTGAGCGGGAAATCAAACAGATTCCTAACCAACCTCGCCAACAACTTTGTTATCCAAAAGGTGGAGGAAGGAACTAGATGTAAAGCTATAATGGACTTAATCCTTGCAAATAGAGAAGAAGTGATAGAGGGAATTGAAATTGCTGGAACCTTGGGTGAAAGTGACCATGTCATACTGGAATTTAATATAATGCAAACATTAGCAATAGAAAACAATCCAACCAGTGTCTTAAACTTCAAGAAAGCTGACTTTAACAAACTCAGAGAGAACCTAGGAAATATCCTATGGATGAAAATCCTAAAGGGGAAAACAACCCAAGAATCATGGGAAACCCTGAAAAATGCATCATAAAAGCCCAGACCAGCACAATACCATTGAGAAAGAAAAACAAGAATTTCTAGAAGAAACCAGCATGGCTGCACAAAGATCTCTCTGACAAACTGAAAGACAAAAAGGACAAATACAAAAAATGGAAAGAGGGGCACATAAGGCTGATTATCAGCAGACAGCCAGAACATACAAAGATGAAGTCAGGAAAGCAAAGGCTCAGAACGAACAAAGACTTGCAACAGAAATCAAGGATACTAAAAAAAGTTTCTTCCAATATATTAACAACAAGAAAAAAGTCAAGGAAACTGTAGGTCCACTAAAGAGAGAAGATGGCAAGGAAATAACAGGCAACATGGAGAAAGCAGAGCCGCTTAACTTATACATTGCATCAGTCTTCACACAAAAAAGAAACTATAGCCCAACATACCAAAAAAAACCCAAAACCCCACTGCAAAAGACATGCCAGAAACAAAAATTAAAATAAGCAAGAAAATGGTAAGAGAACACCTATCTGACTATAGACAAATATAAACCACCGGGACCCGACAAATTACCTCCCAGAGTTCTGAAAGAGCTGGGAGATGTTATCTCAGAATCATTGCATCACATCTTTCATAAATCCTGGAACACCGGGGAAGTACCTGAGGATTGGAAAAGGGCTGATGTGGTTCCCATCTTCAAGAAAGGAAAAAGAAACAGACCCAGGAAACTACAGACCAATCAGTTTAACATCAATACCTGGGAAGATCCTAGAAAAGATAATCAAAAAACAGATCTGCAAACAACTAGAAGCAAACAAAGTCATAACCAATAGCCAGCACGGGTTTGTTAAAACAGATCATGTCAATCCAATCTTATTTCTTTCTTTGATAAAGTGACTAAACTAGAAGACCAGCGAAATGCTGTGGACGTGGTATACTTAGATTTCAGTAAGGCATTTGATAAAGTATAGGAGAGAGTTGAAGCTTTGTGTCTTTCCCTCCTGCTGAGGTGGAGTGCTCTCCACCCATCCTTGAATACGTTAAAAGATTTTTTTTCCCCTCTTTTCATGACCGTTTTATCAATGTGGAGTCAGGGTGGTTGAATGAAACTGAGCGTTTACTGGCTGGATGCTCTCCCTGACATCTATGTGGTGTTTCCAGCAGATATTTTCTCTTTGCACCCTGATAGAGAAACATCAGCCACTGCCTAGGATTGAACTCTCAACCTCCTGAGTGTGAGGACAGCATCTTCACCTCTAGGCCACCGCACAGCTCAATCAGCTAAAAGCTACTAGCATGATATTGGCAATTTCTGTTGCCAACCATTATTGTGTCTCTATTGCTTTTGCTCCAAGGTTCCCTTACTTTCCTCCAATGTAATGGGTGAATGTAGCCTATTACATTTTACACACCTTGAAGCTGCCTTTGGACAGTGTTCAAATAAGGGAAAATATTGTTTGAATAACCGATACAGCCAACAATAACCAAAGACCATCTCATCCATGGGCTGGGGTTGAAGTGAAGACATTAGGACCGTGGTGGCGAACCTATGGCACGCGTGCCACAGGTGGCACGCAGAGCCCTCTCTGTGGTCACGCGCGCCGTCGCCCCAGTCTTAGGCCTTCAGCTGGGTTTTATAAAACCTTTTCGCTTTAGGCTGCCGCCGCCATGTGAAAAAAAAAAAGGTTCAATCAATCAATCAATTTCAACTTCTTGCGGGGAAAAAAAAAGATCTCGCAAAGTTGGAATTGATTGATTAAACTTTTTAGTCCCACCCAGTCTGCCGTTACCACCGCAGCCACGCCCACCGAATGGGCCACCCCCATCCAATTGGCCACACCCACCCAATGGGCCATGCCCACCCGGCACCCGATGATACATAAGTGGGTTTTAGGTTGCAGTTTGGGCACTCGGTCTCTAAAAGGGTCGCCATCACTGCATTAGGACAACACAGTAAAAAAAGGTGAAAAACAAACACAACAACTTGGCAAAGATGTTTGTGCAAGTGAGGAGAAGGCTCTGAAAATAGGTACCATTCCTGCATGAGAGAACATGCAAAATTCTAAGATTATTTACTAAAAGCTTCATAGTCCCAAAATATAAAGAGTAAGGAAGCCGGTCTTGAAGGAAAGATGCAAGACCATTACCTAGGAATGGGGGGGGGGGTTAAATATTTCTTAAGGCCTGAGAAGCATTCAGAAATGGCTCCTTGATTCACAGGGAGATACAGTATAGTCAGTTTTACATGATAATAATAATAATAATAATAACAATAACAATAATAACAATAACAATAATAATATAACAAAACAACAACAACAACAACAACAACAACAACAACAACAACAACAACAATAATAATAATAATAATAATAATAATAATAATAATAATAATAATAATAATAATAATAATAATAATAATAATAAAGTTGGAAGGGACCTTGGAGGTCATCTAGTCTAACTCCCTGCTCAGGCAGGAAACCCTATACCATTTCGGACAAATGGCTGTCCAGTTTCTTCTTAAAAACTTCCAGTGTTGGAGCATTCACCGCTTCTGGAGGCAGGTTGTTCCACTGGTTAATTGTTCTGACTGTCAGGAAGTCCTTAGTTCTATTATTACAGGCATTCTCAATAAAAGTAGTTATAGACTTCCAGAGGAGTTGATTTCTTTTCTGTCTAATAGGGCTGACACATTCTCTGTGCCTGGCAATGTTGGGACTGTGACTATTCAAGATCAGACTTCCCAGTGCTCACCTTTCCTTTAAAAATCTTTGGCTGCTGTGGAGGACCTTTCTCCACATGAGCCCAATAACAGCATACTTGATCTTGTCTTCAGTCCATAGTTTTCCTTCCTTCCTTCCTTCCTTCCTTCCTTCCTTCCTTCCTTCCTTCCTTCCTTCCTTCCTTCCTTCCTTCCTTCCTTCCTTCCTTCCTCCCTCCCTCCCTCCCTCCCTCCCTTCCTTCCTTCCTTCCTTCCTCAAATTTGTATGCCGCCTGACCCCCCAGTGACTTTGGGTATGGGGCATAAGTGTGACAGATCTAAGTCACTAGGTCTTATTCTGGCAGTGTTTGAGGGAACCCTGAAGATATATAAATCTCTTAGGCTTTGGGCTCTTCCTCACAAAGCTGCATTGATGTTCTTTTCTCCAGATCCTGAATTGGCAGAAAAACAATCCTGGCATAGTTTACATGGCATTGCTCTAACCACTGAGCTTTAAACTCCATCACTAACATGGCTTGTGAGTGGTTTAATTTGTACAACTTTACTCTGGAGCTTTTAAAGTTGTTAGTTGGTGAATTATCTGGCATTGCTTCCACCCTTCCATCCAGGAGTTGCAACTGGTGGGAAAAACCACCTCCAGTCGCTCTCCTTAGAAGCAGGGTAGGCTAGGGTGAGTGTGAACAGGTAGTTGGGATGGAGATTTAGCCTCCTTTCAAATTGCTCAAGTGACAGATGGCAGGTGTAGAGATGCTTTAGACCAGACTATTTCTGAAGATAGAGTCTGCTTCTGGAAGAGTGGTAGACCCATGTCCAAAAAATAGCCCAGCTGACAGGTGAAGGAGGGGTATGGAGGAAGCTTTCATGTCGTTTTAAAACTGCTCAGTACCACTTCATCCCACCCTGTCATTTATATCAGAGGTCCCCAACCTTTTGGGCACCAGGGACCGGTTCCATGGAGAGAGGTTTTTCTGCAGACCGGAGGGGACATGGTTTTGTATGCCACCTGCATCCCGTGGATGGGGCTTTGCTTGTTTGTGCGGACCGATTGCTGGCATGCCGCTGTCCGGTAGTGGTCCATGGACCGGGGGTTGGGGACCCCTGATTTATATCACCAACATGCAGTAGTGGGATTCAGCCGGTTCGCACCCACTTCGGCAGAACCGGTAGCTAATTTTTTGTTGCCCAGGCCCAGAATGGACTTCCGGAAGCGGCATCCACACAGAGAACCGGTTGTTCACACGTTTGAATCCCACCACTGCCAACATGTCATCTGAGCTATTTTTGGACAAGACTTCAGAAAACAGGTACTGTAGATCAGTATACAATACCAGAACTATGGTCTAACTGACCAAGTATGTCATATATTTTATAAGAAATATACTTACCAGATCATGATCCTGAATATTAGTGAAGGCAGCTGATTGTACTTTGAGATAAAGAAGTTAATTAAGGTGTCTAAAGCACCATGTATGATAATTTTGACCTTGTTGCAATCCATGCCTGTAAATTAAAGTGGTTCTTTGTCTCCTTTGTTGCCTAAAAAAACACACGATATAAATATGATTTTTTCAGCTTCATGATTTTAGATCCTGTTAACCAATGACTCAGATGATAAAAGCAAGGATTTAATTATACTGTCTAGTTAATTATACTATAGTTAGGGTGCTGGCCAATAAGATGGATAACCTCATTATAAGGTTTGCACATTCAGGAAGGATTAAGTATTGATCATTAATAACTTATACATGACCATTCATATAAGAAGCAATTTTATGGATTTGAAGTATTACGGCCCCTTTAAATAACAGGAATGACTTCCCTGTAAAGTGAACAAATAACCTGTGAAATTTGCAACCACAAAATATACAATTTGGATAGTTTTCAAAAGAAACCAGATACATTTGGGGTGTGTGTGTGTGTGTAAGGCTTTAAATGTTTTCTGGCTGTAGAAGTTATGGATTACCTAAAATCCTAAGGCAGTATAGCTCTTGATAAGCGTTTTTGGAAACAAGACCAATGTCTGGTCACCTCTGAAACATAAAGCTGAACTAGATAAGTCTTTAGACAGATCCCACAAGGTTCTTCTTATGCTCTTATGACCAGAAGGTATATCATCCCCAAGTTACCCGAACAGAAATGAATTATGTTAATTTTGGGTATATGAAAAGGAGGCAGGTAACAATATTCTGAAGTGAGGCCCACAGTCACTGCGTGATGTTCAAGCTTTTTTAAATTGGAAAGAACACACAAACATACACAGACACATATGAAAATGATGGGTTAATTTATTCAGTATAGGGGAAATATAAATACAGTATGTAATCCTATAACAGCTTTCAACAATGTAAAATTGCACTCATGACTCAGAGGAGCTACACACCACACCCTATGAGTTCCTTAGCAATCTAGATCATCCTCTGGATGAGCAGGATGAATCAGCATGGGGGAGCTTATCTTGCTGACTACCTACAATGTTGTTTACACTGGTCATTCTGAACAAATGCCCATGGAAGTGATCAGATACAAATTCTGGAAAACATAATCCAAACAGAAATTTTCTATCAAGTAAAGATTACAAGCTGCAATCTAATGGTCCTTGGGATAAAAAAATAAGATTCTCTCCTCCAAAGTGATGTACTTCTAATGGAGGAGGAGGAGGAGGAGCGGCTCAAGATTGACTCAGCCTTCCATCCTTTGGAAGTCAGTAAAATGAGGACCCAGATTGTTGGGGTCAACATGCTGATTCTGTAAACCTTTAGAGAGGGCTGTAAAGCACTGTGAAGCGGTATATAAGTCTTAAATGCTATTGCTATTGCTAAATGCTAAGGAGAGGGAGTTTTGCAACTGTGGAATGATCAGGAGAAGCTTTGCAACCAATACTTTCTCAGATCTTCAGTCCCATCCCCCACCTCCATCTCTGAGTCTGGGGAAGTTGGTAAATGACTCTATGTACTGGTCTCCAATAATTCACTCTACCATTTGTAACTGGGAGGGTTGGTTTTTTTTTAAATAGCATTTAAAGGTGAGGAACAGAAGCAAGCCTTTCTGACCCTTACTTCCATCCTGCACTGGATTTCTTGCAACCTCTGACATCAGATGGCTCCAAAGACAGCATATATTTGCTGTCTAAATGGTAGATATTTTGGAAGCATATTTATTATTTTCTGTTCAAGGTCAGGTTTATGGAAGTTAAGGGAAAACCACACTAGTCCTCTGTGCATAGTGCAGTTTGCTCCATGTCTTTTCTGCACATTTTACCTTCTAGCAATTTT
This sequence comes from Azemiops feae, assembly GCA_023970755.1. Taxonomy (NCBI): domain Eukaryota; kingdom Metazoa; phylum Chordata; class Lepidosauria; order Squamata; family Viperidae; genus Azemiops; species Azemiops feae. The sequence continues at coordinate 68,428 of JALGBA010000720.1, read as the reverse complement.
GTGTGGACTGCATTAATACACATACACAGTGCTTTTTTTGTAAAACAAAAAGGTGCCGGAACTCACACATGTCATATAACCCACTTTGCCTACCCTATAAGGTTCCATCCAAAAAAGGTGCCGGAACTCCGTTCTGAGCGTTCTATGAGAAAAAAAGCCCTGCACATACATACATACATACATACATACATACATACATACATACATAATGAAACAAATATATGTTTAACATATATGAGGAAGAGCTGAGCCAACACTGGGTTGATTCATGTTATTCATGCACTATAAATAACATTTACTTTGTCTTAATAGGTTGTTTAGCCTTTCCTTTTTCGCTCACAAATTTGAGTTATGGCAACATACACAAAACCCTCTCAGCTTTAGTGGTAACTTCCTTCCAGCAATACTCGAATAGGATTGTAAACCATAGACAGAAACAGACATTTGGAAACTAATTGGAAAATTCTCTGTTATTTCCATATAGAGCCTTACCTGAGATGGGTAAGGATGATGATTGTCCCACTGTTTGTGCCTCTTTGCAATTGTTGGCGATCTGCATTTTGAAGCAGGACGGAAGAGACTTTAAAAGCTGCCTTGCTCATGTGGAGGTGTTAGGACAATCATTTCTTCCTCCCACATCTGGAGTCTTTGGAAACTGCCTTTTGGAGCTTGGATAATTTGCCTTTTCATCGCTCTGTCTGGCACCTTAAAAAAAATAATATCTGAAGGTTTTTTTTTAATAACTTTATTAAAAGTTTTGAATAGAACAATAAAAATAGTACAAATGAAAAAAGAGAAACAATGCAAGAAAGCAAAAAAAGATATATACAAGTAATCCTTGACTGACAACCATAGTAGTGGTAAGTGACCATTCAGAGTTACAACGGCACTGAAAAAAAGTGACTTATGACCTGTTTTCATGCTTACGACCATCACAGCATCTCCAGGGTCACGTGGTCAAAATTTGGGCTCTTGGCAACTGCTATGTATTCATAGCAATAGCACTATGGCAAAAACAAGACTTATAGTACTGAAGTTCCAGTGGCCGCCACCCCCTGTGTTTATATCAGTTTTTTCCAATATATTTCATAATTTTAATATTACTCTCTAATTGGCATTCCAACTGATCATATCAACTTTCCTGTGTACATTCTGCATCCATGTAGCCTTTGATTGATTTGCTCAATCTCAGTATGTTATTTCAGTAACAATATGTAAGTAAGCCTCAAGAAGTATTCTGAATTCTGCACTGCAAACTTTTGAAATTTGAATATTTCACCTGGTTTTCATAATTCTTCGTGGAATATGCTACTTGTTGAAACCAGTGAGAGGGTTCTGATACTGCAGGGAGAAAGTTTTGAAAGTTTGTTAAAGATTAAACTTTGAAACCTATATGAATTATCTTCTACTGATCTTTTTTTTTTTGTACATTTACCTTCAAGGAAAAAAAGGTTTAATATTGAAGCAAATAGCTTTATGTTCAGATTTATTCTTCTTTTGTGTTTCCTTTTAGTATGTAGTTTATAATGAAATACTCTCTTATATATTGTACACTTCTATTATTTATATTATATAAAAACCTTCTAGGTATCCTGTTCCTTCATCTGAAGAAACCAGCTGCTTGGTGATACAATCCAGACCATAATCCCTGTTAAATAACAGGTTTGATAATATCGTTTGAAGTTTGGTGTTGCCAGTCCACCTTGTTCTTTCATGCCTTGCAAAATCCTAAATTTAATCCTTGGTCTTTTGTTTGACCAATGCAATTGATTATTTGTCTCTGCCACTCTAGTGTATTTTCTCCAATTCTTCCTGGAATCATTTGAAATATATATATTTTTTGGTAAAATTTTGATTAGTACTGCTAATATTCTTCCAAACTAGCATATTTAATTTTTTCCTTCTTAAAGTATTTTTCTAAACTATTGAATAATTATTTTTGAATAAGTCTTTATTCCGCTTTGTTAAGAAGATTCCCTGACACTAAATTGGTGCATTAATTAATTGGCAACATTAAACTTCTTTGATGCAAATATTGCTTTTCTTCTTCAGATAAATGCCATACAATTGTATACGTCTTAGAATTTAGTCTTGCTTTTGACTGTCTCCTCAAAGCATCAGCAACTCACACAAACTCTTTGCTTTTTCCACGAACACATTGGAAGTTGTTAAATCTGGGTAGAAGAGGAATGGAGAGGCATCTTTTTTTCATCCTCTTCCTCCCTGGCTCCCTTCAATTAAACAATGTCACCGATTGGGACCCATGAAGCACAACGCTGTTGAGATTCTTGCCCTCTGGAATGAGGGTTTCCCCTGAGATATATGTGGCTTGGAAATTCTTAAAACCTGGCTGTTCTCCCAGGCATTGGGGTAGGGTGATTGGGGGCCCCGCAGGATTTTTGAGGTTATGGGTATAGTTAGCCAGATTCACCATCCGTTCTTGTTTTTCTTATTTCATATAGAATTAATGTCTTGGTTTTTTATTCTGTTTTTTATTCCGTTTATTGTTAGTCACCCGTATCTCCTAGAGGTGACTCATTGTAAACACTCTGTTTGGAGTCGAACAGTATCTAAAAGGAATTAATTACATTGAATTGAGTTAATTGAATTAGTTTATTTTTCCTTTTATGACCTTTTAATTCCTTTATCTGGGGTGGAATCGGGGTGACTGAATGGAGCTGAGCATTTACTAGCCGGATGCCCTCCTGATGCCTACATGGAGTTCACAGCAGATATTTTCTTTTTGGGCCCTGATAGAGAAACATCTGCCACTGCCTAGGATTGAACTCTCAACCTTCTGAGTGTGGGGAGAGTGTCTTCACCTCTAGGCCACCACACCTCTCTAAGTTAATAACAGAATAACAGAGTTGGAAGGGACCTTGGAGGTCTTCTAATCCAACCCCCTGCTCAGGCAGGAAACCCTAGAGCCATTTCAGACAAATAGTTATCTAATTGAATTGAATAATCGAATAATTTATTTATTAAATTTACATACAATATATATTTATTTCAATTAAATTAAATAGAATAAATTTGTTTGTAGAGTGCACTAGGCAAACAGCCAGCACTACCTTATTCCTCTCAAAGTGTATTCCCCATTGTGGACCTGTTTACTCTCTCAAGGGCTGGGGACCAGATGAGGGTAAAATTGTAGACTTAAGAGGGATAATGGGTTTTTCCAGAGCATCATTCAGCAAATGGAGTATAGGGCATTGGGATAAGTACTAGATGAGACCAAAGTTTACATCTGCATGCATTTGATGAGAGCTCTGAGCCAATCACATGAGTGCATGAACTTGCTCTCCTTCTCTTGCTCTGCTGAACCTGCCGTGGGAAGTTTTACATTTATATTTCCAACAAATTAAAAGAAAAGATCTGGAGGAGACCAATCATTAATGCGAAGGAATCAGTAGCCCCCAGTTTTCTCTTGAAATTTAGTTTTATTTTCCTTGGCAACGTTTCAGTGAATAAACCAGGCACAGTTTTCCAATTTCAGCTAACTTTGGGTGGGAACTACTAATAGAATGCCCTTACTTTTCTTGTTTTCCTTTCTCTGTTCATTCTGAACCAAAGGAATACAAGCAAAGATCAAACTAGACGTGAAATTGGGATTCTTTGCGTCTTTGTCTTTTCCTGGATCATTCTTATCCAAAGAATGAAGAGGAACAAACATGGGCGCGACCTCCTCATGATGCAATCGGTCTGTGGTCAGTGTTCCTTTCCTCCTCACCCGGGTATCTCTTGTTACTTAGATGAGATCTCCAAACCACTTCTCAGCTCCTCCTAACAGAAGAATATCTTCACATCCCATTGACTCAACCCTTAGTAATAATAATAATAAAGTTGGAAGGGACCATGGAGGTCATCTAGCCCAACCCCCTGCTCAGGCAGGAAACCCTATACCATTTCGGACAAATGGCTGTCCAGTCTCTTCTTAAAAACAGTGTTGGAGCATTCACCGCTTCTGGAGGCAGGTTGTTCCACTGGTTAATTGTTCTAACTGTCAGGAAGTTTCTCCTTCGTTCTAGGTTGCTTCTCTCCTTGATTAGTTTCCATCTGTTGCTTCTTGTCCTGCCTTCAGGCGCTTTGGAGAATAGCTTGACTCCCTCTTCTTTGTGGCCGCCCCTGAGATACTTGAACACTGCTATCATGTCACCCCTAGTCCTTCTCTTCATTAAACTAGACATACCCAATTCCAGCAACTGTTCCTTGTATGTTTTAGCCTCCAGTCCCCTAATCATCTTTGTTGCTCTTCTCTGTACTCTTTCTAGAGTCTCAACATCTTTTTTACATCGTGGTGACAAAAACTGGATGCAGTATTCCAAGCGTGGCCTTACCAAGGCATTGTAAAGTGGTATTAATACTTCACGTGATCTTGAATCTATCCCTCTGTTAAGGCAGCCTGGCACTGTGTTGGCTTTTTTGGCAGCTGCAGCACACTGCAGCTCGTTCTGCCTCTCATTTTTCTTTATTAGTTCTTGTCCATTAGTCTTTATCTTGGGAAGAGGGCATCTCTCAGATCATTCCAAACGCTCTGGCTTTTCTTCTTCTTACTGACTTTTCTCTCCTCTCTTCGTTGCTCCTTTCTTTTTTCTTCTTGTCACACCCAAGTGGGGTCTTCTGAGCTTCCTATTTTCCTACCTCTTCCTAGGATCCACCCCTATCTACGCATGTTAGAAGATCCTGTTCCTGCATACTGCAGTCTAGTTTCTTACTTTAACTTTTCTCAACTTCCCTGCAAGCCACAGGGTGATATTTCTCTTTGCCCTGATATTTTGAGAGCAGGATGTTCCAAATTGTCTTCCATTTTCTCTCATTTGGGAATCTTCTTCTTCTTCTTGTGCCATATCCGTTATCGGACGTTGGCGATCATGTTGGCAATCCTGTTTTTATCAGCAGCCGCACGAAAAAGTGCTGCTGAGTTTTGTCCAAACCAGTCCCTTAGATTCATTTAGATTCATTTAGATTCATTAGTCCCATTCATTTGGAAATGGGAATGGTGAAAGAAGAAAAAAAGAAAGAAAAAGAAAGAAAGAAAGAAAGAAAGAAAGAAAGAAAGAAAGAAAGAAAACTGTAAGAGCTGTAAACTGTAAACTTGTAAGAGCCTTCCTTCAGTTGACCGAAAGCTACTGACATCCATACGAAGACATCATTCTTGTCAAAATGATGAAATAACGTTGCAACATTGTCCTTTGATCTTGCAGTGTGATATCATAACACATGCAGAAAAGGGGTAGGGATTATCTGGCAGTCTGACCTGCCTCCTTGCTCTGCTGCACACCCTGCTACCATTGCCAATAATTATCCTTTCTTTGTTTTTGTCAGGCATTGCAGACCTGTCTTTCCTTCATAGAGTGGGTGGAAAAGCTTCACAGATTTTATATATCCAGAAGCTGCACTAGGATTGTATTGGACTAAGGAGGAACGTGCTATTTTGACATGAGAGCACCAAAGATGATGTTGGTGGTGCTATTCAGCCTGGGGATCTTATTCTAAATGCCTGTATCTCCTGTCTAAGTCCTTACTTAACAGCTTGCTTATTATACCTTCCCAAGAGCAATTCTAAATTTCTTTATATTCTCTAATATCTTTTTCCTGAATTTTTGCTCCAGTTTTGTGTTACAAGTTATTCCCCATTTTTTTTAAGTATATACTTAAACATGATAGCAGTGTTCCAATATCTCAGGGGCTGCCACAAAGAAAAGGGAGTCAAGCTATTCTCCAAAGCGCCTGAAGGCAGGACAAGAAGCAACGGATGGAAACTAGTCAAGGAGAGAAGCAACCTAGAACTGAGGAGAAACTTCCTGACAGTTAGAACAATTAACCAGTGGAACAACCTGCCTCCAGAAGCGGTGAATGCTCCAACACTGGAGGTTTTTAAGAAGAGACTGGACAGCCATTTGTCCGAAATGGTATAGGGTTTCCTGCCTGAGCAGGAGGTTGGACTAGATGACCTCCAAGGTCCCTTCCAACTTTATTATTATTATTATCTTAGATCTATCTTTTCATTATTAATGGGGCAAATACTTTTTACAATGTTTTAAAAGACTTGCTGAGAGATAATTGAGATTGAATTTAATTTGAATTGGATTTGTATGGTTTGAATTGGATTTGTATTTCTATTCATTGCCCAGAGTTTCTTGAGTAGATGAATGATTATCAAAATCTGCTACACAAGGAAGCCTGTGGTGCCCTCAAATGTTCATTTGCTTTATACCAGCACTTGTTGCTGTGCATGAAACAGGCCATTGCTAAACTACTATTACACCTCCACTTTCTGATGCTAATACTGTACCTCTTTGTTTATTTATTTCTCTTTCTTCTTTCAAGTTTTCCTTCCTTCCTTCCTTCCTTCCTTCCTTCTCCTTCTTTCTCCCCCTCCCTCCCCTCAAAAACTTTTATCTTGCTGCCCTTCTCTGTTGATAATTCTTCAATAAGCCCTCCATAGTCTAACTGTTGACTGGCTGGATATATTCCAACATTGCTTCCTTCCTTCTTATAAAAATCCCATCCATTGTCAATTTCCTTTCACTTTTGACTTTCAAGATACACCTCATTACATATAGACCCAAGAAAGGTAGCGAGGGCAGTCTTGGCTGAACTCAAAAAGCTAAGTGACATTGGACTAGGTGAGCACTTCCACAAATGATCACTAAGAAATACAAGACCAAGAATAATGAAATTCCCACAGTGGAGGAATGGGTTGTGATTACAGAGGGATAGAATCAAGAACAGAGGGACAGAATCAAGAACACGTGAAGTGTTAATACCACTTTACAATGCCTTGGTAAGGCCATGCTTGGAATACTGCATCCAGTTTTGGTCACCACGATGTAAAAAAGATGTTGAGACTCTAGAAAGAGTGCAGAGAATAGCAACAAAGTTGATTAGGGGACTGGAGGCTAAAACATATAAAGAACGGTTGCTGGAATTGGGTTGTTGTTAGTTGCGAAGTCGTGTCCGACCCATCGCGACCCCATGGACAACGTTCCTCCAGGCCTTCCTGTCCTCTACCATCTTCTGGAGTCCATTTAAGCTCACGCCTACTGCTTCAGTGACTCCATCCAGCCACCTCAACTCTGTCGTCCCCTTCTTCTATTGCCCTCAATCTTTCCCAGCATTAGGCTCTTCTCCAGTGAGTCCTTCCTTCTCATTAGGTGGCCAAAGTATTTGAGTTTCAACTTCAGGATCTGGCCTTCTAAAGAGCAGTCAGGGTTGATCTCCTCTAGGACTGACCGGTTTGATCACCTTGCAGTCCAGGGGACTTGCAGGAGTCTTCTCCAGCATCATAGTTCAAAGGCCTCAATTCTTTGGTGCTCAGCCTTTCTTATGGTCCAGCTTTCACAGCCATATATTGCAAGTGGGAAAACCATGGCCTTGACTATACGTACTTTTGTTGGCAGGGTGATATCTCTGCTTTTTAGTATGCTGTCTAGATTTGCCATAGCTTTCCTCCCCAGGAGCAAGCGTCTTTTAATTTCTTGGCTGCAGTCCCCATCTGCGGTGATCTTGGAGCCCAGAAAGATAAAATCTGTCACTACCTCCATTTCTTCCCCATCTATTTGCCAGGAATTGAGAGGGCCGGATGCCATGATCTTGGTTTTCTTAATGTTGAGTTTCAAGCCAACTTTTGCACTCTCCTTCTTCACCAGCATCAAGAGGCTCTTTAGTTCCTCTTCACTTTCTGCCATTAGAGTAGTGTCATCTGCATATCTTAGATTGTTGATATTTCTCCTGGCAATCTTAATTCCAACTTTTGATTCATCTAGCCCTGCCTTTCTCATGATGTGCTCTGCATATAAATTAAATAGGCAGGGCAACAGAATACAGCCTTGCCGGACTCCTTTCCCAATTTTGAACCAATCAGTGGTTCCGTGTCCAGTTCTCACTGTTGCTTCTTGACCCGCATATAGGTTTCTCAAGAGACAAATAAGATGATCTAGTACTCCCATCTCTTTAAGAACTTGCCACAATTTGTTGTGATCCACACAATCAAAGGCTTTAGCATAGTCCAGTGGTGGTGAACCTATGGCACGCATGCCAGAGGCGGCACTCAGAGACCTCTCTGTGGGCACGCGCACCGTTGCCCCAGCCCCGCCTCCCCCTGTGGCCCCCTCACCAGCAGCCCCCTCCGGAGAAGAGTCGCCCCTGGGCGCGGCCCGTGCTGAACAGTGCAGCCAAGGACATGTCATCCAGGCAGCAGGAACAAGACTCCACCCTCGCGCCCTGTCGCACGCAGATGATGCTGCAGGGCGCGGGTGGAGGGTGTGGCTGCCATGGTGCTGCAGGACCACCTGGGCGATCTGCTGCAGCAGGCTGTGGAGGTGGTAGGTGGCCCCTGCGGGCAGGTGGGGTGGGGGTGGAGTGGGTGGGGCGGTTTTTGGGCACTCGGTTTCTAAAAGGTTCGCCATCACTGGCATAATCAATGAAGCAGAGGTAGATGTTTTTCTGGAACTCCCTAGCTTTCTCCATGATCCAGCGTATGTTGGCAATTTGATCTCTAGTTCCGGTTCTGTTGAACTGGTGCAAACTGGCTGGACCCCACCACTGGTTGTGGGGTTCTAGTAACTTCTAGTAACTTTTTACACCTTTTCAACATTCCTTGGCATTCTAAATGTTTTATAGGTGAGCTGACAGGGCTTATTGTTTGTCAAGTCTATGGCAAAGGAGATTTGGGGAGAGGGTGATATGCTTGCCTTAAGCAATGCCATTTTTTCTACTTAATTGCTAAGAACTGAGCTCTCTGTGAAGGGAAAGCGTGATTCTGAGGGCGTGTTCTTTCCCTGCGATGCTGCAGCATTCACATGAAACCGTGCTCAGTATTCAACCCTGTTAAAAGCTCAAGAATTGCTTGCTTGCACCGAGCCGGAACAGGTAGTCCTCAACTTACAACCATTTGTTTAGTGACCATTGGAAGTAACAGCAATTAAAAAATTGGCTTGTGACTGTCACAGCATCCCCACGGTCATGTGATCAACATTCAGGTGTTTGGCAACCAGATTGTGCAGCATCCCAGGGTCAAGTAATTGCCATTTGTGACCTTCCCAGCCAGTTTCCAATAAGCAAAGTCAGTGGGGGAAGCTGGATTCAATTAATGACCACACGATTCACGTAACAACTACCCTTAACAACCATGGCAAATAAAGGTTGTAAAATTGGGCACAACTCACAACTGCCTTGCTTGGCAATGGAAATTCTGATCCCAGTTGTGGTTGTAAGACAAGCAGGACCTGTAGGGCATTGTGTTGGACTAGAACCAGAGGAAGCCAGATTCCAATCGTCCCTCAACCATAAAAGGTCACAGGGTGACCTTGGGCCAGTCACAATTTGAAGGAAGTGATGCTGGCTTGTGTTCTTCAAGGAAAGATGGGATAAAATTCTACCAAACACATTGAAATATTCAGTGCATCTCAGTGCATGTTATGTGGCAGGTGCCTACCTCAAAGTCAAAAGCCGGACACAAAGACTATTAGCTACCTTATGATATTGCTGCTCAGGAGTGTACAGGTAGTCCTCGACTTATGACCAGAACTGAACCTCAAATTTCTGTTGCTAAGTGAGACATTTGTTGAGTGAGCTTTGCCCCACTTTGCGATCTTTCTTGGCACAGTTGTTACACGAATCACTGCAGTTGTTAAGTTAGTAACACAGTGATTAAGTGAATCTGGCTTCCACGTTGACTTTGCTTGTCAGAAAGTCACAAAAGGGGATCACATGACATCACATGACACACTGCAACCGTCATAAATATGAGCCAGTTGCTGAGCGTTGGAATTTTGATCGCGTGACCGTGGGGATGCTGCAACCGTTGTAAATGTGAAAAATGGTCATGAGTCACTTTTTCAGATGCGTTGTAACTTCAAACGGTCATTAAACGAATTGTTGTAAGTCAAGGACTACCTGTACACTCCTGAGCAGCAATATCATAAGACAGCGAATAGTCTTTGTTAGTGTTTCTGTACAGTGACATTCCACTCTATCTAATCATTGTGAACAGACTATTTTACTGCGAGCTTTGTTAGAAAAGATGGATCAATTCTTGATCGGTCTTTATGGAATGGTGGTGCAAAGCTTTGTTCTCTCTAGGTCCTCACCACCTCTGCTGCCTACTAAGTATCTTGAGTTGTAGCTCCCATTGTACCAGCCAGAGAAGTCAACACGGGGCTGGTGGTGAGGCAGACCTTGCCTGTCTCCAGCCATCTGGCGCTTCCTGAGCCTCAGGCCACCTTCTTCTGCTTGGCTGAGTCACAGACGGATTTGTAGAATTCCAAGAGGACCCTTGCAGAGGTCCTGGGCCTCTCCAGGGTTATGAAGTGTCCACATTTCTCCAGCCAATGCACTTGGGAATTAGGAATGGCATCCGCCAAAATTTCTGCACCCGAAGAATCAAAGACCTACAGAACAAAGAAATATTGAGTTTCCTCCTCCCCTTGGAAGTCTTTTTAAAGTGCATTTAAAAGAATCTCCTTATTTGAAAGATATTAACTAATGAAGCTGCTGAATTCTATAATGCGTATTATTGTTTCCTCAAGGACAGAGTCGTTAAACTTGATCTTCCCTTTATTAAACCTTTTAGGTGGCTATCAGTATATCTGGATTCTCTTGGCTTAAGTCTTTCTGTGTAAAAACTTTTTTTTTTTTGAAAAGTTTTATTGATTTTCTAGTTTTGCATTTAAGTATTTAAAAAGCAACGTGGCGGCTGGGTTAATCAATAATTCAATAACATACAAGTGTCTTTAGGACAAATCTCAAACTACCACATTGAATATTTCCTCTCTTTTTCCCTTAGTATTTACTGTCTCATGTTTAAGCTAATACAATTCTTATTATATCAATTAAGTAAAAATAACATTGTTACATTTATCAATAGTTTTTAGCTTATACATATCCTAATTGCTTTAACATTCAATCTTTATAGACAATCAATATCCTGTAATTAGTTTCCCCCAATTTTTAGTTTCCCATCAATATTTAAATTTAACATTTAATATTTATAATTTCCAAGTTTTAGGTAACCAAAGTTTCCTTTACCACAGTTCATCACAAGATCTAATGTTCAAGATACATGTCTTATCTATTTGAATATATTCTATTTCTCACCATCTTACATCATCTAATTGATAATACAGTATAACATTCTTATTTTTTACTAATTCCCAAATGTCTTAAATTTAATGACCAAAATTTCCCTTATTTCAACATCAAATACTTCCTCTCTTTTTCTCTTAATATCTACTATCTCATATTTAAACTAATGCAGTTCTTATTTTATCAACTACGTAAAGACATGTTTATTACATTTATCAATTTTTTTTAGCTTATATATAGCTTATATAATTACTTTTACATTTTACATTCTTTAGACAATCAATATCCTACTTAATTGTTTTCCCCAATTTTTAATTTCCTATCAATATTCAAATTTAACTTTTGATATTTATACTTCCAAGTTTTAAATGACCAAAGTTTTCTTTATCTTAGTTCATAGCATAATCTAGTATTCAAAGTACACATCTTGTCTGTTTGGTATATTCTATTTTAATTAATAACATAACATCCTCACTAATAAATCCAAACCCCAATTTTCTTCAGCCTTATTCTAGCTTTCTTTCTTTGCCAACTCGCCTTCCATGTCCGTGCTTTTGAATCATCAAATAGATCTCCCTCTGTTATTGTATATATTATTTGAAATAAAAGAGACCATCCAATTGCCATTCTTTTGGAAGGACTAACAAATCATCTCTCTATTATTCCATCTCCCTGTAGTTGTCCTGGAATGTTTATCTTCCCTTCAGTCTGTTCTTCTTGCTCCTCAGATTTCTTCTGGTTTATATACAAAGTATTTTCCATTTTCAGTGTTATCAGTCCCTTTTATGGGTTTTCCATTAACTGTATTTGTTGGTCCATTGAATCCTCTATCATAGTGTTTGATTGTTCCACTTCTGCTATTGTGTTCTGTGTAATTGATTCTTTAATTTTAGTCAAAGTTAGGGTTTGAATATCTAGGCTGACATCTTGTTCTTTTCTATAGCGTCTTATTTTGTCAGAAGCTGTAAGAATAGTTTCATGAATTGCTTTCAACATAGAAAGAATATGTTCCTGATCTTCATCCATATTCTCTTAGTGGTGTATTAAATTAAAAGCTTTACAATCAGGGGATGAAAATAATTTTATCACTGGGTATAGAACACAGCTGAGCTTCTCACAGCTGATATCTGCCAAGGTTAAAAAAAAGTCTTATCTGTAGTCTGGGCTTCAACCCAAGTCTCTTTTAGACAATAACAGGTAGCCACAAGATGCCACCAATGCCATTTAAGGTTTTTTAAGTCCAAAATTTTTATAATTCTTTTTCCAATTTTACTTCTTCTTTGTAAGTAAAAACCCAAATCTTCAATAGGGATAAGAAATCTTTTGGTCCCCAAATTTTAGAAACATATAAATCTAGTTAAAATAAGGTTATTCTTTCAACGTTTTAAACTCCCTTGGATAGTCAGTTGCCGCTGCTCGTAGAGGGTGGGATAGGATTTCCCTTCCCTCTCTCCACAGGGGAAAAAATATTTTGGGCAGCTTATACAGGTTGAAAAGATAGTTAGGATTGAAGAGAGGTTCAGATCTCACCCAGTCTCATCCGTGCTGCTTTAGAAGTGCCTGGTGGTAAGTTTGACTTCGGCTGTCTGCAGCTTAGTGACGGGCCATATTTCTATGGCCGGTCTTTCATCCACTGGTTTGGAGGGCTGCCCCAGATCAAGCGGAAGGGCTACCACCCTCCCGCGATCAAGCGGGGATCCCCTTCTTTGCATGTCTTTCGACCCTTTCCAGGGTCCCCCAGCGGTGCAAAATCGAACGCGGAAGACAGAGCTCGCCTTCCAGCGTCCGTGGTGGCCACGATGGCAAACCGGAAGTCCTTTCTGTGTAAAATCTTAGTTCTCATCTTTTCTTGTAGCAAGAGTTACTTAAACTAGAAGAATTAAGAAGATGATCATACTGATCAAGTTACAAATCAGTCACGTTTAACCAAAATGAAAAAAACAGCTGCTGATCCTTTTTGGTGAAAAATACCTCCTCCTCCTCCTCCTCCTCCTCCTCCTCCTCAGTGAATTAGAGTGGTGTCTATCTGAACTATTATCTGTGGGGTCCTTGGTGCTCTCTGAACTTGATTGTTTACTTGCAGACATTTCTTTAGCAAACTAGGTAATATAATCAGTGCTAGCAAGAAATGAGGTTTACTCTCATTTTATATACTCTTGGCTTGGTCTGTCAATGTTAGTGGGAGTGGATTTTAAAAAATGTTTCTGTCTCTTTTACTTAGGTAGCAACTTCTACATATCTTTAACAAGGTCATCCTTCTTATTCTCTATAGTTGGTTATTCTATGCAGATGTTTACAGGAGGAGATGGCTAGCCACCTGAGCACCATGTTGTAGATATTATTGCAGAATACCTATTCCCTACCCCACAACAGTAGAGATTGTTAGGAGACCGTTGGCTCCTAGGTTTTGTTAAGTCTGCCATGGAAAGGAGACATTATTCCAGCTTATTCTGGGTCTTAAGCAACTTATGTGAGCTGCTTCAAGTATTACAATGAACTCTATTAGTGTTTTCTCTCATTTGTTAATATCTATAAAGCTGCAGGTGTAGCCAATAGCAAAATCCAAATAACATCTATACTGTGGATTCAGCCAGTTTGCACCACTTCGGCAGAACCGGTAGCTAATTTTTTGTTGCTCAGGCCCAGAATGGACTTCCGGAAGTGGCATCCACACAGAGAACCTGTTGTTCACATATTTGAATCCCACCACTGGGTGTAGACAAGTCAAAAGTTTCAACCAAAAAACATGCAATTCGTCTTCACCTGGTGCTGACCAATTTTTGATCTTCCTTGCTCTTTTCTCTACCATTTCTCCTGTTATTACTAGTTCTTTCATTTCAGCTTATTTTTTATTCTTATCCATCTCCTTTAACCAAGCTGAGTCCTTGTTGTATGGTAGAAATGTTTCTGATTGCATTGAAATTGGAGATTCTGCCTATAATTTGCAATTAGAGCTTCATATATGCTGATCTTCTTGACAATAGCTGCTTTATTATTTCCAATGCTTCCTTGATCTTCCTTCTTTCTAAGTGGTATTTTTTGATTAGGTATGCTTTGATCTTCTTGTTCTTCAGCTTCTTTTCTTTCATCTGTTCTAATTTGCTTGCACCAGATCTCAACTTGATCTGATCTTCCATTTCGGTGGCTCACTATTTGGCTTTTCTTCTTCTTTGTTGATTTTGCATCACAGATATTCAATTATAACTGCAGCTGTGCTGTACATTGTTTGATTTGTTTCTTTTTCTTTCTTTCTTCCTCTTGGAGAAAAAGTCTTTTAATCTTTGTGCTAGCTGTTTCTTTGGAACAAGCTTCAATGCAGGCAGCCATATTCTGATGTTTTTGTGCTGTTCTAGATGCTCAGTTATTCTACTTCTTTAGTTAGAGGGCTTTGTTCTTTCCAAGGCAGGGGACAGTGTGCCTGGTTTCCAAATGAAAACAATTCTGTGTCTCTGTTGGATTCCTCTACTGCCAACTCCCTCTGGTTTGCCTTTATAATCTGAGTTACTTCTGACAAGGCTTTGATTTCTTTGCCCTGGATAGACCTTTGCAGTTCTTCCAATTCTGCTTCTGTGAATGCTTTATTTCATATTATAAATCTATGTTAATCTGCTAGCCCCTGTTCTGTTATTTCTGATTCTAGATGTTGTTCTTTCCAGAACTGGTGCATTCGTTTGGTACGGTTGAACTTCTGGCAAAGCTTTCACCTTCCTCATAGCACACAAGCCCCACAACCATGTCAAGGGAGTGCCTCACTGGGGGATGATGATGATGATTAAAAATCTCCCTATTTAACTCTTCACCTTAGCCCAGGAGGAAGAAAGAAAACTTTTTTGTTTTCTTCTCTCTCTCTCTCTCTCTCTCTCACCTGTCAACGATTTCCAAAATCATGAAATCAAATTTTTGTTTTGTTTTCATTTAATTTGTAAATTCCCTAAAGAAAGAATAAAAATTACCCTCACCTGACCCACCTAGTGAGGAGAACAAGGCCTCTCTGTGTCTGAATTTGGGGGATAAAGGAGCAAAAGAAGTATTCTAAGCCTAATAGGCTCCTTTGACACTTAAAAGCCCTGAAGTCTCCCAAATAAATCCTCATCCTGCCCTCTTCTGGAGTGTGACCCTCAACAAGCCATGCAAAGTCCTCACACTAATGAAAATGGTTCCTTTCTGCTATCTAAGCAGGTGTATGCTTCCAGCCCTTCCTTTATTGGTGGACATCACATTCCAATATTAAAAAAGGCAGGCCCTGAGCCTTGAATTCAGGCCAAGTAAAATTCTCTAGTAATACAATAATTTCCATTGTTGTTAGGGTTTCCTTGCCTCATTGCAACACAGTGTGCACAAAATCCCAGATACACATAAATCGCTTACCTTGTCCTCCTTTCCCCAAATAATCTGGGTGGGAGCTTTGATTTTCCACATCTTCTCATGGAGGCTGTACTTCGATTCAGTGCTGGTGAGGTCCAGAAAACCTTTCTCAATAAAAGGAAGCAGAATTGGTTTGTTTCTTTCCATTTTTAACGAGCAGTGAAACCTATCATGGGCTTTGCCTGTTTCTGATCTTCTGTTTTCTTATAAATAACAAGAGAGTAAATTTGATTAAGGAACACTTGGCTGAAACAGTAACTCGAACCCTTTGCTATCCCATTTGGCTGACTAAATGCCAGTCCAGCAGCTTTTCCAAGTTGCATCTCTTTAGTATAGCTGGACAATAACCTCTGGACTCCACACCCAATGGGCATTAATTGACTGGGAATTATGGGAGTTATATTCCTAACACCCTTGGAAGGCTTGTAAATTGGGAAAGGCTGATCTATGATGATTACAAAGGAGATATGAACTGTAGGACCTCAGTATGCAGAGTGGTACAGCTATATCATAGTTGTGTATCAAGAGACAACTGATTTTCCCAAGACTATTTAACATTTTAAAAATCAAGAATCAAGTGTCAAATTCAATCTAGAAATAAAAAGAACTTTCCTGACATTGAGAACAATTAACCAGTGGAATGGCTTTCTTTCAGAAGTTGTGGGTGCTCCATCACTGGAGGTTTTCAAGAAGACTTTGGACAGCCAAAGTCTGATATACTATAGGGTCTTCTGCTTGAGCAGGGGGTTGGACCAGATGACCTCAAAGGTCCCTTCTAACTGTTATTCTGTTTTGTCACAAATATAACATGCAAATGCAATCAACATGTGCTGAATGAAGAGTTGATGTTGGCTGCTGGACTCTGGATTCATTATATTGGTGCTAAATCTAGGCTTATCTTTCTGAAATGTGGACTGGTCCATATTGTGTCTTATACTTACATTTTACAAAAACTGACTTATGTGATGTCCGATCTTCAAGATATCCCTTTAGGAGCTAAAAGGGGAGAGACCAAAGTGGCAAGTCAGAAGTTATTATTTTTATTTATTTTATTTATTAAATTTATATACTGCCCATATCCCCCATAGGGCAACTCTGGGAGGCTTACAGAATAAGTTATATTGTATTGAATTATGTTTGAATCGAATTTGCAATTTCTTAAAAATTTTTTAAAAGTGTGAGCAGCCAAGCATAAATATGCCTATTCCCAACTCTAGGGACACCAACATGATGAAATAAGTATCACATTTTTCTAAGGCAAGTTTGCCCTTTCATATTTGAATCATGACATCATATGCAAATACATAAAGAATGGTTCTTGAGTCACTGTGTTGTACATTTTGTCATTTACTCTGCACCAATGTAACCTATGTTCAGCAAAGCTGGATATGCACAATCACATTCCTGATTAGCAGTTCACTGCATTATTGGTGAGTATATAGTTCTTTTCATTGAAGTCCTCTTATCCTATAAACGCCATTTTGAAAACCAGTCTTATCTTGCATATTTCACAGAGAGGGAGGTGCTCAATATTAGGCTGGCTGTTTTGATGAAGATCATGGGTTCAAGCCCATTCTTGACAGTCAGCAATGAATAAAGCACAATTGAACCAGTAGGTTAAAAAAGAGGAAGATGGTCTTGGCAAAAATGGTTAATTTTTAAAAAGTATCTATGGGCAGTTTTAGTCACGTACAGCTGAGAAAAATTAAATCTGTAGTCCTCAGGTTGCCTGTTTAGTTTCTAGCCTTGTCATAGAATCCTAAAAGTGATTTTTTCAAAGGCAACTGGACTTTGTTTTACCTTGAAGACATTTCACTTCTCGTCCAAGAACCTTCTTGAGAAATTCTGAAGAAGCTTCTTGGATGGGAACCGAAATGTCTTCAAGGAAAAACAAAGTCCAGTTGCCTTTGAAAAAGCACCTTTGGGACAACCATGACCTGGATGATGGAGAATCTCCACTGACACTTGTAGAATGATGCCTTTAGTGGATATTGTGGAAAATTAATTATTAGCCTTTAGCTCACGGGTGTCAAACTCGAGATGTCATGTGACGTGTCGTGACGTATCGTGACTTTTTTCTCATTGCCGGCAATGGGGTGGGCGTGGTTTTGGCGTGACGCAGTTTGACACCCCTGCGTTTAGCTGATAATATCCTACACTGACAACTGACAACACTCTTTTGGTAAAGGAAGATCTAAGACCAAGCATTGTGGGGGGACTTTTTATAGCACTGGAACAACCTCCTTCTTTCTTTCTTCTGTGTCTTTAGACTACAAATCTGAAGGCACTAATGTCTTGGTTATTTATTTTATGGTGAGCAGTTCCAGGATACCTTTCTTTTTTTAAAAAAAGAATGTTTGAAGGAATGTAAGAATGGGTGGGGAGATGAATGAATGAACCTGTCCACACCTCTCTTTTCCAGTTTCTGTATTTTTGAAATGTTTGTGTTCTTTTGCCTTTTGGGTTGTGTGCTCTCTCTGGCCACCCCATTAAAATAAGAGAGCCAGGGAAGGAGAAAGATGTTATCAGAGGAGACTGGGTAACAACATAGCAATCCATGAAAGGTCAGATCTTCACCTGAATCTTTAAAAAAATGGGATGGTATAAGCACAGCTTTATGAAGTTTTCCATCTGCTCTTCTGTAACTGGGATAATAGCATTCTCCACAGAGCCCTTAGAGAAAATCAGCTCACGTAATTGGGCAAAAAATTCACTATCAGTTAAATACCTCACACCTGTAAGTAGAGGAAAGTGCAAAATTTTAAAAGCTAATGTAAGACAAACATAACATTTGAACAGGAATTGCAGGCATAGATTTATTTAAGGAAAGCATATATCATTTATTCTCATAATTAGGTTTCAATTATATTCACAGCTGGCACAAGTGGAATAACTGGTGGGTAAAAGATTGGATAGGAAAAATGGTAGTAACCCAAGCCATAAAGCTTAACAATCATGGCAGGTAGACCTTATGTGAAGAGTCCTACTACCACCAAAACATCCAGTTGATCATCACTTAACAGAATAACAGAATAACAGTTGGAAGAGACCTTGGAGATCTTCTAGTCTAACCCCTGCTCAAGGAGGCGATCCTATACCACTCGGGACAAATGGCTGTCCAATCCCTTCCTAAAAATCTCCAGTGATGATGCACCCACAACTTCTGAAGGCAAGCCATTCCACTGATTAATTGTTCTGTCAGGAAATTTCTTCTTAGTTCTAGGTTGGATCTCTCTTTGATAAGTTTCCATCTGTTATTTTTTCTCTTGCCCTCAGTTGCTTTGGAGAATAGGTTGTCCTCCTTTTCTCTGTGACAACCCCTCAAATATTGGAAGACTGTTATCATGTCACTGTGGTCCTTCTCTTCACTAAACTGGACATGCCAAGTTCCTGCATCCATTCATCGTATATTTTAGCACCCAGCCCTC
This sequence comes from Azemiops feae, assembly GCA_023970755.1. Lineage (NCBI taxonomy): Eukaryota > Metazoa > Chordata > Lepidosauria > Squamata > Viperidae > Azemiops > Azemiops feae. Next base: position 49,547 of record JALGBA010000720.1, on the reverse strand, counting down.
TAATCATCTTTCTTGCTCTTCTGTGCATTTTTTCTAGAATCTCAATATCTTTTTTATATCGTGGTGACCAAAATTGGATGCAGTATTCCCAGTGTGATCTTACTAACTTACTACTACTTACTTCCCTTATGTCCTTTCTAAAGACCACAAAGAGGGCTGCACATCCTAATATGTGGGCAGAATTGTGTTTAAATCTTTGAATGCTGCATAAAAAATACAGGTAGTCCTCGACTTACAACCATTTGCTTAGTGACTATTTGAATGTTACAACGGCACTGAAAAAAAGTGACCTATGACCATTTTTAGACTTACGACCGTTGCAGCACACCCCACGGTCATGTGATCAAAATTCAGACATTTGGCAATTGGCATGTGCTTATGATGGTTGCATTGTCCTGGGATCATGTGATCACCTTTTGCAACCCTCTGACAAGCAAAGTTAATGGGTAAGTCCAATTCATTTAACAACTGCAGTGATTCACTTAACAACTGTGGCAAGAAAGGTCATAAAATGGGGCAAAATTTACTTAACAACTGCCTCACTTAGCAGCAGAAATTTGGGGTTCAGTTGTGGTTGTAGGTTTACCTGTATTTAAGATAGATTAAGATACTATACTAAACAGAAAGTGAACCACCATGTTTTAAACTGCTGAATTCTGAGCTTTCTCTCAAGGTAGGCCAACTATCCAATTCTACAGTTAGTCTCATCTGGGTTTGAGGCTTCCTTGCAAGCTAATGCCCCCAAATATGACAGTCTGAACACCAGAATATAGTTACTGGCAAGGTAACTAAAGGGTGTTCATCACAATGGATACTTTTCTAGGTTTGTCATAATATACCCAGTCCCCAAGAAGAGACCAACAATGCTGGCAGGTGTTTCAGGTCACAAAACCAGGAAAACATGAGTATCACATAGCATGAGATTGAAGTCATCCTAGGTAAACCCTCTTGATATAACCAAGAGGATAGCAGTAAAATTGGTAACCTTAATTCAGTTCTAGCCACTGGGTCAAAAATGGGTCTATCCAGAAATGGTTACACTGAAATGCATGAAGAAGTATTGCATCTGATGAGAGAAACCATCTCCAAACAGTCCATCAAGTTCTTATAATCTAGCTCTGGGGTCTCCAAATTTGGCAACTTTAAGTCTTTCCCAGCCACCATGAGCTAGAGTTTGGGCCAAGCATTCTGCCTTTTCCTTCAGAGTTTACTTACTTGATGTAGATACTTACCAGCTGGGCAGAGGAGGGCTAAAGAGGAGATGTGGGCTGGATAGAGAGCAGCATAAACCCCAGCAACCATGCCTCCCATGGACATGCCAACCAGGTGGAAAGGCTTGTGGTTCAGACCAGCACACTCAACAAACTGAAACAAGCATTGGGAACAAAGAAATTGTGGCTGTGTTTTCATGAGATGCTTACCCATGCTTACCCATTTTTTCCCTAAACTATAGTAATTCCTTTTTTGGCTTTCCACAATGTTCCAGGTGGCAACATCTAACCAATAGTGCTCCATCTTGGAAAGCTAAGCAGGGTTTGATACTAGGAATATCTGACTGAAACAGAACTAGGAGTGAAAACATTAAAACAAAAACTTATAGAAGGAGGCAGTGGTAAAATAAAATAGAGCTGGAAGGGATCTTGGAGGTCTTCTAGTCCAGCCCCCTGCTCATGCAGGAGAACCTATACCATTTCAGATAAGTGACTGTCTAGTCTCTTCTTAAAAACCTCCAGTGATGGAGCACCCACGATTTCTGGAGGCAAGCTGTTCCATTGGTTGATTATCCTCATTGTTAGGAAGTTTCTCCTTAATTCCAGGTTGCTTCTCTCTTTGATTTGTTTCCAACCATTGTTTCTTGTCCTGCCTTCTGTTGCTTTGGAGAATAATTTGATCCCCTCTTCTTTGTGGCAGCCCCTCAAATACTGGAATACTGCTATTATATCACCCTTATTTCTTCTTTTCTTTAGATTAGCCAAACCCAAGTCCTGCAGCCGTTTTTCGTATGTTTTAGTCTCCAGGCCTTTGATTATTTTAATTGCGCTTCTCTGAATTTTTCCCAAAGTTTCAACATCTTTTTTGTAGCATGGTGACCAAAATTGGTTGCAATATTCCAGGTGTAGTGTTACAGGGTTTTATAAAGCGGTACCAATACTTCACGTGATCTTGATTCTATGCCTTTTGTTTATACAACCCAGGATTGTATTAGCGTTTTTGGCTGTTGCTGCACACTGCTGGCTCATATTCAAGTGATCATCCACTAGGACTCCAAGGTCCCTCTCACAGTTACTGTTTTTGAGCCAAGTCTTGCCTAATCTGTACTTATACTTCTGATTTTTCCTGCCTAAAGATAAAACTTTGCTTTTCTCCCCATTAAAATTCATTTTGTTGGATAGGGTCTGTTGTTCAAGTTTGTAAAGACCTTTTTGAATCCTGAGCTTGTCTTCTGGGGTGTTGGCTATTCCTGCCAGTTTAGTGTCATCTGCAAATTTGATGAGTTCTTTTATTCCCTTATCTAAGTCATTTATGAAAAAAATGAAGATAAAATATTATCTTCAAGAAATCAAAAGGACATGTCCATAAAGTCACCGGAAGTCATGCTTGACTGAAAGGAGATTCTACATTTTAATGCAAAGAATAGCCACTTTATATATTTTTCATTGACAGCCACTCCTTGAGTTTATATCTAATTTCTCACACACACCCTACTTTCACCATTTGCTGCCAATCACCAGCCTTCAAAGAACAATGTATCATATGAAGAAAGGCCCCACCTGGTGTATCCTTTTAGCTTGAGCAACTGCTGTGTAACTTTCTCCGAGCAAGCGAGTGGTTCCGCCGTGGCCTGGCAGATCAAGGCAGATCAAGTGGAGGCCCTTAGGAAAGACCTATGGGGAAATGGTTTTGCGTTTGAATCCAAGGAATCAAAACAAAAATAGCTGGCTCTGTTCACTGCCAAAAGCAGGACTAGAGAAGAAACATTTTTCTTCTTGGTCCTGGAATCAGATCCACTTCTCTTTTGCCCTCCCTTCCCCACCCATCCCACACCATCTTTTCCTCTTCTTCCATTGATATCACCAAATAGTGCGTTTTGGAAAATTGAGCATGCTCACACCTCACTGATTTTTTTCAGAAGATAATTATCCCTATCTATCTATCTATCTATCTATCTATCTATCTATCTATCTATCTATCTATCTATCTATCTATCTATCTATCTATCTATCTATCTATCTATCTATCTATCTATCTATCTATCTATCTATCTTATTTCTTTCTGCCTGCCTCCTTCAGCAAATTGCACAAGAGGGTAATTTCATTAAAATTTCAGGAAAGAATGCATGAGACTACATGAGATTTCCACAACTGTCTTTTCAATATTATTTTATTAAGGAAAAAATGCACAGTGATGCCCAAATATTTCATAAAATTGCCAGATCCTGGTGTGACAACAGCTAATTCCTCTTTGCAGCAGTTTGGCAAGGCATAAATGATCCCTAACATCAGGAGGGCCAAAACCACCTGTAGCCTAAGGACTGGATTAAATTTCCTATTTTGCTTCATCCATAGTGCCAGAGAGCTGGTTCTCATCTACCTCCAAGAAGATAAAGAATAATTGGACAAAACCTTAGATGTGGACATTAGTAAAGGCCTTACTAGCCAGGAACTCTGGAGAAGGTCCTCCTATTTGGAGGATGACCAGAGTGGGACAGGTTGTATTTGAGACCCAGGTCACATAGTACCCACAGTTTTCCCCTTGGTCATTGTGATGTTGCTCCCTCTTCCACACATCTCACTCTGCCCAATGAGAAGGGATCCCAGGAACTGTAGGCAGATGGGACACAGGGAATGGTACTGGCACATTTCCTTTAAAAGGAACTAATTGTGAGCAAGAGCAGAGAAGGTTTCCTCTCTGACGTCTAGTACCCAAGATCAGACCAGCGTCACCCAAGCTAGAGTACGTAAAAGGAAGACCTACTTGGATGGTATTTAACCACATGTCTTTGTTGAGTGAGAATCCATGAAGCATCAGCACAGATGGTCGGGATCCGGGTTCCCCTCGGGTGAAGTAGCTGAATCGGTATCCCTCATTATCGAGGTACTTCACCTTCACCCCCATTTTCAGACGCTTAGTCCTGAAAATATGGAGAACAAAATGGAAGACTGATGGGGATTTTGTGGAGGAGGCGTATTGTGGAATGGCTTCCATTCCAAGCTTAGTTCGCAGTAGATGGAAGAGGCTGTAAAAACTGCTGGAGGCTTTTAGAATGGTGTGAGGTTGTAGATGAGGACTGTGGGTAGGTGGCAATGACAAGACCAACAAGGCAGTCTTCAACATAAGCAAGAGGAGTGGCCAGTGAGGAAGCTATTAAAGAGTGCAAGAAAATGGGGGAAACTCTTCCATATGGAGAGACTCTAATATTCTGATCTTATCCCAAGATCAGCCTCCAGATTAAGAAACCTCATGCAGATGTTATATAGTTGTTTAAGTCAATAAGTAAATGAGGAAGGCTAGCTATAGGGAGGGGACCTGCAACTAGTAACCCTACATGATGAAACTTTTCTGAAACTTTTGAATTGCTTCTTCTCTCCAGATGTTCATGGAATTTCAGGACAAGATGCAACTACTGGTCTTAGTTTTATCTCTACTCAAATGTTGACTTAAATGATGGGGCCAAAAACTAGAGTTGTTAGTTAGCATTTGACTAAGCACCTGACTTAAAAAAAACCCACACCTTTCTTTTGATAATTGAATAGTGCTCTAGTTCAGAGGTCCCCAACCATTTGGGCACCAGGGACCGGTTCTGTGGAGAGAGGTTTTTCCGCAGACCAGAGGGGATGCAGTTTTGTGTGCTGCCTGCATCCTGTGGATGGGGCTTTGCTTGTTTGTGTGGACCAATTGCTGGCATGCCGCGGCCAGGTTCTGGTCCACGGACCGGAGGTTGGGGACCCCTGCTCTAGTTGACCAATTATGTATTTTCTCTTTTTCATATATTTTACAAGAAATACACTTACCAGATCATGATCCTGAATAATAGTGAAGGTAACACACTGAACTTTGAGATGAAAAAAGATAAGAGAGCCACAGCAGTGTGCATAATTGTTCTGATCACATTGTGGTCCATGCTTGCCAATTAAGGAACTTTTCCTGCTGCATAAAATCAAAGGGTGATACAATCTCAATAAGTAATACTGTTAAGTTATTTGTGGCCTTATAATTTTAATAGAACTGGTTAGTTAATGACTCAGGTCAATAACAGATTTCTTCATTATTCTGCTTAATGATGGCATGATGGTCATAATTTGGATTGCTTCACGATTAGTTATGGAAATTCACGAAGGTTTAGCAGGTAATCATGACGGTGAAATGCTATCTTCAAATCAGAAGCAACATGTCCCCTGATGCTGATTGCAGAGGAGCAGGAGTAGAAGGATTCAATTGATTTTGGGTTGAGAAAAGAAACAGTGATTATTATGATTTAAGAGAAAAAGTCCTGATTATAACCTCTCTCTTATTTGATTACTGTGGACACAATGCTAGACTAGATACATAGCTTTGGGATTGAACTACTAACTCCCCCTTTCAATAACAGGAATTACTTCTTTGCAGAAAGACAAGTAATCTGTAAAATTTGCAACCACAAAACATACAATTTGTGTAGCTTTAGAAAAAAAAAACCAAATATATTTATGGGAAATAGGACTGTTAAAAACTTCTCTGGCAACAGAGTTTATGGATTATTTAAAATCCTAGGGACATTGTACCTTCTAATAAAGGCTTCTGGAAACAAGATGGGTATCTGGTTAGATTTGAAACAGAATGTTGAATTAGATAAGCCTTTGGATAGATTCCCTAGTTCTTATTATGATCTTATGACCAGAAGGTATATTAAACCCCAAGTTACTTGAACAGAAATTAATTATGTATTATGTTAATTTGGGGAATATCAAAAGGAGGAAAGCAATAATATTCTCAAGTGATGCCCTATGGCCACTGTGATATCTTCTTCAGGTCTCTGTGTGTCTCTGTGTGTGTGTGTGTGCACGTGAGCATATGTGTGCTCTACATAGTTGGAAAATGATAGATTCTCTGTTTTTTTAACTTTAATAATAAAATTACTTTGTTTTAACTGTTGCAACTCTCTGTTACATGTATAATTCAATGTAATGATAGTAAACATTTACTGAAACATTTAAAGCAATTTAAAATTATGTAATTGATGTAATAAAGATGTTTATATGGAAGTAATACCCGTTCTACATAGTGGGAATTCCTTCTGAATAAATGTGTATTGTGTTATACAGTTGGAACGAGTATCTCTGTGTGTATGCCAAACTAGATAGCTTGATGTGACTATAACTATGGAGGCCTGAGGGTTTGCTCAGTAGTCACAATAGGAAATTGTGAGCAAGACAGGATATGGAGCGCTTTTTAGATGATGGAATCTAAGCTACTTCTACTTCTATAATAGGAGGATATTTGTATCTCGGGGTTGAAATGAGGGGCCTTTGGTGCTCTCTGAGCTTGGCTGTTTTCTTGTAGATGTTTCATTACCCAAACTAGGTAACATCATCAATGCTACCTAGAACAGTGATGGCGAACCTTTTAGAGACCGAGTGCCCAAACTGCAATCCCAAACCCACTTATGCATCGTCGGGTGCCGGGTGGGTGTGGCCCATTGGGTGGGCGTGGCCCATTGAGTGGGCGTGGCCCATTGGGTGGGCGTGGCTGTGGTGGTAACGGCAGACTGGGTGGGACTAAAAAGTTCAATCAATCAATTCCAACTTTGCAAGATCTTTTTTTTTTCCCGTGAGAAGTTGAAATTGACTGATTGAACCTTTTTTTTTTTTGCACACGGCGGCGGAGGCCTAAAGTGAAAAGGTTTTATAAAACCCAGCTGAAGGCCTAGGACTGGGGCGACGGCGCGCGTGCCCACAGAGAGTGCTCTGAGTGCCGCCCCTGGCACCCGTGCCACAGGTTCGCCACCACTGACCTAGGACTAGCACTGATGAGGTTACTAATCGGGTAATAAAACATCTGCAAGAAAGCAACCAAGCTCAGAGAGCACCAAGGACCCCTTACTTCTGTTTCAGTACTGCCCAGGGTTTTAAAAGGTTAAAATTGTATGTATTAATAATTACTATAGAAGAAGGAAACTCAGCTGGCATAGATTGCACGAGCACCCAAATTTTTTGAGATTTTTTATCCAGAAAAGACATTTTTCTTTGAGCACTATCTCATTTTTTAACTAGAGAAGGAAATTTGGCACTCTAGGTTGGAACAGTGAACAAGAGAGAAAAAATGACCATCAAACACTGTATCTAAATCTGTGGCAGCTATGAATTTGCTGGTCCATGGAGGAAGCTGACATATATGGGTCAAAGGATTCACACATCACACTATGTTAGGTCCTTTATAACTCAGAAAAGCAAATTATTTAACCCTCTCAGCTTTTCCCTCCAATCTGATACAAAGCAAATATTTACAGAAAGAAAAATCTAAGATATAATCAAATTCTAAGAGAGAACTCACTAACATTCAATTAAACTACAACCCTTGTGGGGGAGAACTATTTTTAATAATTTTATCTCTCTCCAAACCTGTGATTGGCAGCAGAACTCTTTAACAGAAGAGGGCTACAATAGTGCAATCACCCACACAAACACACAGATTTTTTTTCTCTCTACATGGCATGCCTCTGTCTGGAGCAATCCCTTAGAAGGTGGCCTCATTTTCAGAGGGATGTTCTAATATAAGAGAATATTTGTAACTCGGGGTTGAACTGTGGGGTCCTGGGTGCTGTTTGAGCTTGGTTGTTTTTTTGCAACTGTTTTATTACCCAAATAGGAAACATCATCAGTGACAGGACGATGTTAGCACTGATGATGTTATCTTGTTGGGTAATAAAATGTCTGCAAGAAAACAAACAAGCTCAGACAGCATCAAGGACCCAACAGAGGGATGTTTCTTGAAATATGCAGGATTTTACTCGGATAAATGGAACACTTCCCAAAGCAAATTGGTGGCCAGTTGAGTATACGACTAGCTTTCATCTCTATCAAAAGGCAATCTCTATTTTCTTCTATAGTGAGAATTTATGAATATATTTCAGGGACAATGACTCTGAACCTGACTAGAGCAATTCTAGCAATTGAGCTTCAGAATCATAGTACATGAACAAAGTAACTGTCAAGCTGGATACAGCTCCTAGTTAGACTCCATTGATAGCTGAAATTCCAAGCATGGTGCTTTAAAGTTGTTATCTGGAGTATATCATACTTAAGAGTAAAAGGATCCCCTTAGTGATCCTTAACGCTATATTTTTGGTATCCACTTTCCCCCTGATCCTCTGAAATGTAACTTCTTAAATTGAGATTACTGCTCTTGGATGTGCTGACAAATTAAATAAATTATTATTAACATGGTGTTGACAACTGTTATCCTAAACTTTTGGAAGGTATTACCAGATCTTAAGTGGATACTAAAAGAGGCAATAATATTCAGGGACACAGTTTTGGACAACTCCCAGGAAAATGTAAAGTACTTTCATTGCATCACTGCATGCCAGTGTTGTAACCCAACCTGCTTGAAGAAAGCTTTTCGGAAACAACTATTTATTTCATAATTTCCTATAACATGCTTTGAAGGTGATGATCCTGTAATTACTTTCCTGAGAATAATGATTATTGACATCCCAGGACTCACTTATCAGGAGAATTTACAAGCCTGTACAATAGATCTATGACCTTTCTCTTTTCAAGGCAATGAAAGTTTTGTTTTTGAAGAGGTTGTATTCTTTAAATTTTATCAGTCATTAGTGAATCCTTTACATCCACTTGTGTAAAAAAAAACTATTTAAGCTGCATTCCTTTCAGGGGTAGGCAACCTTGGCTCTTTTATGACTCGCGGACTTCAACTCCCAGAATTCCTGAGCCAGCGTTGAAGTCCACGAGTCATAAAAGAGCCAAGGTTGCCTATCCCTGCCCTAGGTCCTTGGGACGGGATCCAGATGCCATGGACTGAATTAGATACTGTCTTCCAAATTGGCAAGACCTCTAAAATTGGAGGTGGAAATTCAGTACAGGTATTCCTCGACTTATAACCATTCATTTAATGACCATTTGAAGTTACAATGGCACTGAAAAAAGTGACTTATGACCATTTTTCACAGTTACGACCATTGCAGCATCCCCATGGTCACCTGATCAAAATTCAGACATTAAGCAACTGGCACATATTTATGACGGTTACTGGGTCCTGAGGTCCTGTGATCACCTTTTGTGATCGTCTGACAAGCGAAGTCAATGGGGAATCCAGATCCACTTAACAACCGCATTACTAACTTAACTGTAGCGATTCACTTAACATCTGCGGCAAGAAAGGTCGTAAAATGGGGCAAAACTCACTTAACAACTGTCTTGCTTAGTAATGGGAATTTTGGGCTCAGTTGTGGTCATAAATCGAAGACCACCTGTAGTTCTCTTATGTTTTTTCTTGGTAGAAACATCCACTGTGCTTCCTTCTCTTGGGTTTAATTCTAGAGTTGGAAGAAGAAAAAGGGAAGTTCAGACATTGTAGAAACAGATTGGAGAAAGCTTTGGATCCAAATATTTCCAAGAGCTCCACCTTAACCCTCCAGCCAGGGAGAAAGTAGTCCATAGATTAATGTTTCTAACATTTCATTGTACCATTTGTAATAAGGAGGATTAAAACACATAAAAAGGGGAGGGAGGGAGGGATGCAAATTTAATCTTCCTAATTTTAATTGTTTTGCATTACATTTTTTTTTACTTTTTTTATTATTCTGTAAACCACCTAGAGTGGCCTGCAACAGTGAGATGGGTAGCGTACAAATTTAATAAATAAAATAAAATTTTCTCCACCCTAGTTTCCCTGAGACAAACACATTCATAATCTATTTGGAAAATTGTCAGAGTCTTACCTGAGAAGGAAAATATCATCAGGACTCTTCTCTTACTTTCTATTTCTCCTGCAGTTGTTGATATCTGCATTGTGAAGTGGGGTGGAGGTGTCTTTAAAAACCCAGTTGGGATATGCGGAGGAGTAAAGGAGGAGTAAATTCTTCCTCCCACTCCTGCAAGTCTTTGGAAACTGAAGTGTCCCGGAGCCTGTTCAGCCTCATATTCCTCTTTCTGCCACCAAAAGATGAAAGATTCTGTGATGTAATCATAAGGTCAAAGATTATTGCATGTTTCAATCCATTCCTTGTCTGGGCAGCTTCCAAGTCTAAATCAAATAAGCATCACATTTCATTTCATTGAGACAGTTAACATTTCCCATGTCTCGGAGATACATGGGCCTTCAATGAATTGCTTCTCAATCTTCTGCTACCTCAAAGTGAAGACAATAAAAAGAAAGATCTAAGGATACAGCAATGAGAAACAATCTCCACCCTAAATGCAGTATAGTAATTTATTTGAAGAGCACCAACCCAACCAGTTAACTGGAATGTCTTCAGAGATAGTAATATTTTGATTAGAGGTGAGCCACTGAAGAGCAAGATTAGAGTTATGATATCAAGTCTGCCATGAAATGAAACATTATGGGACCTGATACTAGTAAAGGTATGGAAGTGAAAGCTGGGCTTTGAAGAAACAGGATGCACTGATGCTTTTTAACTTTGTTGGAGAAGACTCTTGAGAATACTATGGACAGGCAAGAAAGCAAACAAATGGATCATTGCACAAATCAACTCACAGTTCTCATTCCACACACAAATGACCAGGTTCAAATTATCCTACTTTGGATACATTATATGAAAATCCTGCTGTGTTGGACCAGCCAGTTAGCTTAAGAACTGTATATTAGAACGTTTAGTATTTAAAGGGTTAAACGCTGTTTCCTTAAGAGATGGCTTATGGGTAATGTAGTTTTAACAGTTAACACCTGCTCTCTGCAGAAGTTCTAATGTTGGGAAAAGCAGAAGGACAGAGAAGAGGATGATCAATAACCAGGTGGATGGATGGTTACAGTGGTGAAGAATGCACTATTGGAAGACCTGAAAGATTAGGTTAGGGACAAATCGTCATAGAGAAAATCTTTCTATGTATATCAGGTGGTGGGAATCAGAATGACTTAGTGACCAGGTCAAAGTAGCTGCTTTATTGTTGTTCTCCTACTTATAAGAATCTCATTAGACTAATTAGGGGTGACATGATAGCAGTGTTCCAATATTTGAGGGGCTTCCACAAAGAAGAGGGGGGGGTGTCAACTTATTTTTCAAAGCAACAAGAAGGGAAGACAAGACACAATGGATGGAAACTAATCAAGGAGAGAAGCAACCTAGAATTAAGAAAAAAATTTCTAACAATGACAACATTTAACTAGTGAAATGCCTTGCCGAAGCTGTGGGTGCTTCATCGTTGGAGGCTTTTAAGAAGAGACTGGACAGCCACTTGTCTGAAATGTTATAGGGTCTCCTGCTTGAGCAGGGGGTTGGACTAGAAGACCTCCAAGTTCCCTTCCAGCTCTGTTATTCTGCTATTCTGTTAGCTGCCTTCTCTTAGATACAGACAGCTAAAGGCATCAGTAGTCTAGCCTCTATTGATTCCTCTCACACAACAATTCTATAATAAGCTAGCCATCCTCTTTACTTTCCCCTCTACTCTAGCTGGAGATTTCATCACAACATGGATGCTAATGACTTGGCAGCACACAATCAATCTCTCTAGTAAGAGGATCCCAGGGAAATTGTAAGAACCAACTGGCTGAGATCCAAAACTGAGAATTCTGCAGGTTATTGTCCTGGAAGGCATACGCTATTTCTTCTGACTTCACTCTTTACATTTCTTTCTCCTTGCTTTGGGATATTGTGAATCACCTTCCCAACATTTGCTTTTATCTGCAGCCCAATAAATTGGAATATTATCCATGAAACTTGTAGCACAACGATTTAATTATTTTTTTTCAGGTGGCACAAGATACATGTGTGCCAAAGTGAGAGAGATGTAGGATGCTTCCAAAGATTTTTTTTTTTTTAATTATGCTTATCCTGGAATTCAGATCATATTTTGGATTGGAGTCAGATGCACATTTTATAAACATTCCCACACTTTTATCTCATCCGATCTGTGGTAATATACAGGGTAGGATCGATGAGTAATATGAAGTATTGCCATATGAGATAGTTGATTTCTTAGATCAAAGATGTGTCAATTGGTAGAAACCTGACTGGTTTTCTATCTACAATGGAATGGCACAATTCTGGTTCAGTTTTTTTTCCTTTTCTTTTTTCTTTTTGGAAAAGAAAAGAACAGAAAAATAAGGAAAAGACAATGGAATTCACTCAAAGTTTACTACCCACCAAATTCCGAATATGCTGACGTTTTGTATAAATTGTATCCAATTTATGTAAGAACTAATAAGAGATCTCTTTAAAAAGTACATCGTTCTGTTTTCATTCTTTGACATGAACATTTCCTTTTCAAAGTACAAATCCCTCCGATTCATACTCTTTTACCAAATGTAACTATTACTTTCTGCAGATGACTTTCCCATCATCCCTTCTTTTCCAGATCTTATTTTGGACAGGTTTTTGATCAAAGAAAGACCGCTATCCTGGATGCATTTGATTCCAGCACCTTTTTTTTTTGCTGCAAAGTGTGGATGCAAAATGAACAAAGTCTCCCAGGGAAAAATGTGGCAAAATTCTCTCTCAGCATGGCTTGTTCATCTCTCTGAGTTTCCGGGGCATAATGGAGGTATTGTACAGGTAATCCTCAACTTATGACCACAATTGGGACCATAACTTCCATTGCTAAGCAATTGAGTCATGTCTGATTTTATAACCTTTTTTTTTTTGCCACGGTTGCTAATCAAATCACTGCAGTCCTTAAGTGAATTGTGTGGTCCTTAAGCAAATCCAGATTCCTCGTTGGCTTTGCTTGTTGAAAGCTGCCTGAGAAAGTTGCAAATGATGATCATATGATCCTGGACATATACATGCTGGTTGTCAAGCACCTGAATTTTAATCATAGGGCAGCTGCAGAGGGACGCTGCAACAATCGTGTGATAACTGGTCATAAATCCCCCTTTTTAATGCCATAGTAATTTCAACCAGTTGCTAAAACAAATGGTTATATAAGTCAAGGACTACCCTGTATTGTGAAACAACCAATGTAGTTATTTCTTCCTAGTTTTTCTTACCTTTTAATGTTCCTGTTAACAAAACTCGCTGGGCCCTTGTCCCTACTCCTGTTTTGGCGACAAAAAATGGGGATCAAAAGGAGACATCGCAAAGCATATTATCATCATGTCACAGGAGTATCACTAAAAATTCTGGAGAGGAATACAAGCTAAGTGGCTTTCTAGGTAAGCAGTATTTCCCCCCCCCCACCCAAAAAAAAAAAATCTGCTGAATCCTTTCTCCTTTTATCTGCAGAAAGAGGAATTTTTAGCTATCAGTTGCTAAGAATTTGGCAGAAGAGCAACTTTCCCTGGGAGAGGGGTATTCTTCAAGGGTGAACCCGTGGGATTATAAATCTTTTACATCTTTCTCAGATGAAGAATTCTGCATTATACAGTACAGCTGTCTGATAAAAGCACCCACACTGAACTTTCCGGTTTTAATTTATGTTTGCATGCTATCTTATTCATTCCATCTTTTTTTCTGAAGTGTTTTTTTCCCCCTGAATCTCAGCTGAAACTTTTCCATTGATGATTTATTTATCTATATTCCATCTTTATTTTTTTAATAAATAACTCAAGGCAACGAACATGCGCAATACTTCTTCCTACTTCTGTTTCCCCCCACAGCAACTGTGTGAGGTGAGTTGGGCTGAGAGGGAGAGGACTGGCCCAAGATTGCCCACGCTGGCTTTCATGCCTAAGGCAGGACTTGAACTCATGGTCTCATGCCCAGTGCTTTAACCACTAGACCAAGGGTAGGCAACCTTGGGTCTTTTATGACTCGTGGACTTGAACTCCCAGAATTCCTGAGCCAGCCGGCTCAGGAATTCTGGGAGTTGAAGTCCACGAGTCATAAAAGACCCAAGGTTGCCTACCCCTGCACTAGACTAAACTGGTTCTACAACTTTTTTTTTGTTAATTTTTGAAATGACAGCTTGTTTAACCGATTTATTTCCTATACTACTTCTCCTATCTTTTTCTTTGATTGCTAATGATTCATTGTTTCATTTTAATAAAATATAGAACTGCAAGTTTAACTACAAGGATAGCTAATGAGAAAGATAATAGGTTTGGATAATACGGCAAGGACTTTTTTTTTTGGTTTTTACAAAACTGCTGTTTATTTTTATTGTTTTTCAGGTTTGTTCTTTGTTTTTACAGATGGAGCGGTATACAAGTCCGAGTGCTATTGCTGTTCCTATTATTGAATAGTAAATCTGAAATACATTTAGCTTGGTTAAAGTTTGTTTAATGCCAAATTTCCATGAATTGCCTAGCATTTTTGGATTTAGTTTTTTAGCCAAGAGATTAAACCACCCTCCTGGTAGACTGAGGAGAAATGATAAAACTACTGGGAATCTTTCTATGCAGATTCTTCTTGTTCTTCTATTATTTCCCCTTTCCTCAAGCAGTTGAATGGATGAATGGGTAATTATGAGAGAATGATGTTTGTGTTTCAGTTATCCAACATACTTGTCAAACCTGCCTCAGCTTGATCGCCTAAGAAGTAAAAACGATTCTCCATTTGTTGAGACAGGTATAATTTACTAGAAGTCAAGTGAAATACAGTAGTGCAAAGGCAGAACTGAAAATCACACCCCCAAATCCACCAAGTCAAGCTGAACCTTCCCTTAGATGCCTCCCCCATCCGCCTCGCTAGCCCTCACGTCCAATTGAATTCAAAGAAAATGTTTTTAAAACGGACATTTCAAATAGAGGTTGGCAGGCAGCTGTGTTCTGTTCCCAGCCATCAAACCTTGAGAGCTATGTTTTAACTGTTGTCATACTTTTTTTCTCTACAAGGATATCTCTTTCTGGAGCAATCCCTTTGAAGGTGCCCTCATTTTCAGAGGGTGAAGTACATATGTATGTGTGCAGTGGTGGGATTCAAATATGTGAACAACCGGTTCTCTGTGTGGATGCCGCTTCCGGATGTCCATTCTGGGCCTGGGCTACAACAAATTAGCTACCGGTTCTGCAGAACTGGTACGAACTGACTGAATCCCACCACTGTATGTGTGTGTGATTTATTAGGGCATTGTAATCAAATACTATTAGGGGATGGAATTAAGAGTTCCTGACTTGCTGACCTCCAAATTCTTAGGGCTTGGAAATGTTGGCAAATAAACTTTCTAAGGGAGAAGGATTTAGATTAATGACTGATTGCTTTTCACTATTTCCTGAGGGCTGCTGATTGCTGATTGTGTCTGAATGCATAGGAGTTTGGTAGCCAGAATGTGCAGCTCCAAACAACACGGGAAGTGAAGGCATGCGTTTGCTATCCTGCCTAAAGAAAACTAAACTACCACTGCTGGAAGCGCAAGCTTGTATGCCTATTGGAGTAGAAGTATCTGAGGAAGAAGTTTTTATCCTGCAATACACCAGGAAAGGAGCTATCCAAAGAAAAGACCAAAAAGATGCAGAGAAGGGATATGAATGACAGCAAACTTGTGTCAGAAGGATTAAAAGACCTTCTTTTCCTGTGGTTCATGCCAAACTAGGAGTCCAATAAAACACACACCAGATGATCAACGGAGAGTCAAAATATGTTTCTTCACCCAAGTTATCAAGTTGCTTTGAGTGGGTGGCCTAACCCTAACTCAGTTGAGGACTAGCTGTCCTTCAGCCACTGATCCGGTAGGTGTTTCCATGTGGGCAATGAAACAGAATATTTGTCGGACTAAATGGAAGGACTGACACAAAGAAAGGTGACCACTTTGTATGTGTGTGAAGATCAAAATGGCAGGTGTGACTGTTCAATCACCGTCCAGGCTATTTTGATGAGCATTGTGGTGAGGGACTTCTTTTGACAAATGGTTCAGACCACCAATAAAGAAAGACGCTTTACCTGCTGCTGGCTGGCTGTAGTGTCTCTGCTAGAGTGGTGTAGCTGTTGGGCTCTGCTTCTCCTTTCAGTTTGTCTGCTGCTGGTTTGAAGTCCTTTTCCTTCACCATCAGTTGTCTCTTTTTCAAAATACACTTAAAACACCCACTCTTTGGTGTTATCAACATTTTCCTCTTATCATTGGAAGCCAGGTCTAGTTTAGAGCTCTTCAGGCTACCTTAAATCCCAGGGGAGACCATAAAAGGAAAAAAAAAAAACAGTCCGTGCTTTCCACTGCAAGGCTTTCTTCCCATAATTGCACACATGTAAAAATAGATGAAGCTTCAATAATACCTTCACAAGCACCTCTTCAACTTTTTTTAAAATCTCCCCTATTGAATCCCTTGGAGTTAAAGAAATAGAAAAAAAAACTTAAGGTGCATTTAGCAAAAAGAATTTTAGGGAAATATATTGGAGAGAAACAATAACAAGGGTGGAGTAGGAAAAAAAGCACATTAACATAATAACCACAAGGGAGATAGCAATCCTTTGCAAAATAATTTTTGGAATAATTAACTTATCTCAAGCAATGTGTCACAAAGGCACAATTTAAAGGCAGAAATAATAAATCCCTATATCTTTTATCTTAAGATTACCAGTTGTGAGGGTCAAACTAAAAAAAAAAAAAAAAAGCATTTTCCTAGTTCAGTATATGTAAATAGGAAATGCATAGATTTAACCAACTAGATCTAGAATTTACATGGCTTCTCACCCAAATAGATCTGTTATGGGAAATTAGGTCATGGCTCCTCCTGAAGCTCTTTTCAGAATCCACATGTTTATATGGTTTCTGTGTGGATCCTTTTGTGCAAAGGAACAACTACGACTGACACTCTTTTCACACGCTACACATTTATATGACTTCTCTGCTGTGTGCATTTTACTAATTTTTAACACAACTAAAGAGAATTTAACACATGTCTGAAAAGTAACCACACCATTGATATTTATTTTATTTAAATCCAATTTAGATTTTTCTTAATCCTTGTCACACGATAGAAAGGCAAAATATAAGTGCTTGATAAAAAGTTTTTGTACATGCATTTTGGGAGCTTCCCGCCATCCTGGCTCCTTTAGTGAGAGAGGAATTCTACATCCTTTCAGTTCTTTCCACACACTATACATGGGTAGATATGTGATTATTCTCTTACATAATGAGACCTTTGACTGAATAACTTTCAATATTTCATCATTCACACCAGTTGACTCGGGTCTCTGTTGTAGATTAATCCAATTATTTTTTATAGTACTATATGTTTATTGGCAACACTAACTTTAGCAAAATTCTATAAAATTATAACAATCCATATCAGTTCAATACATCCCTTCTAATATTAACAGCACTCTTTGTCAACATGCATTTTTGTATCTTGCATTGTTATTGTTTTGTTACATGTTCATCTATATCAGTCAATAGTATTTTTTTTCTTCTAAACTAGACTTATTCAGTTGGACAGAGGCATGATGAATCTAGTTCTAGGTTCCTGATGCAATTTGCATAGTTGATGAGGCATACAAAGAATTATTAACATTGTTAATTATAAACATTGTTAATATAAAAATTAAAGAGGAAGGGAGCCAGTATACAGCCCTGATGGACACCTTTTGTGGGTTTAATGTTATATCAGTAGTTAGAAAAATCTCCGTTTTCCTCTATTGTATCAAAAGCAAGTGATAAGTCAATAAATGCTATATATAGGCATTTTGAGGAACCATTCATTGATCTGTGAATCAGATGTTGTAAACACTGATTTATAGTATATATCATTTTCTGAAGGCTGGCTTCTGTTCTGCTATAATCTGCCTAACATTTATCCAATCAGTCTGTGTAAAAGATTTTTGTTGTTTTCGCTAAGTTGTGTCTGACTCTTTACGACCCCATGAACCATAGCACGCCAGTTTCCCGTTTTCCACTGTGTCCCGGAGTTTGCCAAAATTAATGTTCATTGCGTCAATGATACTATCTAACCATCTTATCCTCTGCCGTCCCCTTTTCCTTTTGTCTTCAGTCTTTCCCATCATCAGGGTATTTTCCAATGAGTCTTCTCTTCTCATTAGGTGGCTTCAACTTCAGTATCTGTCCTTCCAAAGAACAGTGAAAGTTGACATCTTTTAGGGTTGACTGATTTGATCTCCTTGAAGTCCAAGGGACTCTTCCAGTGGGTCTTCTCCAACACTACAATTCAAAAACATCCATTCTTTGGCACTCAGCCTTCTTTATGGTCCAACTCTCACAGCCATACATTATTACTGGGAAAATCATAGCTTTGACTATATGGACTTTGATGACAAGGTGATGTCTCTGCTTTTTAGTATGCTGTCTAGGTTTAAAAAATACCTTATACATAATTCACCCTGTGTCAATGAAACTTATGGGGCAAGTTAGTGGGTTTGTGGAATCCTTTTTTAAGGATTGGAATTACTGTGCTGTTTTTACAACTTATAGAGGTTTGTCCAGTGATTTGATATAAATAAACAAGGAGGTGAGCAAAGAAGCCCACCAATCAGGAAATGCCTTTAAATGTTCTGGTAGTAACATATCTTCTCCTGAGATTTTGCCAGCTATCTATTGTGAAATTATTCTTTTAACTTCTGGAGCAGTTTCTGAGAACCATTCTAATGATTAATATATCTGTACCCATTAACCCTTGTTGATATTCCAGTTTCCTCAAATTTATTTTTTTAAATAAGCTATCAATATTTCAGGTGAATATTGTGTTGAATATAGTTGAATACTGTGCTTCAATTATTACTTTTATTTCTTTGGCCTTCGGAAACTAGCTTATAGAAGTTTGTATTCTTCATTTTGTAAACATGACAGTCTTAATTCTCATCACTGCCTCTTATAATTTGTTTGCTCCTCTTTATCAGTGCCTGATATTTTTGATGCTTAGCCCTGTCACCATCCTATGAAATGATGTATCCTTCTTAATTTGTCTGACTAATCTAGCCAATTCCTTTCTTTCACATCTACAGACATTACAAATTGATAGTATGTGATGATTCTTTCATATAATGAGAGGCCTTTGACTGAAACAAATTCCATGCTTCCTGCATTCCTACTGATTGATTCAGGTCTCAGTTCCAAACTTTAGATGTGAGTCTGGTCACACTGGATAATTTTTTTCAAAGTTTTGCTTCCTGAAAAACTTTTGGTTATTAAGACAGACCCCTTCAAATTGAAAAGAAATATAATTTCAAGATAAGTATAACACAGTCACATCTTGAGAAATATGAAACTAACTTTTAATGACTATAATATATTTAATCACGTTTCTGACACGCTGTATGGATTCAATAAGGATAAAATTATTTTGCTGCTGATTTTCATTTGTAAGTGTCTGATGCATCTCACTGCAGTGTCCAACATTACTCAGCCAACATTGATGGATTCCAGTTGCCCTGATACCAATTTTCCATTGTGGTAATGTCCTGGTGAAACCTTTCACCATGTTTGTCTCTCTGACTGCGCCTAGATTTCTGAGGGAGAAGTCCAAGTGTGAATGCAGAAAATGCATCTTCAGTGACATGTTGCACTTCATGGTCTTGTATGCTGTAAGACGTTTGTCAACCAGATGAATGTAGTTTAGTGCTCTGCAGTTGCCAAGAAAATTCTCAATGACATCTCTGAATGACTTCCAGGTGATTTTCTCTGGCCACACAAACAGATCTTCGAATAGCTTGTCATTGATGATATATCTATTCTGTGGACCAACAAAAATGCCTTCCTTAATCTTGACATCAATTATTCTTGGAAACATCTGTCTCAAATAACAAAAACCTTCACCTTCCTTTTTCATTGCTTTGACAAAACATTTCATCAGTCTGAAGTTTATGTGAAGTGGAGGCAAAAATTTATTTGTTGGCTCAACAAGTGGTTCAAGTGCCATATCTGGCCTGGAACCAAATTCTTTCAGAGTGGCCATTTCTTTTTAAGGTAATGCAACTCTCTTGCACGGCTTTCCCATCTGCATATGTAACAACAGTACTTGGTATATCTGAGCTGCATTCCAAGCAGCAGAGCCATTATTTTTATATCTCCACAGATATTCTAGTTTTACTTAATGTACTGGATGAGCTTCAACAACAGTTCCATGTTTTCATGGTTGGCATTTGTGCAGTACATCCAACATACTGAAGGGTGTACATTGCCATTGCGTAAAAAGAGAAGATTCCTATAAAGCAGTACACAATACATTAAATTACAGGTTATTTTCATGATTAGCAGCTAAAAATCTGTAAGATACATCAAAGGTGTTCAGGATGCAAAATCTTTGTTGTCTAGTATTATTTTCTGATATTTTCACATCTCACAGGCAGTTCCCCTTCTCATTTCTGTGTGTTTGGTCAGAGGGAAGTGAAGTAATTTTTCATAATTTCATATTATTTTCTTTTGGTCCCCACTGATTTCCAAAGATCTCTCTTCTTGCTTGATCGTTTGCAATGTCAGCACACTACAGTCACTTTCATCCTCATCCTCCTGAATATCCTTAACTAGGTACAAAAAGAAAGAAAAGTCATGAAAAATTCAAAGTGCAATTTCTCTTAGTTGTCAATTTTAATTCAATACCCAAATTATTTAATAGGGCAATTCAATATCACATTCCATCTCACTCTGTAAACTGATGGAACTTGAATTCCCTTTGAATTACAATATTCATTCAAATCCAATGAATTTGTCATTTCCAAACTGTTGTAGTATTCACTGAGAAACTGTGAGTGTTTTAAGGAAGGAAAAAGGAAGAAAAAACAACTGTTAAGAAGACTAGGGAAAAGAATAAAAGTTTAAACTAGGAAAAGCTACTGTGAATCAGTTGTACTTTTATCTACATATCGTCTACAGTGGAACTAACACCAATAAACCTTGGAAAAAATGCATCGGAGAAATACAGCTCCTTCTGCTGCTTGGGGAAGCTGTGCCTACTAAATGTCTGCTTGTTCGTATCCCTCCAAAAACCATCATCAAATGGGAAGAAGAAACAATTGGGAGCAAGAAGCTCACTTATAAAGACACAATAAAGACAAAATCTTCATAACGTAACAGCCCAGCAACAGAGATGCCTAAAATCACCAATTTCTTGGAAATGACCACCAACAGGAATCTGGAACAAACATAAATTTAACACACAAAAAAAATCTCTTATTACGTGCAATAGTATCTGCCAAAAGACAGTACCTTGAAAAATTCATGGTTAATAATTAAAATAGTACATGCTTATTATTTTTATTTTCATCAGTAAATTCATGTCTCTAGGACTGCCAATTGTGAGGGTCAAACTCAAGAAAACCTTCCTTAGTTTCAGTATAAAATAGTACATACATAAATAGGAAATGCATAAATTTAACCAACTAAATCTAGAATTAACATAAGATTCTCACCTAAATGTAGCTCTGTATGGGAAATTAGGTCATTGTTCCTCCTGTAGCTCTTTCCAAATGCCCGAGATTTATATGGCTTGGGCCCTGTATGGATCCTTTTATGGGAAGTAAGATTACTGCGTTGGCTGAAGCCCTTTCCACACTCGATGCATTTAAATGGCTTCTCCCCAGTATGGGTCCTTTGATGGGAAGTAAGATGACTGCTATAAGTAAAGCCCTTCCCACATTCCATACATTTAAATGGCTTCTCCCCTGTGTGGATCCTTTTATGGGAAGTAAGACTACTGTGTTGACTGAAGCCCTTTCCACACTCCATACATTTATATGATTTCTCCCCTGTATGGATCCTTTTATGGGAACTAAGTTGAATGCTATGAGTAAAAGTCTTTCCACAGTCCATACATTTATATGGCTTTTCCCCAGTGTGGATCCTTTTATGGGAAATAAGTTGACTGCTATGAGTAAAGGTCTTTCCACATTCCATGCATTTAAATGGTTTCTCCCCAGTGTGGATTCTTTTATGGGAAGTAAGATTACCATGTTGACTGAAGCCCTTTCCACACTCCATGCATGTAAATGGTTTCTCCCCTGTGTGGATTCTTTTGTGGGAAGTAAGCTGAATATTATGAGTAAAGGTCTTTCCACACTCCATGCATTTATATGGTTTCTCCCCTGTGTGGATCCTTTTATGGCAAGTAAGATGACTGCTATAAATAAACGTCTTTCCACACTCCAAGCATTTATACGGCTTCTCTCCTGTGTGGATCCTTTTATGGGAAGTAAGATTACTGCGTTGGCTGAAGCCCTTTCCACACTCCATGCATTTATATGGCTTCTCTCCTGTGTGGATCCTTTTATGAACAGTAAGAGACCAGTTTTCACAAAAGCCTTTTCCACACTCCAAGCATTTATATGGCTTCTCCCCTGTGTGGATCCTTTTATGGGAAGTAAGTTGAATGTTACGACTAAAGGTCTTTCCACATTCCATGCATTTATATGGTCTCTCCCCTGTGTGGATCTTTTTATGTGAGGTAAGATGACCACTGTAACTAAAGGTCTTTCCACATTCCATGCATTTAAATGGTTTCTCCCCAGTGTGGATTCTTTTATGGGAAGTAAGATTACCATGTTGACTGAAGCCCTTTCCACACTCCATGCATGTAAATGGTTTCTCCCCTGTGTGGATTCTTTTGTGGGAAGTAAGCTGAATATTATGAGTAAAGGTCTTTCCACACTCCATGCATTTATATGGCTTCTCTCCTGTGTGGATCCTTTTATGAACAGTAAGAGACCAGTTTTCACAGAAGCCTTTTCCACACTCCAAGCATTTATATGGCTTCTCCCCTGTGTGGATCCTTTTATGGGAAGTAAGTTGAATGTTACGACTAAAGGTCTTTCCACATTCCATGCATTTATATGGCTTCTCCCCTGTGTGGATCCTTTTATGAACAGTAAGACTACTGGGTTGACTGAAGCACTTTCCACATTCAGTGCATTTATATGGCCTCTCCCCTGTATGGATCATTTTATGGCAAGTAAGTTGAACGCTATGAGTAAAGGTCTTTCCACACTCCATACATTTATAAGGCTTCTCCCCTGTGTGGATTCTTTTATGGGAACTAAGGTTACTCTGCTGGCTGAAGCCCTTTTCACATACCATGCATTTAAATGGCTTCTCTCCCATGTGGATCTTTTTATGAGATGTCAGGGACCCATTATCTCGAGAAAGACCAAAAGTCCCATTGTAATTTTTTCCATCATCCCTGCATATATAATCTTCTCCTTTGGTTTGGGTTGGATAGTGCTCATTTGCATTGAATATGTCTTTGAGTAGTCGTACACCTTTCCCAATATATTTTTTCTTGTGTTTTCCTTGTTGGGTATGAAAGTCTTGAATCTGTGCATCAATGGAAGATGAGCTTCCCTTATTCCAGTTATATGACTGGTTTCTCTCACAGTTTTCTAGTTCCATTTGAACTGCATGTTTCTCCATTCCTTTTCCATGTCTGATAAATTGGAATAGTTCGACTGAATCTTTATTCTTCTGCCCATAAGTACCTTCAAAGGAAAAGAGAAATGAAAGTGGTAATAAGGTTAGGGGAAAATATCAAACTGTCAGAAATCATATGAATTCCTTTCTGAAATGTTGCCAGGCTCTATTATCTTGCAGTTTTATGTACTACAGTAGCACAGAATACAAACATTCATGAGCTATAAAAGCTCATGGATGTTGAAAGCATCTTTTTAAATTAGAATTATCCTTATACATTCAAATTTAATAGCTGAAACAGTGAGGTTATACAATGAGCCAGAATACACAATTATAGTTGATTGATTGCAGAGTGCTAACTCCTGCGTGAGGCAATCTGCTGTGATTTGTTGCTGTGGGTGAAGAGGGGGAGTTTTCTTTTTCCCCGCCTTTTTCTTCTGTGTGCCCTGTGTGCTCTGTGTCTTACCTCATGATGTTCTTGTTTGCCTATCTTGTCTGCTGTAAATATAGATGTAAAATATATTTATTTAGATAAAACCATAAGTTTGTGTCAGCGTCGCTAACTTCATTTGGATACCTGCTGCACATTTCCCTGAGAAATTATGGGACCAGAAGCGCCCTGAAGCAACAGTAGTATATTTCTCTGAGGTAAAAGTTTCTTCGTGAGCCTGAGGTAGGTTGAGGACGATTCGCCTGTTAAGACAGCATAATGCTATCTGTTACAGAGATGGGAGGAGGATTTCCTTTGGCTGGTCTTAATGAGAGCAATTATCTCTCATGGAGCCTAAAAATGGGAAGGAAGGATTTGTGGACAGTTGTAAGCAATCCTCCAGCAGATCTCAATGAGGAACAGCAAAAGCGAAATGAAAAAGCACTAGCCAGAATAATTTTGTGCTTGGAAGATAGTCAGGTAATATATGTGCATGGACTAACATCTGCTAGAGAATGCTGGCTTGCCTTATGCAGAATTTATGTCAGAGAGACAGCAAGCAGCAAAGTAACTCTTACCAGAAAACCTTTATAGAACAAGGCTAAAGTCTGTCAGATCACTGCCAGTTCATGAGGAAAACCTTCCGTGAATTAGAAGAGCGAAGAATGGTGTTTTCAGAAGTACACAAAGTTGTGCTAACTTCCCTTGATGAAACTTGGGACGTGTTAGGAGTAAGCCTTGAGTCCATGAATGAGAGTAATTTAAATATATAACTGGGACACTTTTGGAAGAATAGAAACACTGCATGTGAGAGAAATGACAGTAATTTACAGCTCAGTCAGAAAGGAGATGCATTCCAGAGAGATAATAAGGTGGCAGAGGAAGTCTGTGTAGTAAAATGCTGCTTTGTATGTGGATCCATTCAACATATCCAGAGAAATTGCCAAATAAGAAGATTAAAAAATACACACAGGAGAGAGACAGCACAAAGAAGGAAGAAGGAGGACACAGATTTCTGTGGTGAAGGCAACCAACAAAGACACTAAAGATACTTGGTTGTTGGACAGTGGGGAAAATAAGCATATTGTAAATAACCCAGATTTTTTTTCAAGTCTGGGACCAGCTGACCAGGAATATTATGTAAGCCTGGAAATTGGTAATCATTCTTTTGTACAGGGGCAAAGAAGAGTATATATACCATGTATTAGTGAGTCGTTTGATAAGGTTTTATGTGTAACAGAGGTTTGAAACATTACAAAAAAGATATTGAGACTTTGGAAGAAGTGCAAAGAAGAGCAACTAAAATGGTTAAGGGCCTTGAGACAAAAAACATATGAAGAACGGTTGCAGGAATTGGGTATGGCTAGTCTAGAGAAAAGAAGGATTGGGGGATATGATAGCAGTTTTCCAGTATTTGAGGGGCTGCCACAAAAAAGAGGGGGGAAACTTATTTTCCAAAGTACCAGAAGGCAAGACAAGAAACAATGAATGGAAATTAATCAAGGAGAGAAGCAACCTGGAATTAAGGAGAAACTTCCTAATAGTGAGGACAATCAACCAGCTTGCCTTCAGAAGTTGTGGGTGCTTTATCAATGGAGTTTTTTTTAAAAAAAGAGTAGACAGCCACCTGTCTGAAATGTTATAGGGTCTCCTGCTTGAGCAGGGGGTTGGACTAGAAGATCTCCAAGGTCCCTTCCAGCTCTATTCTTATTGATTCTTATTGATTGAACCAAACAATTTACAATGAGGGAAAAAATTATTAAACGATTGTGACAACTGTTTGATTTTGCTATTTGCAAAGAGGCCAAATCAAACGTATATATACCCTATCAACGAAAGAAGTGATAGGAAATGTGACAGGTGGCGGGCCCTGTGGGGCTGACATTCACGGGCGGGCGGGACCTCGCTCGCCAAACCGCCGCCTCCCGTCGCTCTTCCTCACCGTCCGGACCTGCAGCCAGCTGGCAGTCAGTCAGCTGGTCGGCGCTGGAGCACGTCGGCGCCACGGCCGGCCGCCAAGCTGCAGAAGGGAGTCCCCGCAGAAACCGCAGAGGGAATCCCTGCAGGGCCAGAGGAGGGGGAAACTCTGCAGCAGCCACGGAGCAGGGACAGACGGCTTGGTGCCGTGGGAGGCGGCGGGGCGGGGGGTGGGGCAGGGACAGAACAGCGAGGGGGAAACAGACCCCCTGGCAATACCCACCCGGACCCTGGCGTCACAGGAAGAACGACAGCAAACACAGACCTGGGGTTTGCTCCGGCAGGCAGCCCGCTGCGTGTCCGGAGGGAAAGGAGGTGAACGCCTGACTGGCCGCCTATGTATGCAACGCGCCGGATGTTGGCTTGCCGGCTGGGGGGCGGGGCTATGGGTTGAAACGCTATGTAAAGCGCTGGGAGCAGTTCACTCCCAGCGCTGGCTTTTTCCAGCACGGAATAAACACCGTTTGTTTGTCATCCGTACCTGCCTGCTGGCTCTTTTTGTTGGAGCACCGAGGAGGACGTCCTGACAACAGGATTTGTTTAGTTACTACATGCTGATTTAATTGGCCCTCTATTGCCATCAAAGCGAGGGGCCAAATTTGCTTTGATAATTGATGATTTCTCAAGATATGGAATTTATGATTTACTAAAAAGCAATACAGAGGAGTTTCAACTATTTAAGTAATGGGTAATGTTTGTAGAGAGGAGGTATAATTAAAGTGTATGTCAACTACAAACAAACAGAGATACAGAGTTCATGTCTAACATGTTTCAGCAGTGGCTGAGAAAGAAAGGCATAACCCATAGAAAAACGAACCCCTACACTCTGGCAGAGAATGGAGTTGCTGAATGCAGGAATAGTGTGTTACAAACTATGAAAGATGCATTACTAGCAGATGCAGGGATGAGTAAGCTGTATTGGGGTGAAGCAATTTTAACTGCCAATTATTTGGTCAACAGACTATGGAGTTCAACAATTAATGAAACTCCATATTACATGCTTTATAAAAGACAATCGTCTTTGGCGCATTTAAGAATCTTTGGCAGCAGCGCATGGGTGCACATTCCCAAAACTATTTAGGAGGAAAGGACAGCCAAAGGCAAGGAAATGGAAAGTTATAGGTTATCAATCAGGGTCAAAGGCATATAGATTTACAGATGGACACAAAAATATTATCATCTCACATTCTGCAAATTTTTCTGAACATGAAAATTGGGGAAAGGTACATGCCAACACCGGAATTTTAGTGCCTGTTAGTCAGAGGTCTCCAATAAATGAACATTCACACAGGAACATTAAATAAAAATGTGAAAGTAGCTCAGGGTCGGAGTAGAGCTCAGAGGAATGTTTGGAGAGTGAGATTCCGGTGAAATAGGGACATTTTATTCCAAGGATGTCTGAAAGAGCAAACAAAGGTATTCCTTCAGAAAGATTCACAGTTGATGAGGTAAAAGTATGTAACATCTTTTATGAGCCCCCAAATTACCAGGAAGTATTAAATTTACCTCTGGCAGAACAAAAGAAATGGAAAGAGGCTATGGATGAATAAATGCTATCTATGCAAAAATATAAAGTTTTCACTCCATTGAGGTTACCATAGGGAGAAAGAGCTGCTGGGTGCAGATGGGTGTACAAAAAGAAACTTTTAACGAATTATGAAGTACAATATAAGGCAGGGTTAGTTGCTCAAGGCTTCACACAAAAGAAAAATGTTTATTATGGTGACGTATTTGTGCTTAAAATGAGGAGTGAAACCATAAGACTAGCTTTGACCAAGTCAACATCGCAAGGTTATAATGTGCACCATTTTGATATCAATGCTGCTCACCTAAATGCAGAATTGAAAGAATATATATATATATGGCACAAGCTCCTGGTTATGAGAGTGATCAACCATAGATTTGGGATTACATTTACAACCATCAATGAATTTGAATTGAAATGTTCTGACGACAGAGATTGGGCTAATGATGTACAGGACAGAAAGTCAATGTCAGGATTTGTTGTAATGTTTGCAAAAGCAGTAACTGCTTTTCTAGAAACCTAGAAAACAGACTTCAATTGCCATTTCCACAGCTGAAGCAGAATTCATACCATTGTCAAAGTTGTGTTCAGAGATAACATTCTATATACAATTGTTAAAAGATTTGGATATTGAAGTGAAAGGAACTATACTAGTATTTGAAGATAACACAATATGTATACAAATGGCAAAAGGCAAGAGAGTAAAAACAAGAAGCGAACATGTTGACATAAAATATTGTAATGTCAGAGAAGCAGTGAAAGAAAATGTAATAGACCTAATTTATTGTCCATCGGAAAAGAATTTGGTTGACCTTGTGACAAAGTCATTGGGTACCCAGAAACACAGGTGAAACAACTTGGTTTAAATGCTGTCCAGCTACAGGTAATCCCCGAGTTACAAGGGTTCACTTAGCGCCCGTTCAAAGTTACGCGACAAGCGCCCCCTAGTGCTTATGAGCAAGTCCCCATGAAACTTGCAGCACCACGGCAGGCATTCGCCCTTACGAATGCCTGCAGAGGCTCTGCAACATTCAACCTATTCCCCCCCCTCCCCCGCTCCCCACAACTGCTTCCCCCTCCCTTCCTGCCACGCCGGACTCACTTACTTGCAAAAATCTTCTTTGCCGTGGTTTCTTTCCCTTTGAGGGAGAGGAGAGTCGATTCGGAAATGCTTTTCGTGCCAAGAATGGAAGTTTCTGGAGTTTGTGATCTCGCGCAAGTGTTTGAAGTTGCGCCAAATCATGGACCTCAAAAACTTTCATTCTCTATGCAAAAGATGTTTGCAGCGCTTGTCTCCTGCTCCTACCCCCAACTCCTTTCTACTCCAAGTTGCTGCCACCCAGAACAGAGCCTCCGAAGGTTGAATCCAGGTCTCGGAGGACTGCTCCAAGCCGTTTGCGCCCAGATCGGAGATTTGGGGTGGATTCTGCATGCCTTCGGAGGTTGGATCCAGGCCTCGGAGGACTGCTCCAAGCTGCTGCCACCCAGAATGGAGGTCGGGGGAGGCTTCTGCATGCCTCTGGAGGTTGGATCCAGGTCTCGGAGGACTGCTCTGGGCGCAAACGGCTTGCAGGATGCCTCCAAGGTCTGGATTCATTCTCTGGAGGCTGTGTTCAGGGCGGCAGCAGCAGCTTGGAGCAGTCCTCCGAGCAAAAATGAGATAACACCATTGGATGAAGTGATAATTTAAGAAAATACTGGACTGTGCTGAAATGGATAGATTTACATCGAGAATCAAAGAAAAGGAAGACACAGAATACTTCCAAACATGGAACGTATTTTATCAATGGCTGGAAAGACTAGTAAGAACTTAACTTTTACGACTAAGCAAAAAATCAACCCAGACAACAAGTTGTTCATTAAGCACTAACGAATTGTAAAAGTAGAAAATTAATAAAATACTTTAAAAAAACGCCAAATCCAATCTAAACATATGGATGACTGTGGAAAGAACCACAATAAAAAAGAAATAGCTGTGGCATCTAATTACAAAACTCTCCTGAACCCCCTGATGGGAGAATAGGAAACCCTTACCAAGAGAGGTCACGTTCCTATAATTGTCCATCATGACTTCCCAATGGAGCGCTTTTTGGTCAGGATCCAGCTCAGACCATTCCTCCTCGGAGAAATACACAGCCACCTCCTCAAAGGAGACAAGGTCCTCCTGACAGGGGAAAAAAAAATACAGACCAGGCCCAGGAGGAATAGCAAGAACTGACCTATTGTTTACAAATTCCCAACGCAAAGATATGCACTAAGGTAAATGGTTATTATGCTTGGTAGGATTCTGTGGTTTAGGTGAGAAAATGGACAAATCAAAAACTTTTGACTGAGGAAATATTTCAGACACGTTTTATCAACTTGATTGATGCTGCAGGACTTTCAGTGCCATTCCGTGAAAAGTAACCCCACTGGATGAATTGATCTACCTTTGTCTGTCTGTCTATCAGTCCATCTATCCATCAACAAAAGACTCTCAGTGTCTGGAAGGAATCAATTGGCAGGTGGGCTTTGGAAACGCCTCCCACTATTGACTCCAAAGCTCCCTGTGTTTGCAGAAGGAGATGGGGGATGGAGTCTTTGTAGCATGGTGTCCCCAGAAGGACCAATCCTACCAACACTTTCATGAAAGTGCTGGGAGAGAGCAGCAGAGATTTGTAGTGGCTGCTATCAAATCCAGAGACATGCAACTCAGTTTCTACTCCATCTCATATTGCAAGGAAGCTGCTAGTAGTCTGAGATATAGACTGAGTAGGAAATAAGAAAAGAGAACCTTTCCTGAAGTGGACATTTCTTAGCCATCGCAAAGCTGAATTTGGTCTTCAAATCTAGGCACAAGAAATTATGCTGCAAGCTAAAGTGCCTTGATTGCATTCAGAACAATTTTTACTTAGGGATTATTCCATCTGGCCATCTTCATTAGATATTTATAGTCTGCCTTATGTTTTAAGCTGATCTGCTTTATTGGTTCATACAATAATCATTGGTTGCAAAGAAGGGTTTTTAAAAGTGGCAATAGTGTGAGTAGTTAATTTTGACATCCTTGCATAATTCCAAATCAAAGAATTACAAACGAGTCCCTTGAGAATTTCATAAATTAATTAATTACTGAAAACTAGAAAGAATAATCAGCATGAAGAGAGTTCCATACTGGTCTTTAACAAAAATATTTCCTAATAATAATCTCTCTTGAATCTTCTATATTGCTCAGGACCACAAAAATGACTCAGCCCAAAAGAAAGAGTAAAATGTAAGGAAACAATTCTATGTATACCAACATGAAAGAAAGACAGAATAAAAAACCAATAAATTTCCTCTTCTTACCTGAGTTGGAGGTTCAATCATTGTTCCAGCTCCACCATAAGGAAGAGTCAACTTTCTTCTATTCTTACCTGTGAGGGAGACAGAATTTTAAACTGCATAATTAAAAAAGTAGGAGGAGGTGTTCTATAGATGAGAAGACGAAGAGACGATTAGAAAGCTAGGATCTTTTAGAGGAGTGGAAGGACCTCTGTATTACCTATTGAGATGTCCTGATTTGGAACTTCCTGACAGATCCTCCTGAAAAACAGTTCTTGAGGGAGATTTGATGGATGCCTCCTTCCCTCAGGATCTCTGGTCTTCACTGCAAAGGACTTGAAATAAAAAGCAGGAGAAAATAATTAACAAACATCACACACCATGAAGAGGATTCTTGTTCTATGGACACCAATTCAAAATCCACAATGTCCATCAGTGAGGCCGGAAAAAAGAAACAGCTGTTTCATATCTTTCTTGGAGAATGGATAAGGAAACAATGTCCCAAATAATTAGTGAAACCTCTCCACATATTACGAATGTTACAGAACGCTGGTAGGGAAGGTTTAAGAATTCAATATATTATCTATTTATTCGGTTTAAATACTGCCCATCTAGCCGATAAGGCAATATTACATTTAAAGCTCTTTTAATCTCCCATGATGATGGTCTCTTACCTGCAACTCAACCTGCTCCTTCTTCCCCTCCGCCAGACTCAGAAGGAAGCCTTCCATCAGGGCCACTGCCTGGCAGGTAGTCTCTGCTCCACACTCCCGCACCCAGCTCTCCATCTGAAGGGGCAGAAGTGCCAGGAACTGCTCCAAAACAACCAAGTCCAGCATCTCCTCTTTTGTGTGCTTTTCTGGTCTCAACCATCGGCTACAAAAGTAGTAGAGTCGGCTGCAAAGCCCTCGGGGACCTTCATCCTCCTGATATTGGACACTCCTGAATTTCCAGGGCTGAATGTCTGAAAGGGTGGTTTTCTCCTCTTGGATCTTCTGCCCAGTTCTTGCCCAGATCTCCCCACGGCTCCCAGGCCGGATACCAAAAGTGCCCTTTCCCATTCCCTCACTTGCTAAAGGTTCACTTTCCATTCTTTTTCTGACCTGTAATGCAACTCCAAATGGGTCCAAGGAATTTTGTGGATCTTCTAAGACCTTTTCACTCACAGGAACATTCCTCTGGCCAGTAATGACCAGAACAGGTCATTGTTGTCTTGTCCAAGAGATATTTTTGCCTCCACAAGAGGATGTACAAATGGCATCCAATTTGTGTATCTGAGATGAATTAGAAAGTGGTGGATTTAGTTACTGAAGGACACTCATCCCAATGGAAGAAAGTATTTTTCTAAGATAGTATAGGATTATAGTGGCAATGAGCAGTTAGTGCCTGTGCATGAATATCTAATATTTATTTGTATCCCACTTTTATTACAGGTAGTTGACCTACAACCATTTGTAGAATGACCATTCAAAGTTACAACGGCACCAAAAAAGTGACTTATGACTGTTTTTCAAATTTATGACCATTGAAGCATTTGGATACTTGGACACTGGCATGTATTTATGAGGGTTTCAGTGTGATCAAGGTAGGGTTTGCTTTATAAAAACCCACATGTGCATTTACCTACAAGCAGGGTTCACACAACATGCCAAACTCTAATGGGTTAACCAGCCATGAAAGTGCAGTTCACATAAAATGAAATGACCTGCTTTAGGATGTTCCATTTCCCTTTCTTCAGGGTTTGCTTTTTAAGAGCCGAATCACAGTTACAGGCAGGGCAACTTCAGACAACATGCTCTAAGCACAAAACATAGAAATTGAACGAATAAATAAATAAATAAAACAAAGTAACCAACTGCAGGGGCTGCAGTCAAAGAAACACAGGGGATGGCGATGTCCCGGTTCACTCACCCTCCTAAGATAAATTGAACTGCTGAGGATCCATCCCAATTTTAGTGTCATCCAGCACATAAGGAGAATGCAGGCACAACCTTCTGCAGTTCCTCCCTTGCAGCTATTTTCTTATGTCCTGCTTGAGAGTCGCCATGGAAGCAATTCCCCCCCCCACAACCCCCACTCGGGAACTTTACCGAGGATATGGGGCGTGAAGGATTCCCCCAGGACCCTTCCTCCTCTCCGAGGATCTGGATTTAATCCTGGGGCAACACGGCTGGTCTGGAGCACGGCTTTCCCTCTAGCAGCTGCGTGCCTGGAAACGAGCGGCAGGGTAACATGGGATCCGGGCTCTCCCTCTCCCGGGAGTTAGAAGATCGAGCCTGCACGAGGATTTGGCATCTGTCCCTTCCTTCGCTAGCCCGAGAACTCTCTGCCTCCCTTTGCACGTCAAGAGACACCCTGCCCCGCCACTTGCCCCGCCCACCTCTTGGTCTCTTCCGCTTAAGACTTTCCTGCAGCCTATTTAAGCCCCTGAGAAGCTCAAGGGGTTAAAAAGAAAGAGAATGGAGCATCCTACAGTATAGTGGCAAGACTTATTGATGTCACTTCCTTCCCACTCTTTATGGTGAACCACCTGCTATACGTCCTCCAAGTAGCCCATTGCTGAAGCGCATAGAGCTTTGCAGAGAGCGACCTCTGGTGGATGCTTTGTGCAAGACAGCTGCAAACGGGAGAACGGGTGCATTTTTCATTGGGGCCCGGCCCCAGGAGGAAGGAGGCTGTTTCTCCTTTGATCAATAACCCTTCTTAAAGTTAATGCAATTGCTTTTGACAGCGTCACACCCATATTCACTCTTCTATTTTTAAGGACGGTTCTGTAAAAAGTAACGTCTCTTTACAGAGGGAGTGAAGAAACGGAAATTCAGCTTTCTTCTTATTCCAAGAGATTCAAAATAACAACAACAACAACAACAACAACAACAACAATAATAATAATAATGATAATAATAATAATAATAATAATAATAATAATAATAATAATAATAATAATAATAATAATAATAATAATAATAATAATAAAGTTGGAAGGGACCTTGGAGGTCATCTAGTCCAACCCCCTGCTCAGGCAGGAAACCCTATACCATTTCGCCGACAAAGGCTGTCCAGTCTCTTCTTAAAAACTTCAGTGTTGGAGCATCACCGCTCTGGAGGCAGGTTTTGTTCCAATGGTTAATTGTGCGAACTGTCAGGAAGTTCTCCTTAGTTCTTAGTTTGCTTCTCTCCTTGATTAGTTTCCATCCGTTGTTCTTGTCCTGCCTTCAGGCGCTTTGGGAGAATAGCTGATTCCCTTTCTTTGTGGCAGCCCCTGAGATATTGGAACACTGCTATCATGTCCCCTCTCATCCTTCTCTTCATTAAACTAGACATACCCAATTCCAGCAGCCGTTCCTTATATGCTTTAGCCTCCAGTCCCCTAATCATCTTTGTTGCTCTTCTCTGTATTCTTTCTAGAGTCTCGACATCTTTTTTACATCGTGGTGACCAAAATTGGATGCAGTATTCCAAGTGTGGCCTTACCAAGGCATTGTAAAGTGGTATTAACACTTCTCGTGATCTTGATTCTATCCCTCTGTTAATGCAGCCTAGCACTGTGTTGGCCTTTTTGGCAGCTTCAGCACACTGCTGGCTCATATTTAAGTGATTGTCCACTAGGACTCTGAGGTCCCTCTCACAGTTACTACTATTGAGCAAGGTACTCCCTATACTATACCTGTATATTTGGTTTTTCTTACCTAAATGTAGAACCTTGCTTTTTTCACCATTGAATTTTATTTTGTTAGATAAGTGCCCAGTGTTCAAGTCTGTCCAGATCCTTCTGTATCTTAAGCCTGTCTTCTGGAGTGTTGGCTATTCCTGCCAGCTTGGTGTCGTCTGAAAATTTGATGAGTTCCCCATCTATCCCCTCGTCCAAATCGTTGATGAAGATGTTGAAGAGCACTGGGCCCAGAACAGAGCCCTGGGGCACCCCACTACACACTCCGTGTAGATGCGGTTCCATTGAGGACCACACGCTGTGTACGACCGGTCAGCCAGCTACGGATCCATCTGGTGGTGATGCTGTCTAACCCACATTTTTCTATCTTGTCAAGTAGTAGGTTGTGATCTACTTTATCGAATGCCTTACTGAAGTCCAAGTAAATTATATCCACAGCATTCCTCTGATCCACTAATTTTGTCACTTGGTCAAAGAATGCAATAAGATTTGTCTGGCATGATCTGTTTTTGACAGATCCTCTCAATAATCCTCTCAATTCTGCATCCCATAAAAAAGATTTAGCAGGCAACTCTGTTGGGCTTTCAATATTCTCTTATTATACTAAACAACAATATCATACCTCTCTAATAGACTTTGCAGTGTCCCATTCCTGGCCTGGCTTGCCTGAAAGGGTTGGTGCTTTGCAACTGCAGAGAGCTTTATTCGATGCAAATTATTCGGCTGCCCGGCAATCAGTTTCTGGCTGGAATACAACATGCAAATTTTATTGGTTGCCTTTATGAATGTCCTATGGAGATAGCAGGACTGGGGAATTGCAAACCTCTTTGATCTCCTAGTGACTTGATCTCCTAGTGACCCTGTTCATCATGTTGTTGTTGTTGTCTCCTAGTGACCCTGTTCTTCTTCTTCTTCTTCTTCTTCTTCTTCTTCTTCTTCTTCTTCTTCTTCTTCTTCTTCTTCTTCTTCTTCTTCTTCTTCTTCTTCTTCTTCTTCTTCTTCTTCTTCTTCTTCTTCTTCTTCTTCTTCTTCTTCTTCTTCTTCTTCTTCTTCTTCTTCTTCTTCTTCTTCTTCTTCTTCTTCTTCAATATCATTGAGGAATGCACTCAGTTCTAGTCCTGCTTTAGACATGAAAGCTGGCTGGATGACTTTGGGTCAGTCACTCTCAGCCCAACTCAGCTCAAGGTTTGTTGTAGTGGGGAAAATAGGTGGAGAATAGAGTATTAATTATGTTTGCCACCTTGAGTTACTTGTAAAAATAATAAAGTTGTGATAAAATGAAAAATAAGTAAACTTTATGCAAGACATTTTCAGTGGAAGCTTAGAGACTGGATGGTATAGGAAGGACTATTGGTAGATAAATAAGCTGCTTTTAGTCCCAAATATGCCTTTTCACCAGGCAACTGGACTTTCTTGTTTTTCTTTGAAGACGTTTCACTTCTTATCCAAGAAGCTTCTTCAGCTCTGACTGGATGGGGGGGGAATGGAAGGATTTATATTTCTTGCAGACAGCCATTTGCCT
Source organism: Azemiops feae (assembly GCA_023970755.1). NCBI lineage: Eukaryota > Metazoa > Chordata > Lepidosauria > Squamata > Viperidae > Azemiops > Azemiops feae. Next base: position 13,723 of record JALGBA010000720.1, on the reverse strand, counting down.
TCTTTTAAAGAGTCATTGAGGCCATTTAGAGGTTTACCTCTGTCCTCAGGGTCACCTGAGCAGTGCAAATGTGTGTGGAGCCTTCTTGGCTGCAGGATGTTTTCTGCCCTGTGTCCCTTTACTGTTGAAGACAGGTGCAGGCTGTTGGGGATGAGTCTGTGTTGTCTGCCTCTCAAACTGAAGTGCAAATGGTTCCTGTAGTCTGCAATGTTTTCTGGAAATTCGTTCATACTCCCTCACCATTCGAAGGGGGTTCATCCCTAAGTGCATGGCTAAATGTCTATGGAGATTCTCAGCCATCCAGGTCATGGTTGTCCCAAAGGTGCTTTTTCAGGAGGCAACTGGACTTTCTTATTTTTACTTTGAAACCATGACTTGGGACAAAAAGACAAAGATAGAGGGGGAAAGTCATAAACAATTCAAAGTACAAATCTTCCACTTTTATTGCAATATCACAATTATTCAATGGGACAATTCAATATCACATTTGACCTCACTCTGTAAAATTCAGTGAAACTTGAATTGTCTTTGGATTAAAATACTGATTGAGACCCCAGAATCTCTCTGTTGTACCTTTTCCAAATATTAGCGAGGACAACAGTGTAGGGTCCTCTAATAAATTGAGTCTGTATTAAGGAATAAGAAAGAGGGAAACAATTGTAAGAATATTAGGTAAAAGAAAGTTTAAATTTTTTGAGTATGAATCATTTGAATTTCTATCTGCATGTCTGCTACAATAGAAGCAATATTAATAAAGGTTTTGTCTTGAAGAGATGCATCACAGAAATGCAACTCCTTTTGTTCATGAGGAAGCAGCACATGTTAAATGTATTCACATCCCTCCAGGTAAATTAAGCTAAGCTAAGCTAAACTAAACTAAACAACACAACTAAACCTAAACCTAAACCTAAACTAAACTAAAACTAAACAACACAACTAAACCTAAACCTAACCTAACCTAACCTAAACTAAACTAAACCTGGAATTAACACAGATTCTCACCAAAATGTATCTGTGTTTTGGAAATTAGGTTGTTCCTCCTCCTAAAGTTCTTTCCATAATCCATGCACTTATATGGTTTCTCCCCTAGGAGGATCATTTTATGGGAAGTAAGATTAATGTGTGGTCTCAAGCCCTTTCCACATTCCATGCATTTCTATGGTTTCTGGCCTGTGAGGATCTTTAATGTGTGACCTCAAGCCCTTTCCACACTCAAGGTCGGTATATTTATTTGGATTCCCGCCATGTGGATCCTTTTATGGAAAGCAAGTCGATTTCTATGAGTAAAGGTCTTTCCACACTCCAAGCATTTATATGGCTTCTCCCCTGTGTGCACCCTTTTATGGGATGCAAGATGACTTAAGTCTTTCCACACTCCATGCATTTATATGGTTTTTTCCCTGTGTGGATCTTTTTATGTCTCATAAGGTATGAATATCCATGGAACATCTTTATGCACTCCATGCATTTATATTGCTTCTCCCCTGTGTGGAGCCTTCTATGGCAAGTAAGATCCCTTTTTTTTGCTGAGTTTCTTTCCACACTCTATGCATTTATATTGCTTCTCCCCTGTGTGGATCCTTTTATGGGATGCATGACAAGATGACTTGTGACAGGCCTTAACCCTTCTGACTTCTATGACCCAAAAATGCCTTTCAGAGGCAAGAAAGAACCGGGACCTGCCCCAGCAATGATACTGGAACCCATCAACCCATAGATCATGAAATCTAATAAATGTCTTCCTCTTATGTAAGTTGGAATTTTAAAAACTATTTCAGCTCCACCATAAGGAAGAGTCAACTTCTTTCTACTTTTCCTTTGAGGGAGACTTAGCAACAAAACCTTTGGGCTCAATTCTGGTCGTAAGTCGATGACTATCTATAACATGTACATCAGCTGATTTCCTGAGGGAAAGGGAAAATACAAATCTAGTAAATGAATGTTCTTCTCTGAGTTGGAGGTTCAGTCACGGTTTCCGTTCCCCCAGAACAAATAGTCAACTTCCTTCTATTCTTCCCTGTGAGGGAGAACATAATTTCAAAAGTCATAATTAATAAAATGGGAGGAGGTATGCTTTCGAAGAGAAAACATAAAGAGAAAGTTAGGATCTATCAGAGGAGTGGAAGAACCTTATATTACTTCCTGAGGTGGCAGGGTCTAGATCTTCCTGAAAAACAGATCTTGAGTAAAAGTTGATGGATGCCTCTTTCCCTCAGGATCTCTGATCTCCACTGCAAAAGACTTGAAATAGTATGCAGGAGAAAAGAATTAATGGACATCACACAGCCTTCAACTCGGGCCACCGCATGGGAGCTGGTCTTTTCTCCCGCATCTTCTGCCCAATTTTTGCCCACATCTCTCCACAGATGCCAGACTGAGCATCGGAAGGGTCTTTTCCAGTTCCCCCACTTGCTAAAGGATGACATGCCATTCTTTTTGTTTGTCCCGTGACGCAATTCCAAATGGGTCTAAGGATACCTGTGTATTTCTAAATGCTTTTTCATTCATAGCAATGTTCATCTAGCCATGGAAATACTACAGCAAGCCATTAGCCCTCTTTGACAAAGAGATAACTTTGTCTCTACAAGAAGATCAACAAATGACCTCCATTTTGCGATTCTCTTATAGAAAAGAGAAGAAATTCAAAGAAGTAGTGTGTCAAGTTTCCGATAGACGAGACCAAACAATTCAGAATTCCGAGGCTTGAGGTTTCCTCAAAGAACATGTTTATTGGCTACATAGTATCGGCATGGTCAAAAGTGAAACCAAGACTGAAATTCCCTCCAAAGACATATATTATTACAAGGTTAAGTTTCCCACCCCAGTGCTATGCAATGTTATGTTTCCCAATAGAATAGTTTGGTGGGCTTTCTAACCATATGCCCACCCATCCGACAGAAATGATCTTTGTTCCCATGGACAGTAAAATGTTTAGACTAATAGAAATCCTCTGCAACCCCTCCCAATCCTGCGGCAACCTAGAAGGAGAGAAAATGGCTGTAGCCAGGTTCGTTGTAGAGTTGACATAGTGGATTGGACCATTCAACAACACTCATTCCCATGGAAGGAAGTATTTTTCTGAGATGGTATATTGATGACTTCCACCAAGAATATTCAGTGTATTTGGCATTTTGTATCATTTCAATTTCTTTCTATTCACAAGGAGAGACTTGTTTTTTAAAAATATAGATCTACATTTACCTATAAGCAGGGTTCACGCAACATACAAAACCCAGAAAAGGTTAACAAAGAACGAATAGAATAGAATAACAGAGTTGGAAGAGACCTTGTAGATCATCTAGTCCAACCCAAGCAGGAGACCCTATACCATTTCTGACAGATGGCAGTCCAGTCTCTTCTTGAAAGCTTCCAGTGTTAAAGCTCCCACAACATCCAAAGACAAACTGTTCTACTGGTTAATTGTTCTCACTGTCAGAAACTTTCTCCATATTTTCCACTGTGGCAATGTCCTGGTGAAACTTTTCACCATGTTTGTCTCTCTGACTGCGCCTAGATTTCTGAGGGAGAAGTCCAAGTGTGAATGCAGAAAATGCATCTTCAGTGACATGTTACACTCCATGGTCTTGTATGCTGTAAGACGTTTGTCAACCAGATGAATGTAGTTTAGTGCTCTGCAGTTGCCGAGAAAATTCTCAATGACATCTGTGAATGACTTCTGGGTGATTTTCTCTGGCCACACTAACAGATCTTCGAACAGCTTGTCATTGATGATATATCTATTCTGTGGACCTTCCTTAATCTTGACATCAATTATTCTTGGAAACATCTGTCTCAAATAACAAAAACCTTCACCTCCCTTGTTCATTGCTTTGACAAAACATTTCATCAGTCTGAGGTTTATGTGAAGCGGAGGCAAAAATGTATATGTTGGGTCAACAAGTGGTTCAAGTGCCATGTTTTTTGTGGCCTGGAACCAAATTCTTTCAGAGTGGCCATTTCTTTTTAAGGTAATGCAACTCTCTTGCACGGCTTTCCCATCTGCATATGTAACAACAGTACTTGGTATATCTGAGCTGCATTCCAAGCAGCAGAGCCATTATTTTTATATCTCCACAGATATTCTAGTTTTACTTAATGTACTGGATGAGCTTCAACAACAGTTCCATGTTTTCATGGTTGGCATTTGTGCAGTACATCCAACATACTGAAGGGTGTACATTGCCATTGCGTAAAAAGAGAAGATTCCTATAAAGCAGTACACAATATATTAAATTACAGATTATTTTCATGATTAGCAGCTAAAAATCTGTAAGATACATCAAAGGTGTTCAGGATGCAAAATCTTTGTTGTCTAGTATTATTTTCTGATATTTTCACATCTCGCAGGCAGTTCCCCTTCTCATTTCTGTGTGTTTGGTCAGAGGGAAGTGAAGTAATTTTTCATAATTTCATATTATTTTCTTTTGGTCCCCACTGATTTCCAAAGATCTCTCTTCTTGCTTGATCGTTTGCAATGTCAGCATACTACTGTCACTTTCATCCTCATCCTCCTGAATATCCTTAACTAGATACAAAAAGATAGAAAAAGTCATGAAAAATTCAAAGTGCAATTTCTCTTAGTTGTCATTTTTGATTCAATACCCAAATTATTTAATAGGGCAATTCAAAATAATAATAATAATAATAATAATAATAATAATAATAATAATAATAATAATAATAATAATAATAATAATAATAATAATAATATTATTATTATTATTATTATTATTATTATTATTATTATTATTATTATTATTATTATTATTATTATTATTATTATTATTATTATTATTCACGGAAACAGAATTGGACAAACTGCAAAGGTTTACCCAGGGCAAAGAAATCAAAGCCTTGCCAGAAGTAATTCAGAATGTAGAGGCAAACCAGGGGGAGTTGGCAGTGAAGGAATCCAGCAGAGATATACAACTGTTCTCATTTAGAAACCAGGCACCTCTTCCTCAGGAAGAACAAAACCCTCTAACTAAAGAAAAAAAAGAATTGAAACAAAGAATAACTGAGCATCTAGAGCAGCACAAAAACAACAGAATAAGGCTGCCTGCATTGAAGCTTGTTCCAAAGAAACAGCTAGCACAAGCATTAAAAGATGCAAATACTACAATATCAAGTATAAGCACCAATTCACTGCAAGAAACAAACCAACTAATGTACAGCACAGCTGCAGTTATAAGTGAATACCTGGGATGCAAAATCAACAAAGAAGAAAAACAAACAGTGCACCACAAAAATGGAAGGTTAGACTAGAAAATAAGATCAGCAAGTTAAGATCACATGCAAGCAAGCTAGAACAGATGAAAGAAAAGAAGCTGAAGAACAAGAAGACCAAAGAATACCTAATCAAGAAATACCACTTAGAAACAAGGAAGATCAAGGAAGCACTGGAAATAATAAAGCAGCAAATAACAACTATAGCCAGAAAAATCAGTAGATACGAAGCTCGAATTGCAAACTATAGGCAGAACCTCCAATCAGAAACGCTTCTACTAATCCATTAATGGAGAAACTGCAATGAATCAGTCAGTGCCTGACAAGGAAGAAACAGTGCAGTTCTGGAAGCAGATATGGGATAACCCAAAGAAATATAACAAGAATGCGGCTTGGTTAAAAGAGGTGGATGCAAATAAAACAGAAGTTGAAATGAAAGAACTAGTAATAATAACAAAAATGGTAGAAAAAAGAGCAAGGAAGATCACAAATTGGTCAGCACCAGGTGAAGATGAACTGCATGTGTTTTGGTTGAAACATCTAACTGTTATATACCCATTCATTGCCAAGCAGTTCAACAATATACTACAAGGAGGAGAAATTGAAAAGTGGCTAACAACTGGGAAAACCTACCTAATAATGAAAAATTCAGCAAAAGGGGCAACACCAGGCAACTACAGGCCAATTACCTGCTTACCAACAACTTTCAAATTGCTAACTGGTGTGGTAGCTGATGCAGTACAATAGCATCTAGTTGAAAACAATCTCTTTCCACCTGAGCAGAAAGGAAACCGCCCCAATAGCAGAGGAACAAAAGATCAACTCCTAATAGAAAATATGATCTTGGAAAACTGCAAGAAAAGGAAGACCAACCTGAATGTGGCATGGATTGACTACAAAAAGGCATTTGACTCTCTGCCACATGACTGGATAATCAAGTGCCTAGAAATAACAGGAGTCAGTAGAAACATCAGAAAATTTGTGCAAAGATCGACGGCACAATGGAAGACACAGTTGCAGGTCAATGGTGAGAGACTGGGAGAGGTTAACATCAAGAGAGGAATATTTCAAGGAGATTCATTATCACCATTACTATTTGTTATTGCACTATTTCCTCTGTCAACAATACTGAATAACTCAGGACATGGCTATCAAACATCAAAGACATCTGCCAGACTATCCCACCTCCTTTACATGGATGATCTGAAGCTGTATGGAAAAACATCGTCTGAAATAGAATCGCTGCTCAACACTGTCCGTATATATAGCCAAGATATTGCAATGGAGTTTGGCTTGGACAAATGTGCCACACTTACTATCAAACAAGGAAAAATAGTGAAAACTGAAGGAATCAAGATGCCCCACGAAAATAACATTAAGAGTCTGGATGAGGAAGATTACTACAAATACTTGGGTATTTTTCAAGCTGACAACATCAAGCACACTGGAGTCAAGAAAAAGATTAGAGGTGAATACATCAAGAGAGTGAAGAAGATCTTAAAGTCCAAACTCAATGGAGGAAATACCATGAAGGCAATCAACACCTGGGCAATTCCAGTCATTAGATACACAGCTGGAATAGTGGACTGGACTCAAGCAGAACTAAAAACAATGGATAGGAAGACCAGAAAAATAATGACAATGAATCATGCCCTTCATCCACGCAGTGACATTGACAGACTTTATCTACCAAGGCAAATAGGTGGGCGTGGAATGCTGCAAGTACATCAGATGGTTGAAGAAGAAAAAATGGCTCTGGAAGAATAATCTGAAGGACAGAGGTGAAGATGCACTGAAATTAGTATATCAGGAAGGCTTACTGACTACTGGAGAGACCAAACTGATCTACAAGAAAGACCAAATGAAGAACAGAATAGAGGCATGGGAAGACAAAGCACTACATGGCCAGCACATTAAAAAAAATAGCTGGGAAAGCAGATAATAACAAGACCTGGTAATGGCTAAGAGCAGGAAAATTGAAGAAAGAGACTGAGGGACTAATTCTGGCTGCACACGACCAAGCCTTAAGGACAAATGCATATAAAGTCAAAATTGGGAAGACAGAGACAGACAGTAAGTGCTGCCTATGCAAAGAAGCTGAAGAAACAGTGGACCACCTGGTAAGTGCTGCCAGAAGATCGCACAGACTGACTACAAGCAACGGCATAACAAAGTAGCAACAATGGTGCATTGGAAGATCTGCAAGAAATATCATTTGCCTGTAAGCAAGAACTGGTGGGATCATAAAATAGAGAAAGTCATAGAAATGATAAAATTAAACTGCTCTGGGACTTCAGAATTCAAACAGACAAGCACCTGCAACATAACACCCCGGACTTAACAATTGTCGATAAGAAAGACAAAAAAGTCTGGATAGTGGACGTGGCAGTGCCTAGAGACAGCAGAATAGACGAGAAAGAACTGGAGAAGATAACAAAATACAAAGACCTACAAATAGAAATAGAAAGACTGTGGCAAAAGCAAGCAAGGGTAGTACCAATAGTAATAGGCGCCTTGGGTGAAATCCCAAAACAACTGGAGCACCACTTGAACACCATCGGCATTGACAAATTCGCCATTAGTCAATTGCAAAAGGTGGCCTTACTAGGAACTGCTTCCATCCTGCGACGATATCTGTAATACCATCAAACATCCACATCTGCCTATCCCAGGTCCTTGGGAAGGACTCGATAGGTAGACAAAAATGCCAAATCCAGTCTGAACATCTGGCTGACTGTGCGATGATCAATAATAATAATGATGATGTTTGAAGGGATCTTGGAGGTCATCTAGTCAATTCAATCTCACTCTGTAAACTCTGATGGAATTTGAATTCCCTTTGAATTATAATATTCATTCAAATCCAATGAATTTGTCATTTCCAAATTGTTGCAAGAACAGAAAAGTGTAGAATCCACTGAGAAACTGTGTGTATTTCTGCATCAGAAAAATATAGCTCCTGCTGCTTGGGGAAGCTGTGCCTATTAAATGTCTGCTTGTTCGTATCCCTCCAGAAACCATCATCAAATGGGAAAAAGAAACAATTGGGAGCAGGAAGCTCACTTATAAAGACACAATAAAGATAAAATCTTCACAACATAACAGCCCAGCAATATAGATGCCTAAAATCACCAATTTCTTGGAAATGACCACCAACAGGAATCTGGAACAAGCATATACTTAACACAAAAAAATCTCTTATTACATGCAATAGCATATGCCATCTCCAAATGACAGTAGCTTGAAAGATTCACAGTTCATAATTAAAATAGTACATACATAAATAGGAAATGCATAAATTTAACCAACTAAATCGAGAATTAACATAGATTCTCACCTAAATGTATCTCTATATGGGAAATTGGGTCATTGTTCCTCCTGTAGCTCTTTTCACATGCCCGAGATTTATATGGCTTGGGCCCTGTATGAATCCTTTTATGGGAAGTAAGATTACTGCGTTGGCTGAAGCCCTTTCCACATTCCGTGCATTTAAATGGCTTCTCCCCGGTATGGGTCCTTTGATGGGAAGTAAGATGACTGCTATAAGTAAAGGTCTTTCCACATTCCATGCATTTAAATGGCTTCTCCCCTATGTGGATCCAGTTATGGGAATTAAGATGACTGCTATAAGTAAAGCCCTTTCCACATTCCATACATTTAAATGGCTTCTCCCCTGTGTGGATCCTTTTATGGGAAGTAAGACTACTGTGTTGACTGAAGCCCTTTCCACACTCCATGCATTTATATGGCTTCTCCCCTGTATGGATCCTTTTATGGGAACTAAGTTGAATGCTATGAGTAAAAGTCTTTCCACAGTCCATACATTTATATGGCTTTTCCCCAGTGTGGATCCTTTTATGGGGAATAAGTTGACTGCTATGAGTAAAGGTCTTTCCACATTCCATGCATTTAAATGGTTTCTCCCCAGTGTGGATTCTTTTATGGGAAGTAAGATTACCATGTTGGCTGAAGCCCTTTCCACACTCCATGCATGTAAATGGTTTCTCCCCCGTGTGGATTCTTTTGTGGGAAGTAAGCTGAATGTTATGCGTAAAGGTCTTTCCACACTCCATGCATTTATATGGTTTCTCCCCTGTGTGGATCCTTTTATGGGAAGTAAGATGACTGCTATAAATAAATGTCTTTCCACACTCCAAGCATTTATACGGCTTCTCTCCTGTGTGGATCCTTTTATGGGAAGTAAGATTACTGTGTTGGCTGAAGCCCTTTCCACACTCCATGCATTTATATGGCTTCTCTCCTGTGTGGATCCTTTTATGAACAGTAAGAGACCAGTTTTCACAGAAGCCTTTTCCACACTCCAAGCATTTATATGGCTTCTCCCCTGTGTGGATCCTTTTATGGGAAGTAAGTTGAATGTTACGACTAAAGGTCTTTCCACATTCCATGCATTTATATGGTCTCTCCCCTGTGTGGATCTTTTTATGTGAGGTAAGATGACCACTGTAACTAAAGGTTTTTCCACACTCCACGCATTTATATGGCTTCTCCCCTGTGTGGATCCTTTTATGAACAGTAAGACTACTGGGTTGACTGAAGCACTTTCCACATTCAATGCATTTATATGGCCTCTCCCCTGTATGGATCGTTTTATGGCAAGTAAGTTGAACACTCTGAGTAAAGGTCTTTCCACACTCCATACATTTATATGGCTTCTCCCCTGTGTGGATTCTTTTATGGGAACTAAGGTTACTTTGCTGGCTGAAGCCCTTTCCACACACCATGCATTTAAATGGCTTCTCTCCCATGTGGATCCTTTTATGAGATGTCAGGGACCCATTATCTCGAGAAAGACCGAAAGTCCCATTGTAATTTTTTCCATCGTCTCTGCATATATAATCTTCTCCTTTAGTTTGGGTTGGATAGTGCTTATTTATATTGAATGCGTTTTTGGATAATCCTACACCTTTCCCAATATATTTTTTCTTGTGTTTGCCTTGTTGGGTATGAACGTCTTGAATCTGTGCATCAATGGAAGACAAGCTTCCCTTATTCCAGTTATATGACTGGTTTCTCTCACAGTTTTCTAGTTCCATTTGAACTGCATGTTTCTCCATTCCTTTTCCATGTCTGATACATTGGAATAGTTTGACTGAATCTTTATTCTTCTGCCCGTAAGTACCTTCAAAGGAAAAGAGAAATGAAAGTGGTAATAAGGTTAGGGAAAAATATCAAACTGTCAAAAATCATATTAATTCCCTTTTGAGTTTTCTTTTTTCCTGCCTTTTTCTTCTGTGTGCCATGTGCTCTGTGACTTACCTCATGATGCTCCTGTTTGCCTATCTTGTCTGCTGTAAATATAGATGTAAAATATATGTATTTATATAAACCCATAAGTTCTTGTCAGCATCTCTAACTTCATTTGTACATCGGCTGCACAATTCCCTGACAGATTATGGGGCCAGAAGCGACCTGAAGTGACAGTAGTAAATTTCTCTGAGGTAAAAGTTTCTTCTTGAGCCTGAGGGAGGTTGAGGATGATTCACCTGTAAAGACAGCATGATGCTATCTGTTATAGAAATGGGAGGAGGATTTCCTTTGGCTGGTCTTAATGAGAGAAATTATCTCTCATGGAGCCTAAAAATGGAAAGGAAGGATTTGTGGACAGTTGTAAGCAATCCTCCAGCAGATCTCAATGAGGAACAGCAAAAGCGAAATGAAAAAGCACTAGCCAGAATAATTTTGTGCTTGGAATATAGTCAGGTAATATATGTGCATGGACTAACATTTGCTAGAGAATGCTGGCTTGCCTTACACAGAATTTATGTAAGAGAGACAGCAAGGAGCAAAATAACTCTTACCAGAAAACTTTTATAGAACAAGGCTAAAGTCTGGAGAAAGTCTGTCAGATCACCGCCAGTTCATGAGGAAAACCTTCTTTGAATTAGAAGAGCGAGGAATGGTGTTTTCAGAAGTACACAAAGTGTATGTTGTGCTAACTTCCCTTGATGATACTTGGGATGTGTTAGTAGTAAGCCTTGAGTCCATGAACAAGTGTAATTTAATTATATAACTTTTGGAAGAAGAATAGAGAGAAACACTGCATGCGAGAGAAATGATAGTAATTTACAGCTCAGTCAGAAAGGAGATGCATTCCAGAGAGATAATAAGGTGGAGAGGAAGTCTGTGTAGTAAAATGCTCCTTTGTGTGTGGATCCATTCAAAATATCCAGAAAAATTGCCAAGTAAGAAGATTGAAAGATACACACAGGAGAGAGACAGCACAAAGAAGGAAGGAGGACACAGATTTCTGTCATGAAGCAACCAACAAAAACACTAAAGACACTTGGTTGTTGGACAGTGGGGCAAATAAGCACAGTATAAATAACCCAGATTTTTTTTCCAAGTCTGGGACCAGTTGACCAGGAATATTAGGTAAGCCTGGCAAATGGTAATCATTGTTTTGTACAGGGGCAAGGAAGAGTATATATACCATGCATTAGTGAGTCATTTGATAAGGTTTTATGTGTAAGAGATTTAGATCACAATTTGCTGAGTGTGTCCTACTTAGATAATGAAGGGTATCAAATAATTTTTGCAAAGGGTACGTACAAAGTCATAAAGAATAACAGGGTGTGTGCACAAGGTTTGAAACATTACAAAAAAGGTGTTGAGACGTTGGAAAAAGTGCAAATAAGAGCAACTAAGTTGATCAAGGGGCTGATTTACAGATGGACACAAAAATATTATCATCTCACATTGTGCAAATTTTTCTGAACATGAAAATTGAGGAAAAGTACATGCCAATACTGGAATGTTAGTGCCTGTTAGTCAGAGTTCTCCAATAAATGAACATTTACACAGGCACATTAAATAGAAATCTGAGAGTAGCTCAGGGTCTGAGTAGACCTCAGAGGAATGTTTGGAGAGTGAGATTCCGGTGAAATAGGGACATTTTATTCCAAGGATGTCTGAAAGAGCAAAGGTGTTCCTTCAGAAAGATTCACAGTTGATGAGGTTAAAGTATGTAACATCTTTTATGAGCCCCCAAATTACCAGGAAGTATTAAATTTACCTCTGGCAGAAAAGAAATGGAAAGAGGCTATGGATGAATAAATGCTATCTATGCAAAAATAGTTTTCACTCCATTGAGGTTACCACAGGGAGAAAGAGCTGCTGGGTGCAGATGGGTGTACAAAAAGAAACTTTTAGCGAATTATGAAGTACAATATAAGACAGGGTTAGTTACTCAAGGATTCACACAAAAGAAAAATGTTCATTATGATGAAGTATTTGCACTTACAGTGAGGAGTGAAACCATAAAACTACCTTTGACCAAGTCAACATTGCAAGGTTATAATGTGCACCATTTTGATATCAATGCTGCTCACCTAAATGCAGAATTGAAAGAAAATATATACATGGCACAAGCTCCTGGTTATGATCAACCATGCATTTGGGATTACATTTACAACCATCAATGAATTTGAATTGAAATGTCCCCTAGACAGTGATTGGGCTAATGATGTACAGGATAGAAAGTCAATGTCAGGATTTGTTGTAATGTTTGCAAAAGCAGTAACTGGTTAGAAACCTAGAAAACAGACTTCAATTGCCATTTCCACAGCTGAAGCAGAATTCATACCATTGTCAAAGTTGTGTTCAGAGATAACATTCTATATACAATTGTTAAAAGATTTGGATATTGAGGTGAAAGGAGCTATACCAGTATTTGAAGATAACACAACATGTATACAAATGGCAAAAGGCGAGAGTAAAAACCAGAAGCAAAGATGTTGACATAAAATACTGTAATGTCAGAGAAGTAGTGAAATAGATCTAATTTATTAATAGATCTAATTTATTGTCCATCAGAAAACAATTTGACTGACCTCATGACAAAGTCATTGGGTAAACAGAAATACAGGTGAAACAACTTGGTTTAAATGCTGTCCAGCTATAAATTAGAGGGGTGTTAAGATGTTTAAATTTAATAGCTGGAACAATGGGATTGTGCAATGAGCCAGAACACAGGGTTGTAGTTGATTGGTTGGAGAGTGCTGGCTCCTGTGTGAGACAATCTACGCTGGGATTGGTTGCCGTGGGTGTGAAGAGGGAATTTCCTTTTCCCCCTGTGCTCTGTGATTTACCTCATGATGCTCCTGTTTGTCTGCTGTAAATATAGATGTAAAATATATTTATTTATATAAAACTACCAGTTCGCCAGGGGTCTGATTTCATTTGGACACCTGCTGTGCAATTCCCTGACATCTTCCCATCCGAACTACCTTCTTTTGCTTTGCTTTTCTTTTTTTCTTGCCAAAAGAACATGGTTGCAGAGGAAAAAAGCCTAAGAGTTCTTCTAGTAACCCTACATAGCATATTTGCAATAGTAGAACCAGCCAATATCATTTCTGAACAACGATTACAAAGTTTTTACAATGATTCTGGCTGGAAGGATGCAACTAGCTTTCCAAGAATTTATTCACGAAGACCAGTGTTGATTTCTATCTAAGAGACAGTTAAGAGGTAATAT